>JBBPBO010000002.1:14818600-14955599 GCA_037974295.1 Cicer cuneatum | reverse complement strand
AAAATATTCAAATATTTTATTTAAAATTTTATTTATTTTAATTTTAATATTTTAATTTTATTATTTATTTTATTTTTAATATAAAACTTATCTTTAATATTTTTAATATAAAATAAATAAAATTTACTTATTTAAGTATTTTTAATTTGGAAATTATTGTTGGATAAAATAAATTTTTATTTAAATATTTTAATTTTAAATAGAAAAATATTAAATAAAATTAAAAATATAATAAATTTATATATGAAATATAATATTTAAATATTTAAAATAAAATTTTAACTATTTTATATAAATATGTTAACATTTTAAATTATTAAAAAAATTTAAATAAGATAAAAAATTTAATTTGAATTTAAAATATTTTAATATATGTATATATAATGAAATTAATTTATTTTTAATATTGTAATATATAAATAAAAATAATTTAATGAGACTGTCATCATCAAAAATAGTGGGGGACAAAAAAAATCACAAAAATTAGTTAACAAGGGGCCAAAAAAACCAATTTTAGAAATGAGGGGATTAAAAGTTTATTTTATGCAAAATAGGAGGACCAAAAATGTACTTAACCCTCTATGTAAAACGATTAATAGATTATTTTGATTTATCCATTACAATTCAAATTCATATTCATCTACTTCATCTATTTTGTCAACTTCTAAAATTAAAGTACGGCGGAGTATACCCAAATAACAAGTATAATGAATAATGAGTAAAGTGTGTAACACCTAGGACAACAAACCTCTATTTATAGAGTGACTTTACTCATATTTGTTGTAGTTGTTAGTGTTGTTGAGATTATAGTAGAATTGATGTTAATTGGGATGTAACTATATACCTAGATATATAGGCAATGAGCACTATTTGATCTAATTGCTATTCGCGATGCGTGGTATACTAGGAGCAAGTTGGTGCTTCTAGATTACTTGTTTCCATATTTTTGCGCTTCAAAGGATGATGTTGGAAATTAGACACTAAGATCATAAAACAAAGACTTTATTGAATTTAATCTTTGACGTTGAATATGTTTTCTCCACTAGTATTGAATTTCTTTATTTGGTCCATAATATCTTTAAGCTGAGTCTTTTAGGTCCATACCATTAGTGTGATGTATGTTTTGTACAATTTGGAGAATGACTCTTCCTCTTGGTAGCCATATTTTCATCTTTGGAGGACCTATAGTCTTTGCTATATTTGAATCACCAATGTGATTCGTAGGTCTACCGCTTTGTGTGCCAAGAATGGTTGGCTGAGTTTTTCAAATGGAGGTTTGGTTTATTAATTAATCGTTTAATTATCCATTTATTATTAATCATTTATTATTATCTTTTTGAATAAGAATTTCAATTGATAAATAAATAAATAAATTAGACATATTTCTGGAAATATATCTACTTACTTATATTAGAATTTATATTCTTGATTGATTAATTAGACATTATAACGTGAGGTAAAGTGTTAAAACTAAACAAAAATTATACAATATAAAGAATATATAAATAATTTTAATAATTATAGCATTTTTTATATGTTTTGTGCCGGCATTAAAATATTTCACGTCATAATAATCACAACAAAAATTGGAATCGCAATTTAAAATTATACAATTTAAAATCATACGTTAATTATTACTATTTTTGTTTCTTTGGAGATAAACTGACATGATCTATTTCTTCTACAATATGCGTACACCCTTAGACTGAATGAGAAGAGCAACAGTCATACTTCAAAGAAGATATTTGCAAGGTTTTCATCATTGGCATCATGTCAACTAGTGCTCTTCCAATCAATCTTCCATATTTTTCTACTCAACAAGTGATTTTCAACTTAAATGTTTGGATTTTGATGAGAGTTGTTAAACATACTCCCTCCAATAATTATTATAAGAAGAAAAAAATTCTTTATAGCTATTAAAAAAATGTGGTTAAGTGCAATAAATTTTTTATATTTCATATAAAATACAAGTCAAATTTTTTAAATATCAAATACTTTAATATGAATATTAAGTATTTTGAATTAAATAAAAGATATATTTGAAATAATAGTATTTAATTGTTTAAAAGTAATTATTTTTATTTATAATAATGACTAAAGTTATGTATTTTTTAATTTATAATAGTGATCAAATGGAAATATTAAAATATTTTATCAAAAAAATTTTGTCTTGAAAGTACTCAATATATTATCAACCAAGTATTTTTGTATGTTAAGTATATATATGATAGCTGATGCTACACCATGACTTCAATAGATCACAGTCACACATGAAAGTTTTAGTTGTCTCGTACAAGAGATTATTGCTTAGCTCTTAAGAGTTTTGACCGATTATGTCATGTCTATTACTTTCAAAAGAGAAGATAAAATTATCATGTTGCAAAAGATCATTATCAGTTGATGAATAAAAGTTTATCAGATCATTATGTCATACTCATATCTATTGTATATGTTGGAAGTATGGATATCTTCCTAGATTATTGTTCTTGATATCATCATGATTTTTAATCTTATATAAAATAAAATAAAAACAATTCATATATATTATCGTATAAAGAGTTTTTACCTTATCAATCAAAATCACAATCATTAAATTATTATAGATATTTGACTTTTATCATAATTATCTTTAAAATCACACACATGAATGGTTGTGATGTTTTGATAGTGTAAAAAGTTACATTGAAATTGTATGACAATTAAAATAAATAAATAAATTGTGTTAAGTCATGTTGTTCGTAGATAAATTATATTTTCTTATTAATATAATTTTTATACAATTGATGAGTTAGGTCGAGTTTGATGTATTCCTTACTCAATCTTAAAATATGGTCGGACCAATTTTTAGATCTAAACTCGACCCTTAATCCAATTGAACCCCAGTAAGATACAAGTTCAATAAGAACATGGCGATTTAAATACACGACTGAGTTGATTCCAATACAAGTCACTTGATAGTAATACGTAAACAGTTTTTTAAAATAAAATAATCAAAAAGTAAATCATTACTCATATAATATGACATGAAACATTTTATAAGAAAAAGTGGGCGAAACTTAAAATTTTCTATTAAGCAAAGATAGATTACTAATACAAACACCGTCAAATGACAAATGGAGCTATTGTTTTCACAAGTATGGTTAAATAGTGCAAGTGGTGTCTAAATATATCACTAACCTCACAACTAAAAATTCATATCTTTCGTAATAAGGAAGTTGGTGGTTAAAAAATATTTTACAATATACTTTATTTCTTATTCGAATCTAGACTATAAATATAAAGTAACGTCGGACTTAGATTTTTTTTATAACAACTTTATACATTTCATCGTGATTTTGTAATAAGTGTTCTTTTTAATAATAATAATATAAAATAATCATTTATCTATAAAATAATTTAAAATGGAAGACGAGTAATTCGAAAGGTAACAAACCCTCTTTCAACCATATTTCTGTGATGCAATTAAATATAGAATGAAAAAATAATTAAACCTAACAAATTATATATGCCAATATAACCTATACATGCAATTACATATTATAACCTATATATGCAATTCTTTGTACAAGGTATTCATCTCTTTCATATTAGTGACACCCATGAAGAAACTCATTTTATTTTGTTGATCCATGAAGAAAAAAAAAACCAGTTCTGTTTAAGGGTAAGGCCCAATCTGCAATCTCTATCACTTAAACCCATACAACTATAGAAAGTTTCACTCCATACTCACAATTATACCTATACTTTCATAAATTTTTCAAAATGTCAAATATACGTTTTATTTTTTTTTATTATTTTACCAAATTAAAATTTACTTTTTTTTACCTTCCAAAAATTTTCGGACCACAAAAAAACAAGATTTCTAGTACGTAAAAGTTTTCCGGTAGTTATCAGAAAACAAGGAAAAAGTTTGTCGATACAAAAGGCTTCTATCAGAAAACTTTTTGTAAGTTTTTCGGTACAGAATGCTTCTACCGGAAAACTTTTTCCAAGTTTTCCGATAAAAGTAACGTAATTTAACACTACCGGAAAACTTGTGAGGAAGTTTTCTGGTAGTTTTATTTTATTTTTCAATTTTTTTATTTTTTTTTATTTTTTTTTAAATTTTGATAAATATGGATAATTCACTAGTATTATATGATAAACCATGTGTCGATACTACCAGCGGCTTCATCACTGATTATCCTAATCTGTGTTAAAAACGTTGGTAGTATCGATGCATGTTTTATCATATAATACTAGCGGATTATCCATATCTATCAAAAATTAAAAAAAAATAAAAAAATTGAAAAAATAAATAAATAAAACTACCGGAAAACTTGTGAGAAAGTTTTTCCGGTAGTGTTAAATGTATGCTACTTTACCGGAAAATTTTTTCCAAGTTTCCAATATTTACTGGAAAAATTTTACATACCGGAAATCTTGTTTTTTTGTGATTCAAAAATCTTTAGAAGGTAAAAAAAAAAGAATTTTAATTTGGTAAAATAGTAAAAAAAATGAAGGGTATATTTGGAATTTTAAAAATTTTGTAGGGGTATAAATATAATTGTGGGGTATGGAGTAAAACTTTCACAACTATATTGACCACAAAAAACCTAATACAACTGTCATCTTAACTTTTTCAAAGTTTGAATCCGACCAGAACTAATTTGATTAGATGTAAATGTATTTAATTTGAAGAGTGGATTTAATATTTTAAACCCTTGATCTTGGATCGCTAATATGATACTTTATTTTAGTTATTTATTTATTATTATTTGTTTGTAATTTTTTTACTATTAATGTATTTTTGAAAGTATTCTTAGTGTTGAACAATGTGTTAGAAGTTTATTATTTTTGAGATATTACAGTTTTGAAAGTATTAATTTTCATTTAAAAACAATTTTTTAAAATAAAAGAAAGATATTTGTTTTTTTTATTTGACTCCTAAACTCAACCCAACTATTTAATTCCTAATCGAATTCAATTCAAATATTGAACTTATTCAAAATTTACTCGATCCAAATTTGTGCACACCCAAAAAGTAAAGCACACATTCTGTATAACTAAACAACATAATTACTAAGTTGATATATTGTACAATTATACAATACAATTATTAGTTATGGTTGAATCTACATCCTGTCCACCAAGACACTCGACTTCTTAATCTCTCTCATTATTTGTTTTTTTTTTTTTTAATATTTGAGAGAAAAAAGTTACAGAGAAAAAAAAATAATGAGAGAGATAAAAATGTTAAGAGAGTGTAGAGAGAGTATCGGTGAAGAGGATCAATTTTCATAATGAAAAGAGAAATAAAAAAAAGAAAATAATTAAGAAAAATTAAAAATAAAAATATTATTTTTAAATAATAGCTCAATTAATAAATATTAATATTATTATATTAAATATTTTATCTTGAATTCCGTATTTGTGTGAGAATTTTATAATAATATTTATTATTTTCTATACGTAAAAAAAATAGAAAATATTATAAAAAATGTAGAAAATTTATGTGAAAAATTATCAAAATCCTTGTAGTGTTTTAGGCTCTTTGCTCAAATACACCTCACCAGATTCCTTTTGGTGGACCCTCCCACCAAAGAGTTTATGACTCCATGTGTGATGCTGGCATTTTCTGTAAGGGAAAGGTCCTATTCCGAAACAAAGGGTTCGGTCTCTGTCCCCACAATTTTAAGCCTCTTTTTTCAACTTTTTTCCCATTTTTCAGTATCAACCTCTTTTGCCTCTTTTTTTTTTTTTTTTTTTTTTTTTCTTTTCTAGCTACAATTTAAAGTTTTCATTTTTCGTGATCTCATATTTACAGCCATAGTAAAAAAAAGTTGAACCGTTATTATCTTTTCTCTCCTTTCTTTTATAGATCTTTATTTGTGTTTAGACTAATAAATATATTTATAGTTTGACGATAAAATTTATAAAATCACAATGAGCCATTTTAATTTGATAAAAGTTACAAAATATAATTTCAGTAGATTACAGTGATTCAATTTTATTGTATAACCAAATATAAATTAAATATAAGAAAAGTAAATAAATCAAATTCAGCAAAACAAGATAAAACAATAAAAGAGGAAAACAAGACAATTCACTAACATCTAAAGAGTAACAAAATTTAAAACGAAAATTTTTAAGGTTTCAACAAAAAAAGAAGTAATTAAATGTAAATAAGAAAAAAATAAAATAAACCCCCTAATCAATGGTTTCTTCCATTTACACCACCTTAAACATTAAAAAAAAAAAAAAACAATGACATTACAATAAATAACATTATTCATTCAAGGTTTCTTCCTCTATTATTCATTTTGTCTTAACCTCTCTCTTTATATTAAATTCCCATCTCTCTCATTAACTTATTTATTTTTCTCAAAAAATAATTTAATTATTTCCGTTTTGAAAGAAAAAAACATATAATTCTTACTGACTATAGTACACCACTGTACCAAGTTCTTCCATTTAAGATTCCTCACACCCTTCTACCCCTATGTATATATTCAAAAAATTTAACAACTCACCACCACCACCGTTACCGTCGCCGCTGCTTTCCGCCGCAAACCGCCTTTTCTTTTTTTACATTAACTCATGCAATCTTTTATTGAGCTGGTGGTGGTTTGTTGGCCACCACTTCATAATTATCACTCCCTTCATCTTCCTCTTCGTCGTCGCCATCTTCATCATCATAATACTCTTCTTCCTCTCGGAGCGGCCGGTCATTCTCAACGTCCTCCATAATGACATCCGTCCCAGTTACTGGAGGCGGATGTTGTTGTTGTGGAGGCCATTGCTGTTCTGGCCGCACCATCAACGGCGTCATCATTGTTCCCTCGGGCCTCGAAACAACACTGGGACTATCTCCCTTGTTCTTCTCTCTATATAGAGCATCAAGTTGATGAAAATAAGGACAAGTCTTTGAATCTTCAGGCCTTTTCTTGTTGCTTTCCTTAACTTTCTTGAAATACTTGTTGATGTTTTCCCATTTCTCTTTGCACCTCTTTGCATTCCTATTGTACCCCAATTTCTTCATCAGCCCTGAAATCTCTTCCCATAATGGCCCTTTAGGTCCATTTTCTTGATACTTTGTATCAAGACTTGTTCTCATCTTTATCAATGCTTCAACCTCAGTTTTTGGCCACCTTGATGAACTTGCTTGCATCAAGTTACTCTCACCATTGTTGTCATTTTTAATTATCAATTCCATATTGTTTGCCGGCTCCGGCTGCTGTTGATGTTGCGGTGTGGTTGTGGTTGTCATCAATGGCGGAGCTTGAGGAATAACAGGTGTTGTTTGTTTCATTGATGAAGTTGGAATTTGAATTTGAATTTGTTGGGGTGTTGGCATTGACATTGGTGTAGTAGTTGCTTGTGGCTCTAGTTGTGAAATGTTGGTATTGTTGTTCAATGGAGGAACAGGATTTTGTTGTTGTTGTTGTTGTTCTTGATTTTGTTGTTCAGCAAACTTTTGCAAAAAAGCCATGACAGCAGAATCTTTAGCAGCAGCAATGGATCTTTCTTGTGCAAGAATTTCTCTTTCTCTATTGATCCTTTGCATCTCTTGCAATCTCCAAGCTTCTTCTCTATTAGCTCTCTCTCTTTCTCTTTTCTCAATAGCTTCTAAGAATCTCTTATGAAGTTCCTCTTGTTTCTCAACAACCTCTTTCATTAGTCTCTCAAAGAAATCCTTCCATTTCCTCTTTCGCTTTCGCCGGTTTCCCCCTTCCGCTGTCGTCGTTGTTTCCTCTGAAGATGTTGAAGAAGAACTTGAGTTCGAGAAGAAATCGGTGGAGATGTTCGGGAACGAAGAAGGTGGTGTGATAGTTTGGGGAAGATCAGGATTTGTTGTTGTTGTTGTTGTCGTCGTGGTTGATGATGGAATTGTTGGAAAATATGTAGGGTTTGTGAGGTTAATTGATGGAGCGTTGACAATGCCTTGAATTTGAGGTGAAGAAATTGGATTTGGAATTGGAATTGTTGATGGAATAGTAGAAGGGGGTGTGGTGTTTAACAAGGGTGGTGGGAATAGCAATGGCATTGTTGTTGTTGTTGATGTGGTTGAAATTGGTAATGATTGTGAGGGTAGTGATGAAGTGTTATTCAATTGTGGTGGTGGTAATTTTGAAGGTGTTGGTGATGATTGAATTTGAATTGAAGGGTTATTTTCAAGGGCTTGTAATTGATCAAAAAATCTATAAGTTTTACCATCTGATTTTCCACCTCTTCCTTCTTTGGTTCTCTTGTGATACTTGTAAACATTTTCGAATTTTTCTTTGCATTTTTTGGAGTTTCTTTGATACCCAAGTTCTGCCATTTTCCTAATATACAGACAAAGTAAACAAAAAAAAGATAAAATTAAATTAAGAAAAAAAATATAGTTTTGTGGCTTTATCTTATCATCATATCAAATCTATAGGATAAGAATGAATAAATTGGAGCATAGGATAATAAATAAATAATAAATAAAAAATAAAATAGATGAAATAATTTTAGAGTACCAAAGAATTGAAATGGAGCAAGTTGTCAAAGTTGATTAATTGGAGTGAAGTTTTTTGTTTTCAATAATGATACATAACAACAAATTGCGTAAATTGTTGAAAAAAAAAAGTTTGTTTCCCATGGAAAACACATGAACACAAGTGAGAAAGAATATTTTGTAATCTTGCTTAATTGATTTTATTTTTTTTTAACACTAAAAATGGGTAACTGAAATAAGGGAGGAAGAAAATCTTGCTTTTGGTGACTCAATTCAAGTTGGTAACTTTATTTGGAAAAAATACAACATGTATCAAAATGAATGTCAGAAAAGCACATCACATCAAAGTCATCATAGATAGATGCTTGCACACATCTCTAAATCATTAATTTTCACAAACAGTTTATCTTTAAATTAAAAAAATATAAGAGGGAACTTCAATATCAATTCAATAATTTTAATAAAAATAAAAATTAATAAATAAATAATAAAAAAACTGTACAAGAAAATAAGTCCAACTAAAATTAAAAAAAAAAAATTCAAACAAATAGAGGAAGAGAGACATAGAAGAATGAAATGAAATTGAAATGAAACACATTCAAGTGATTAAACTACAAAACTTGAGTATTACTAAATTATTTTTTCTTGAGATTTCTCAAGGTGGCATTGAATTAAGTTTAATAAAATTTCAAAAATTAAAAATAAATTAAAAAAATTAAAATTTGTAAAACAAATTGACAAACCTTGAAACTTCTTCCCATAAGGGACCTTTAACACTTGCATCTCTAAAAGCAACATCCATATCTGACCTTATCTTCAACAAAGCAAGAGTTTCATTTCTTGGCCATCTATTACCACCAAAACTTCTATCTACACCCTCTTCACTTCTATTTCCACCCCCTCTTTCATCATCTCCTGAATTTGATCCTCCACCACCATAACCACCACCTCCCGCCGTATCACCACCGTCATGTTGAGCTCCGGCAGCTGATATTGCTGCATCTCCTGAGCTGCTTACTCCCCCTAGCATAGGACTGACTACTCTCTCTCTCTCTAGTCTCTCTCTCTTTCTCTCTCTCTTTCTCTCTCTTGTTTGTTCCTTACAAAAAATAAGCACAGAACCTAAGCAATTTACAGAGAAAAAAATAGGGTGGTGAATTAATTTTTTTTTTGTGGGGTTTTTATTTATTATCATAAAAATAAAAATAGAACGTGTTTGTGTGTGAGTCTGTCTGGTGAGTTTTTATTTTTTATTTTTTAAATTATTTGGGTGCGATCTGCCAGGTAATATGAAGTTATTTATTTGCCTTTTTTATTTTAATATTTTTTATGTCAACTGTAATAATGATATTTATTTATTACCAAGCCAAATAATACTACTATCATTTTAAAAGTTGCTTTTTTTGGCATTTATGTTATAGGTAGAATATCCATTTGTTAAATATTAATTGTATATAATAATAAATAATAAATATTTTTTGAGAAATAAAAAGGTTCAGAATTTCAGTCATTTAATGTTAGTGTCAAAAATTTTAAACTATCAGCAAACATTATAACTATTTATATATATATATATATATGTGTGATGAATTTAACGATTATAAAAGTTAAATATTTTTAATAATTTATACATAAAATTGATGTATTAAATTCATTTTCTCCTTTTTTTAATATATGTGAAAAAGGTAATGGATTAATTTTATTCTTTTCATTACAAAAATTTAATTTTATTCTTTTTATGAAATCCATTAATTTTATTATTGAAATCATTAATAAAAATAATATTTTATATATGTATTTTTAACGTGGATGCAGTGAAAAATTATAAATAATTTCATCTACTTTATGTGACTCATAATTACCTATCAATTTGACTATTTTACGTATATTAAAAAGTACACAAATGAAAAGAAAAAAAAATACTTTTAGAAAATCACCATTATCATGTATTGATGTTTTAATTTGTAAAAAAAAATGCATTGGTGTTTTATCTATTAATATTAATCAAAAATAAAAGATAGTACATGAAAATAATGTAAATAGTATTAATTATAAGTTACAATTGAAAAAAATAGTCAATACTCTATGACATTATAAACATAAAGAGTCTTTCATTATAAAATATATTTATAAATAGGGCATTTATTGTGAAAAATATGAAATATTTTAACTTTGATTTCATATCTTTCAAAAATATTTTATAATATTAATTAGGAGTTTTCTTTAAAAAAAATAATAAATTTACATAGTAATTAAAATTAACTTACATTAAGAGATAAATTTTTTCAAAGAAAATTTATACTCTCTATATTTCACAGAAAAATTGTACTTCCTTCAATCACATTATAAGAAAAAAACTACTTTTTTTCGAATGTTAAGAAATTCAGTGCAATTATTTTTAAAATTTCAGATAAATTAAAGTCAAATTTATTAAATTGTTCATTTTAATATCAAATATTCAACTATGTACATTTTTGAATTAAATAAAATATATATTAGGAATAATAATATTGAATAGATCAAAAGTAGTTAACTTTTTCTTATAACAGTGATCAAGATATAAAATATTTTTTTGTTTATAATAATAGATAGAGAGATTTTATGTTTATGGCAGCGGTGAATACACCAAATAAATAATAAATAAGAATAATTTGGTAAAGTTGTTGCGTGTTTTACAAAATTTGGTAAAGTTATACTCTTTTTGTCACGCAATCAGTGATTTATTATCCATTTCATACAAATTAAGAAAATTGTACAGATAAATAAAAAGACGTAACTTTACCAAATTAACTTAATTAAGTACTCCCTCCGACCTAAATTATAAGCAACAAAATGTATATATGTTTTTGGGTCTGTAAGCGGAATGATAAATAAATTCATAAACTGTGAGGTTCTTGATTCGAACCCACGACATCTTTACAAATATGAACATTTTTTAGTTGAACCGGGTCTTTCAAGTAAAAAATACATACATTTATTAGACTCAAATATAGATAAATGTCAATTAATATCTCCTCATTAATTGGCAGTGATCCAAAATATCTTACATTAATTCTTTAATGTTGTGAATAGATGAAATATAATAATTAGAAGTATGTTTCTTAGAGGAATTAGAAGTATGTTGGTAAAACTATTTCCTTTTTACATTAAATCAAGAAAATTAAGTAGACTCAAGCTTGCATAAGGTTTGACCTAGCTGTCTCCGCTGGTCTCCTCCCTTTTGGTCTCTTTGATAGGTTCTTATTTGTTCATTTAAGAGGGATGATTTCAGACTTATTTTTAATTTAAAATTACTCCTCTAAATAATTTTTTATTTTATTTATCTAAATAAGTGGTTTCTACATGTATTTAATTTATCTTTTGTATTTTTTCGTGGTTTTGTTGTCTCAGTGTAGTGTTGTGTTCGTTTGTCGTCTTGGTGCAACATTTTGTTTTATCGTCTTGTTGCGATATTTTTTTATTTCGATTGACAGATCAACTTCGATCAAGTGCAAATTCAATCAATGATTTTAGTATCATCAACGTTACAGCTCCGGAGGTATGGCTATTCCAGACACTTCAATTTTATCATATTTGTAGACTTTGTCACATTTGTAGACATTTGGCCGTTGTGTGCTATTACTCTTAGTGTTGTGAGTTTGTTCACAAATTCATCCTTTTCGATTTTAGAAATTTTGAATTGTAATATTATCGATCGATATAATTTTTATCAATTTGAATAAATGAATATCGTGTTTTAGTATAAAAAAGATTAGGTATGTACACCAAAGATTATTGTGTAAGAAGGTTTATTTTCATATGATTAAGGCTGATTGCAATATTGATGTATTTAGTTATTATTATCATAAATCAAAGGCGAAAGATATTAAATTAATTTTAATTGATAGTTAAAAATTGAAAGCAACCATCATTTTTAATATTTACTGAGATCAAAAGCAAACTTTAAAGAAGATTTTGATAATTAAAAAAAAAAGTAGAGGTCTTTTTAATACTAACAACAATACTTTACTATAATTTTAT
This sequence comes from Cicer cuneatum, assembly GCA_037974295.1. Lineage (NCBI taxonomy): Eukaryota > Viridiplantae > Streptophyta > Magnoliopsida > Fabales > Fabaceae > Cicer > Cicer cuneatum. The sequence continues at coordinate 14,943,115 of JBBPBO010000002.1, read as the reverse complement.
TTAAATTCTACATTTTTTGTTTTATAAGATGCAAAATATTTTAATTAAATATGTCAATAGTTCTTTCTTTTTATAATCGTGTGACCTTTTACTTGTACTACTTAAATATTTTTATTTTTTTAAGATCTAAATATACATAAAAAATTAATTATTTTTCAGAGGCCTAAAACCGTAACTTTATAGCTTTGACCTTTGACTCACCCTAACTTTGTGACAACTTTTTTGTGAGCAAATGTATCATTAATTTTGGGGTGGAGGGATACTTTATATATTTTATTTATGATTTTTTAATATTGTCTTGTGGTATAATGAATGATTCATTAGTAACATAAATTTGTTTTAAAATAAATGATTTTTTTTTAATTTTTAATATAATATTAATTATGTTTTCTAATTATATTCTTTAATTAATATAATTTTGTCCATTTTAAACCTTTTAACTTTGCATTTAGGATAATAGTGATATTATATGTCAATACCTATTAAGGATAAATTAATAAACTTGTTATTATTTCAATTATATACGTATTCTTAATATATGTAAAATCGTCAAATGAGTCCTCAATATCACAAAAATAATTTATGTAAAATGAGTTTATTTATGCAAAATAACTACTTCCCAATGTCCCTATTTATAAGAATCTTAACATATGTTTGGGTTAAAGATTTACAAATATATTTTTGAGTAAACTTTATTTTACAAGCGTACTTTCAATTAAAATGAGTTTTTGTTAATATACTTTATGTTTAAATATTTTTTCTTCGAACGTTATTTTACAAAATAAAATTTATTTGAATTATATAACAAGATATAATTTTAAATGAGTATTTATTAAAGATAGTATATATTTTATTTAATATCTTGTGTGTTTTGGAATTAATAAAAAAAAAGCGAGGAACTTAGGTAGCTTCCTCTAAAATAAGATTTGTGTAGATAATTGACTAAAGGTCAATGCTCTCTCTTATCGGTATATATCACAACTATTTATATATGATAAATAAGAATTGTAATAGTCAAATATTTGTAATAATTTATACATAAATTTGATACATTAAATTTACTTCCTAGTTTTCTTAAAATATCTGGAAAAGGAAATGGGTTAATTTTATCCTTTACATATAAAAAAGATTATTTTCATCCTTCTTTATGAAGTGAATTAATTTTATCCTTGAAATCATTAATAGAAAAAATATTTATAAATGTATTTTTAATGTCTATTCATCGGTAAATTATAAATAATTTCATTTGGCCATGTGTCTCACAATTTCGGATCAATTTGACTATTTTACGTCTATTAAAAAGTTCATAAATGCAAAAAATAGAAGAATACTTTTTTAGTAAATCACTCTTATGATGTTTTGGTGTTTTGACTATTAATATTAATAAAAAGTGGAACATATTAAGGTGAAAATGATGAAATTAATATTAAATATAAGTTACGGTGAAAACAATAATTAATACTCTATGAAATTATAAATTAAGAGAGTCATTCGTTATAAAATATTTTTACGAATTAGTCATTCATTGTGAAATGTATGAAGTATTTTAACTCTGACTTCATATCCTTCAAAAATATTTAATAATATTAATTGGGAGTAATTTTTAAAAATAAATAACAAATTTACATAGTAATTTAAAATTGAACTTATATTAAGAGATGAAAACTTATAATCTCTGTATTTCAAGATGAGTGTCTCATATGTCAAAAAATTATCCCACAATGAATATAATTTATATTATTTTTCAATGTGATATTAATTATTTTTTTTAAATTATACTCCGTTCAAGTAGGGTGTTTCATCAAAATCAGAAAGAAAAAAATCGCAAACTGATCAACAAAATTGAAAATCGTACAAAGCTGAATATTATTTGATGAGCTTCAATCTTCTTTTGTGAAAACTGTTCGGATCGAATCTCAAATTTATTTTTAAAATCCGAATCAAATCACATTTATAAATTTTAATATGTATTTATTTATTTTATTAGTATGAGATATTGTATTAAATTATTATTTATTAGTTTCTTTCATCAAAATCAGAAGAAAAAAATATCGCAAACTGATCAACAAAATTAAAAACCGTACAAAGCTGAATATTATTTGATGAGCTTCGATCTTCTTTTGTGAAAACCACTCGGATCGAATCTCAGATTCATTTTTAAAAATCGAACCAAACCACATTTATAAATTTTAATATGTATTTATTTATTTTATTAGTATGAGATATTGTATTAAATTATTATTTATTAGTTTCAATTAATTTTTAATAATACTTATCTGTCTAAATTGATATATTTTTATTACTATTTCATATAATTCAAATATAATCAATCAATATTATTTCGTAATAAATATTTTTAGTATATTATATATAATATTTTGCTTCAAACTTGTTATATTAATGTAATTTAATAATATATTACAAATTGTAACTTAGATCAATCGAAAAGTAATCCAATTTAAACGACATTAATTTGGATCGATTTTTTTTTTTTTGAGATGTCATCCAAACTGAACCGCAAATATTTTAATTTTTGAATTGGATGAGATTTTTCCTCAAAACCGATACAAACCGTACCCTGAACACCCCTATCTCAAATCACATTTTATAAGAAAAAACAACATTCCCAAATATTAAGAAATTAAGTACAATTATTTCATGTAAAATAAAAGTCAAATTTATTTAATTGTTCATTTTCAATGTCAAATATTCAACTACGCGCATTGAATATTTTTGAATTAAATGAATAATATACTGAAAATAATAATATTAAATAGGTCAAAATTAATTAACTTTTTGAATTAAGTTTTTTGTTTTTGTTTTAAAATTGTGGCTAGAGGGAGTACCATCTAATTATTATTTTATGTATCACTCTCAAATTATTATTATTATTATTATTATTATTATTATTATTATTATTATTATTATTATTATTATTATAGTGGTGAACACACCAAATGCATAATAAATAAGAATAATTTGATATAATTATTACTTCTTTTGTCTCACAATGAGTCATCTATTATCTATTACGCGTAAATTAAAAAAATATAAAATTATCTATTACACACAAATTAAAAAAATGTAAAAGTAAAAGAGAAAAATAATTTTATCAAATTATCTTCATCATATACTCCCTCCAACTTCAATTATGGTGCATATATTTATTAGACTCAAAAATAAACAAATGTCAACTAATATCTCCTCATTTAATGGTAGTGTTTCAAAATATCTTTACATGAATTCTTTAATGTTTCTTTTAATGGTATTAATTATTTAATGTTGTGAATAGGTGAATATAATAATTCTTTAATGATTTTATGTTTTTCACATAAAATCTAGAAAATTAAATATATAACAACAATTATTATGTAAGTAGGTTTGTTTTATAATAATTAAGACCGATTAGAGTATTGAAGTATTTAATTATTATTATCATAAATGAAAAGTAAAAGATACTAAATTAATTCTAATTGATAATTAGTTAAAGAGAGAAATAAACCATCATCTTATGACATATTTTTGGTGTGCAAATGTATGATTAATTTTGGGCTGGAGGGGATACTTTATATCTTTCATTTGTGAATATTTTTTTTAATATTGTCTTGTCGTACAATGAGCGATTCATCCCTAGCATAAGTTTGTTTTAAAATAAATTACTTTTTTAATTTTTAATATAATATTAATTATTACTTTTAATTATATTCTCTAATTAATATAATTGCATCTATATTTAGCTCTTAACTTTACATTTAGGATAAATGGTGAATATATTAAGAATAATTTAGTAAACCTGTTATTCTTTTATTTTATAGTATATACACTATTCTTAGTATATATAGAAGACTAAATAGTATCTGTGGTCCTTTAACTTAATTTCAATTAACGTTTTAGTCTTTTATTTTTTTTTTCCGATTTAGTCCTTTATTTTAATTTTAAGTGACAATTCGATCTTTTATGTTTTAAAATGTCAACAATATTATTCTTTTTTTTACAATAAATTAAAAAATTTATCAAAATTTTCAACTAAAACCCATAAAATTAATTATATTCTTTAATATAATACAAATTTTATTAAATTCGTAACTCAAATCTTCAAATAAACTCATATTTTCATTTTCTATTTGATGTCGTTAGAGATGGAATTTCAAAAATCAAATAAAGAATAAAAATATGAGTTTATTTGAATATTTGAGTTACGAATTTGATGAAATTTGTATTATATTAAAGAATATAATTAATTTTATGGGTTTTGGTTGAAAATTTTGATGAGTTTTTTGAATTTTTGTAAAAAAAAAAGGATAATATTGTTAACATTTTAAAACATAAAAGATTAAATTGTCACTTAAAATTAAAATAAAGGACCAAATCGGGAAAAAAAAAAGATAAAAGCTAAAACGTTAACTGAAATTAAGTTAAGGGACCACAGATGCTATTTAGCCTATATAAAATGATTAAATGAGTAATTGGATTTATGAAAGTAAAAGATACTAAATTAATTCTAATTGATAATTAGTTAAAGATTGAAATAAAACCATCATTTTATGACATATTTTTGGTGTACAAATGTATGATTAATTTTGGGCTGGAGAGGTACTTTATATCTTTCATTTGTGATTATTTTTTTAATATTTTTTTGTCGTACAATGAGTAATTCATCCGTAGCATAAGTTTGTTTTAAAATAAATGACTTTTTTAATTTTTAATATAATATTAATTATTACTTTTAATTATATTCTCTAATTAATATAATTGCATCTATATTTAGCTCTTAACTTTACATTTAGGATAATTTTGAATATATTAAGGATAATTTAGTAAACCTGTTATTCTTTACTTTATATTATATATACTATTTTTAGTATATATAAAATGATTAAATGAGTCATTGGTTATCACATGAATGAATTATGTAAAATTAGCTTATTTTACTATGAAAATAATCACTCCCTTTGTCTTTATTTATAAGTCTCTTAGTCATTTTCTACGTATATTAAAAAAGTTTGTAGTATACTTAATGTTTGTTATTTGTCTATGACTAGCTATTACTATCTTCATCTTTATCTAACACCTTATGTCTCTATTGACGATGTCCTAATAACTAAGAAAGTTATTTATAGTATTAAATTTGTAGTTGTTAAGGATTCAAAAAATAGAAATTTAACTATCGAATAAACAAAATTTGAACTTTCAAAAGTTGAATATATAATTTCTAATGCACTTTTAAGCATGATATTTATATATTTAGATACTTAACAAATGCCCTTAGAGCACTTGTTAGCATTTCTCTTAAATTTATTGTTAATTTGAATTGTTTTACTAACTTACTCTCAAAGAGAGATAATTAGTTATGTTTTATCGTAGTATTTATTATATATTGTAGAAAAAGATGTAACATAATTAGAGGTATATTGATAAAGAAATAATTAATACAATTGAAAAAAAAATATTATAAAAAGAGACAATAAAAATCTCTAAGGTCTTATATTTATAGACAGAAATAGCAATAAATTATTTTTTGATTTAATTTATATACACTGTCAGTTTATCACAATGGTTTTGATTAGAAGAGATAATTGAATTTTCCCAAAATTACATCTAAACTTATCTTATTGAATAATTGTGATGTACTCACGATGTAAAAAAACTTACATCGACAATGCATAACAATTAAACTTATTATTTTTTATGTACGAATGAATGAGTGGATAAACAAATCGGTCCTTCAAATTGCAATCATCAGTCAAATTAATTTTTAAATTTTATAAATTAGCAAATACATCCTTAAAATTATAAAATATTAATCAAAATAGTCCATAATAATTGATATGATATTAATTGAATATTTGACGATTTCAGATTTATCTCATATCAATGTCATCACACACATGAACTAATTTTTCGATGAAATTTAAATTTCATGGACTAATTTGTCGATAATTAAAATTTGTCAATACACAATTACAACTACTTACAAATTTATCTATGAGATAATAAAATTTAATCGACAAATTTATCTTTGAAAACATAACATTGATGTGAGATCAATATGGATAAACTACCTATTTAACTACAATGTTACATCAAAATATCTAACGACATAAATTTCCTTAAAGATTACTTTGATTAATATTTTACAATTTCAAAAATATATTTATAAATTTACAAAATTTAATAACTGATTTAACTTATACATGCAATTTCCAAGACCAATTTATATATCAATTCTAACTTGTTGTTTTTAAGACAATTTTATAATATTAATGGCAAATATATTTAAGAAAGAGTAATAGTTGTGTCTAAATTTTTTCAAAAATCTATAAATTTAGAGATACAGAAATATGTGAGCTAGATCTTATAATTAGGTAGGAGTGCAATGACTTTGTATTGGATTGGTTTTTATTAATTTAAAAATTGTTTTCAGGGGGTATCTACTTGGGCAATGTAAATTCATGCACCTGATTTTCTCTCACTGTAATTATAAAGTGGCACTGAATGAAAGATGTTACAGATTATACGCAAAAGAAATATATAAATATTCGTAAGAAAATAGTAAATAAATAATGTGACAGTTTTTGAAACAGCTGCCCATAATAATTTGGTTTTTGTCTGTGCAGCTAAATTTAGGTAAAAGCCAGCTCGTGTAGGTCAGCCTTTTCTTTTTCGATATCTTTTTTTTTTTTTCATTTTTAAAATCATTTTGCTTAAAAAAATTCTGTTTAATTCCTTTCTTTAGTAATATTCTTTCCTTAGGTGGATGAACTTAAAATAATAATCGGTTCCTATATATAGAATACCTTTAATTAAATAACAAAATAATTAAGAAAGTTGTTAACTGCGTTAAAATTAGGATCCGTTTCAGAAACACTAGCTAAGAATATAAAATTAAAAATTTTAATTTTAAAAAATAAATTTCAAGTTTTAAAAATTGAATACATAATTTATAATACAATATTTTTGTTTTTAGAATGTTAACAAGAGCTCTAAAGACTTTTGTTAACTTTTCTGTTAAATTTGTTAATAATTAAAGAGAATTTTATGGAAAGAACAAACGTAAATAGTATTAACTATACATATATTAGAAAACATGTATCCATAAAAACAAAAAATAATATTAGGCTAAATAGCACCCGTAGTCTCTTAATTTAATTTCAGTTAACATTTTAGTCATTTATCTTTTTTTTCCCGATTTGGTCCTTTATTTTAATTTTAAGTGACAATTTGATCTTTTATGTTTTAAAATGTCAACAATGTTATCCTTTTTTTTTTACAAAAATTCAAAAAATTCATCAAAATTTTCAACTAAAATCCATAAAATTATTTATATTCTTCAATATAATACAAATTTCATCAAATTCGAAACTCAAATCTTCAAATAAACTCATATTTCCGTTGTTAATAACATCAAATAAAGAATGAAATTTGATGAAATTTTTGTATGAGTTTATTTGAAGATTTGAGTTACGAATTTGATGAAATTTGTATTATATTAAAGAATATAATTAATTTTATGGGTTTTAGTTGAAAATTTTGATGAGTTTTTTGAATTTTTGTAAAAAAAAGGATAATATTGTTGACATTTTAAAACATAAAAGATCAAATTGTCACTTAAAATTAAAATAAATGACCAAATCGAAAAAAAAAAGATAAAGGACTAAAACGTTAATTGAAATTAAGTTAAGAGACCACATGTGCTATTTAGCCATATTTTTATTAAATCATGTTTATAAAATATGTATGTATTTAACGTTCTAATAAATATAAAGTATAACATATTAATTTGAAATTAATAAAAATAATAATAATAATTACAAACCAAAATAAAAAGTTAATATTATTAAATCGAATATATGTCTTGAATTCTTGTGACTTTGTAGTTGTATACAAATTATTTTACTATTTTATCTATAGATAAAATTATAATAATAATAATAATAACTACAAATGTACAATTGAAAAATGTAATTTATATTACATTAAAAATTGATAAATTTATTTTTTTTATTATATTCACACACAACTACAATATTTTAAATTTAAATGTAAAATATAATATTTAACTTAACAATATCTATTTTTTTTCTTTCTAATTGAACTAGTAACCAAGGACACAGATTTAATTTATTGTGGACAAATGATATATTCGTTGTTTTAGATGCTTTATGTGGTGCTATAATTGTTTTTGGATTTAAGTGGCAACTGACAATATTGAGGTTAAATGACCAAACTATATATATATATATATATATATATATATATATATATATATATATATATAATATAATATAATATAATATAATATAATATAATATAATTAATATGTGTATTTTTAAAATAGTAAATGACATGTATCAGATACTTTATTGATTCAGATATTTGTGAGTATTTTATTTTATTATTTATTATGAATGAAATGATAATTTTTTTATATATTAATATTATTTATGTATTTTAGTTTATTTGTTGTTGTAATTAAACATAATTTTTAACATTTTAAACTATTATTATAATTTTGTATTAGAAATTGAAAATTTTAATTCCATTAATTAAATTGTATAAAAAAATTCATATTTTATAATAACAAACATGTATTTTAATTTTTTTTAAATATCATATTTCATACCGTATTGATACTCGATATTAATACTGTATTTGTATTTGTATTTATTTATCATAGACATATAGAGAAGGACAAAAATAGTAGTATAATTAACTTTTATAAAAATATTAAATCAATATATACATCATACAATAAATGTAAATAAATTACCTCTATACTTTTATTTTCAATATACTTATACGCGGACTAGGATGTTAATGATGTAAGCTTTTGTCTCATGTATTTAAGAGGTTATAATTTAATAGATCAAATTAACATATGTCTTTAGAGTATATGTTTAAATTACTAACAAAATTGAATTTTTGTATTGAAAAATATAATGTTTAAATTTTTAAGGAATTGAAAATACAAGTACTTACACAAAATAAGAAATTGAAAAATATAATGTTTAAATTTTCTAGGACACATGTTATCAGGTTTGAGGATGTTGAAGTGGCACAGTGAACATGACTTCAAATTTTTAGTGACACAAAAAACTTTTCATTTATTAAGTGTATATATATATATATATATATATATTATTTTTTTATTTAACAAACTGACTTTTTAGATAGAGGGATTTTAATATGAGAATCGTATATGAATTATCATGATTGAAAGTGTCACATGACCACTTAAAAAAGTCCTATAACTTTTTGCGTTAATCTTAACTATTCATGATTTCATCAATTGCTAAGATTCACTCATATCAGACTCTTGTTATAAAAGTCATCTCATTTAATATGTTTTTCTATGTAGATGACTTACAAAAAAAAAAAAAAAATCTAACTCATCACTCGCATTGACATCCAAAATATTAATGTCGTTTAACAATTTTGCGCATATATTAAAAAAAATACAATAATTAAAAAAAGAATAATTATTTTTACCAAACTATTTTTTTAAATTATTGTTGTGTTTTACACTATTATAAATGCAAAATAAAATTAATAGTTTGAAAGTAATATAGTGTATATTAATAATTGAAAGTTATAATTTTAACAAAAATAAAAAATTGATGATAATATTTATTTTATAATAATTTTTTGTTGTTAAAGTAACCAGAGAGTATTACTATTTAAAAAAGTCATTAGTTTGTGTGATGGCCAAAATACCCCTGATTTGCATAGTTCTCAATTTAGAAGAAAAGAAAAGCAGTTTTATGTGTGGTACATGTGGCCTTATTAGGGTCCTACCCATGACGGCGACCATTGCGATTATCACAAATTGTCCTTAATTTTTTAAAAAATAATTAAAAAAAATCCAACTTCTCTTTTTTTTTTTTTAATCTTTATTTTCCTCTCACCCTATTTCTCCTTAATGCTAAGAATTCAATTTATATACGTACGAGATTAAAATAAATTTACATCAACATTTATTTAGATCTTACAATTTAAATATTTGTATAGATTTTTTCTTTTAGTTTGTTATTTGAATAGATATTTTACTGAGCACTAATTTATATGTATCTGAACAGAGAAATTGATTGGACATTTGTGTCATACCAAATAATAATAAATTTTTATTAAATAGAATGGATCTATTAAGTTTTTTTAAAGAATTTTGTCCAAAAAAAAAGTTTTAAAGAATTCTTAGGTTGCTTCAAACTTTGTGTTTTCTGTTAAATAAGTTTTTAAAAAGTATTATTTAAAATAACTGACCTGATTTAGATAATGAAATCCGTTGATGATTATTTTACGTAAAAATAATACAATTTAAAATAATTTTACATAAAAAAATATGAATTAAATTATTTTAAAAATAATACACCACTAAAATGAATTTGAAAGTAAAATTAACAAAATATTAAAGAAAATGAACATCCTATAATAAAAAATAAAAGTCTATCACCTAAATTAAGTCATTTGTATGATCCAAAATCCGCACTAACGCCAATCCACCTTAAACCGATTAAAAATAAGTCAAAATTAGATTTATAAATTATAGCTCAATTTTAGATGATTTAACAAATTTAAACCTGAACCACTTATATTTGACCAATACTCTGCTCTACTTTTTAAGTGACTTATTTATGAATTCTTTTCATAATATTAAATATACCCTATGCTAAAAAAGTAAGATTGTTAAATAAAACTAGTTTGATGCAGTGTACATGTTATTAGGCCAAGCCATTTATGACGAGAAGTAAATGGTGGCCAATTTTGTTGGATTTGTGACCCACCGTTATAAATGGCATCAAAATTTCGATGGAAGCTAAATACTGCATCTACCATGGATGATTCGTAGCAAAACTAAAATTAAGGTCTATTAAACACAAAAATAATAAAAGGCTGGATGATTAAAAAAAATTAATTTGATCTAAGAACTATATTCTACAAAGTGCATCAAATATGTTTGGAAATTAATTCAAAAAAATCGGCTCAATAATTTTGCAACATAGTAAAAAAAATTGAAAAGTAAAGATTGTGGGGGACGTGTACTCACAAGCACGTTAATCCATAAGTCAGCGAGTGAATGAGAAAAAGTGAGAGGTAATTGGGTGAAAAACATAATGGGTACTCCTAATTATTTTTCTTTTAATTTCAATGGTTTAGTCTAAAGGTTAAAAGACAAATATTGAATATGATAGGTTGTCGGTTCGTTCGCCACTAGGGTTATTGAAGTGAGACAAATATAAATGCTTTTGTAAGTTTTCAATTAGTTCTAAGGTCTTCCCTATCTTAGACTGAGACATCATCCCCTCACCCTAAATTTTCTTTATAATAAAAAGGCGGTGGAGAGTTTGGGCGAGGAAGGCTATTTCCGATTACGTTAAAACTAACAGGAGATACAAGAACTGTTGGATTAGTTTTGTGACTCTGATTTTATGAGATCACAAGGGTATGCGCTGCCCTTCTAGGACAATTGGATGGTGGAATATGCCGCAACAATTGCCCCCAAAGTCATCACCTTACAGGGATTTCCGAGAAAGAATGTTAATTATGCGAAAATACTTCTCTTGTTTGCAAAAGAGCGAGGAAAGGATCGTCATCGAAATTCGTCATTCTTGCGAGCGACAAGACCGAGATTCAAGAAGGAATATTTTCCTCAAATTTATCTTTCTTGTTAATGATGAAGCCGAGAAAGAAGACTGTTTTCAATTTCATCTTTCTTGTTAATGATGAGCCGAAAAGAAAGATCTTTTTCAAATTTATCTTTATTCATTTGCGTTGACCAACAATAAATTTTTCTTAGGGTATCCTTGTTCTACGCTAGGCTAGACGCGTGTATGGGCACTCTAGTTTAAGGAACTGGAAGAGATGTACAAAGGGACGTGAGTTCCTTGAAGCAACTGTTTCTTACGTGAAATTTGATTTTTCCCAAGTGATATGTCCGATACTAATAAATGCACCCGTTTGAGTGCCATAAGGTACTCGAGTACCCTAAGTTGCATTGTTCGAGACACCTCTAGAAGCATTTGTGATTAATGATGCTCTCCCTTTTACCTTTAGCTTAACTTTCACCATTTCGAATTCCATAAAAGTGGGGAAGATACTCTATTTTACGAATTTCATTTTTTTCTTCTCTTATTTATTGGGAGCCACTTCCTTTGTTCTATGTTATTTCTACCTTTTTTTGAACAAAGAGATTTGTTTTTACTAAGGGACATTCTACATTTTACACATGAATCCTCTTTTTTCTTATTCATATATAAAAATTGTTCTAATGGTTCTTATGAGGGTTTTGGGGCCTCCACTGCTGACAATGGTGGTCCCTTTAACTCATATCAATCGCCTATTCCATCTCCCATTTTCATCGTTTAGAGATTTTCTAAAGGACTATGACATGTGTGTGGTTTCCCGTGCTAGCACCCCACAAATTCAATGGTTGGAGGTGGAATTGGTACATCTTAAACAATGTCATGTGTCATATGAGGAAGTAGAGTGGTGGATTAGGGAGGTTAATTGGAAAAAAGATTCACTTTGTTTCTTCTGTACTGGACACATACGACATGGTTAAGGAGGCCAAATCTATATATTTAAAAGATCGCTCCTCCTGAAAGTAGTACTAAAAAATTGTTGAACTAAATAATCCTACAAACTTTTTAAAAAAACTTTTAAATCAATATTCTTGGACTCCCTCTGAATATGCTATACACGATTTTTAAGAGTCTCAAAATTATTAAGTTATTTTACATTTTTGATACACATAAAGGTAAAAAATACAAAAGAATTATCAGAGAGGAAAAACACAAAGATAAACATACAATTAAGACATACACACATTATCATAAATTTGACAAGTTTTTTCAATTGAATTCATAGATTCTTAGGATGTTAAGCCTTTGGATTCTTATGAAGTCTATTGATTAACAATATACAATTCCTTAAGATGTAAAGCCTTTTTATTATTCTTCTTCTTAGGATGTTAAGCCTAATGGAACAAATCATGTTTGTAGAGGATGTTAAGCATTTCAAAACAAGGGTGAATTGCAAGAACTATCATAATAATGACATATGCAATGACACTCAAATATGATGTAGTGCAAATGACACTCAAATGATGTGTATGATGTGATGATGATGCAAAGCAAACACACGACCATGCAATTAGACGCAATCACACAATTAATTGTATTATTAGATTTTCTATTTTTTTCCTCCTTGTTATAAAAAAAGGTTAAATTTAAAAAATGTATAGGAATTACAGTAAACAGCCACAAACAAAAATACACAGACAAGTAAAGAAGAAAAAATATTCAAGACCATCACACAAATATTAACATGAGTAAATTGCCTGAAAAAATAAAACTAGAATAAAAAGAGATAAACAAAGAAATAAAGAAAGGGCAACATTCATTGATTTGAGAACCAAGATTACAAGCAAAACACTAAGAATGGAAAGAAAATAAAACTTAAAAGAATCTAATATTAGACAAAATATCTAAAGATATCTAAGGACACTCTTCAAGAGTTCATCCGTTTCCTCTATTTGAGAGTTAAGAAGATCCAACTTGTGGGGAACTTCTTGCAGAGCAATCTAAGCTTCAAGCTGTTCGAGGAGAACATCGCTCGCCAATTAGACACCTTCAGATGGTGGGATTTTCTTCTTCTAAAGCGAGGAAAATGACTTCCTTTTCCTAAAAGAAGACGAACCAACATCCATATGACTTAGTATTACCTTTTCCTAAAAGAAGACGAACCAACATCCATGCAACTAAAGAAAATGAGATGATTTAGTATTACCTTTTCTCTAATTGTCTTTGACTTGTCGATGTGACTTTCTCTGAATATAGAATTGGAGATAAAATTTTCCAAAGATAAATCTTAGATAGTATTGTAGATGCTCCAACTCTTCTTCGTTATTACTTCCAAACTTATATCCATTACAAAAGATTCAGAAAAAATGAGGCACAAGCTTTTCAATGCTATTTCTCACTACCTCTTGTACTTAAGGTTCTTAGTGAAATAATGAGACATTGAAATCCAAGGTTTGCATTGAGTGAAACTTTTAATTCATTTTGTGAATCTCCTTGTATAATCCATGTTTTTTTACTGTAGTTCGTATATGTAACGAATTTAAGGTTTCTGAATTTTTCAGCATTGAAGTTGAGTAGTTCATTTTTAAAAAGATCTTAAAATCTTTTTGAAAGTTTAGTGTAAGATGATCATTTAGGAAGATTGAGACTCAATAAAGCACGAGAGATTGAACTGGTTTTTTCTAGAGGGTATCAAGTTAAAAACTCTTTGGATGGAAAAAGATTTAGGGTGAGAGAGAAAAGTTTAAATGAAAAAGATGATTTTGAAAAATACTAGAAAGAAGAGAAGTTTAAATAAGTTGGGAAAAGAAAGCAATCAAAACTTAGGTTTTATTGAAATTAAGCTAAGAATTTTTTTAAAAAAACAGACGATAAGATCAAGGACAAGACAACACAGAGCAAGATAAATGATACGTAACATATGAGCAAGAAAAGACTACACAAACACATATAAACTAGAAAAGAAAACACAAACATGCAAAAAAAAGTAAAACTATTTACTAAATACACAGAGACAAGTGACAAGATTAACAAGAAAAATAATGAAATAAATTGGAGAGGACTTGACCGACGACAAGTGAGAATGATTTAGATAGTATGTTCTTATTTTTATCTTACTGGAGCTTTCCAGAACTTTTCTTTCAGATGATCTTCTAACTAGGGATGACAATTAGACCCAGACTCAGTGGGTACCCGCAGAAAAAACCCGTAATGGGTAGGGTAAAAACCAACATAATGGGTATGGGTATAGGGACGGGTAATTACCCGCAAAATTGAACGGGTATGGGTGCGGGTACGGGTACTATAATACCCACCCCGCCCCGCACATATAATATTATTATTGTTATTATTATTGTTATTATTATTATTATTATTATTATTAGTATGTAAGTTTGTTTGAGCTTAAATAAAAATGATTTTTGTTTTAAATAATTTAGAGATTATTTTTTAGAGATTTTTTAAAATATGATTTTTTAACTCCCGTTTGTTTACTATTATTAAAATGATTTTTTTTGTACAATAATTTTTAACATGTTTGTATACAATTTTATAAAAATAATTTTTTTAAACTAAAAAATTACCATAAAAGACATAAAAATAATTTTCAAGAAAACATGTTTGTTTGAAAAAATATTTTTTAAATACATGATTTTTCTAAATACACATATGTCTCTCTACTATCTTATGCATCTCTATCTCCCCTTCCAATCTCTATCTACTATTTCTTTCACTCTCTACTATCTCATGTCTCTCTACCTCTCCTTTTTATTCCAAACAAATCAACGAATTTTGGTCATTCATTTCATAATTTTCGGATCTTTCTAAAAAATATACATATAAGTAAATCATCACGAAAATATGTTAGTAAATAGTAATAGATTTTGGAGGTCTTGTTCTAATCTTAAAAATTGGGCCCTTAATAAAAAAAAATACAATTTTAATAATTAAAAAATTTGAGAAATAAATTTTAGTCCCTATACACATATTTGATTCTGATGAAGTGGTAAATAATTGTGATTTTATATTTAAGAGTTTTTTTATATTATTAATCGTGACTTTATAATTATAAATAACTAATATAATGCACCTATCAATTTTTTTACAGATCTCGGAGAATACCGTCCAAGGACTTGCAACTTCATAAAATATTATTATTTTTGATATTTTGATATTTATTGTAGTAATGTACTAATGTTGAATCATGATATATTTTGGAAGTTTTGAATTAGACAATATTTTGGTTTCTAATACTTATGATTTTGGATTTAAAATATTTGGGAATTTTTTTAAATTTAATCACAAATTATTTATCGATATATTTTTATTAAAGTGCGAGTAATGGGCATGGGTATGAGCACTTAAGTACCCAAAGGGTAAGGGTATTAAAGTTGATACCCACGAGGGTACGGGCACGGGCATGGGTATTTTTTTAGACTGCGGGTATGAGGACGGGTACTATACTACCCTACCCATACCCTACCCATTGCCATTCCTACTTCTAACCAAATGTAAAGTTAGCTTGGTTCTAATAATTCTTTCTTCTAAATCAACATATGCAATCCTTTGTTCTAGTGATTTGATGTATATGTGAGTCTTATATGATAAAGGAAGCATGCTATACACTAGAGGCAAATATCTTCTTCTTGAATAGGCAGATAAGTAACTTCAGAGCGTGCAATCACATAATTGCCAAAAAGGCACTTTTTTGGTTTTAATATATTCAAGAGTTTAACCAGATGATGAAATATTTAAACCCATTTGTTTTACAAAGTTCTCTAGTGGAAGCATCAGATGATGATCTTTCATAAGAGAGTTTTGGTCCTTCACTAGCAATTCAGGCTTCTTCGAAAATAATCTTGTTTAAAAAGCATTGAACACGTGTCATATATATGGATCATATCAAATGGAGATATTTGATTTATCAGAAGAATGAACTTGTAGCTTACTCCAACATGCTACTTCTTCCAAGAGGACGATGATAAGATGATTGAATCTAATTGAGCTACCCATTTGAAGCATGATTGGATTTTATCTTCATTTTAACGAAGGCTCTTGAATGTATCCTCCAAACTTTGTTGTGATGAAGACTTTCAGCTTGTTGCCATTCAATCTTCAAAATTTAACCTGTTGCATGAGATGTTGCACTACTAACCATTTCTTCTAATGGATTACCTGCACATTTGAACGTGCATCATAGATCATTGAAGTTTTAATAAACTTCTACATATTTGGTTAGTTTAATATTTTTGAAATGTATTATAATATTTTCGTTATTTTGTACTAACAATTCTGTTGTATTATCGAATACTTCTTCCTATCATTAGATAAATTTCAGTAATAGCATATCGATTCTTCTCGCTGATTTACTTACTCTACCTTATTAAAGCATAAGAGTTTTGTCCAATTTGTCATTGAAGAGTTTCAAGAACCACAACAAAAAAACATAATACAATTAAGAGAATTTTTCGAACATACTTAAGCAGATCTTTGAGAATAAAAAACTAAAAAAATGAGTTTCCATATTTAGTTGAAAACTAATCACATGTTGACATTTTGTTAGAGCGCTGACTTTATCTGAATGTTGAATTCATCAAACTGTTGACTTGAATCATTGACTAGACGGTGAGCTGATTTACCAGAATTATCAGATGCAGAATCATTAGAGTGAGCTTGTAATCAAATTCAACAGAGATGTGTTGAGAGTGCATTTAACAGAGTTAGACACAACTTCAACATATTCTTTATTGTCACAGTTCACTTTATTAGTTAATTCTCTTTCTTTGTTCATAAAAAGATTTAACTTGTACTAGAACATTGACTTTATCAGATGCTTCATTTAGAGATTTCTTCTTTTGATATTTGAGTTAGATGATCAATTGGGGTCTTTAGTCAGAGGCAGATAATTATCGTAACATTCTTTTATTTTGTGATCAAAGGTTCACTCATTGACATGTATTTCATTTGTCTTTAATGCTTTGATATGGATTGTAGATTATTATATGCTTATTGCAATGTGTCTCATTGCCATAATATGATTTACTCTATAAGTAGATATAATTAGTTGTTTATTAAGCGGTAATGTTCTTTGTGTTAAAAACAATTAGAATATTATATCTAATTTACTCGTAATTTATGGTACCCTAAAATACATAGTCATTAATATAAATCTTTATTTTTTAACTTAATCTGCACACTTAGCAACTACAATTAGAGGATAATTGTTCTTATTTGTTTGTTTTTTTATCATCAAAACATCAACCAAATGATTGTAACTAAAACCACTTTATCACTAAAAGTTTTTTTTGGTTGGACGGTTGTTGTATTTGGTTGTGGTGAGGTTGTTCTGATATTAATGAGTGGTTTTTTTATGATTGTGTTCCTTTTTGCCACAATTGAAACAAGTAACATGATACAAATTTTGTTTCTTATATTTATAATCATGTATCTTTTGAAAGATGATTTTTATTTAGCAAAGTGCTTCCTTTGATTTCAAGTTTTTGAAGTTTCCACTTCAACTTCAAATTTTGAAATGTGCTCTTCAAATTGAATTCTTTTTCTAATGAAACAATTTTCACAATGCGACAAATTATGAGAACATTACACAATTTTTTTAACTGCATGATATTGCTTCAAAGTTTTATATAAATATTTTTCTAGCTTTTCTATTTTATTTTCTAAATTCAAAATGGTTTTCTTTTGATAACCTATTGATTTTGTCACATTCTTTGATTCTTCACGAAGTTCCTCAAATCTGTCTTGCAATTGTTTATATGTAGATAAAAAGTTAAGTTCATTGTCACTAACCTCTTTCACTTGAGGTTTCATCACCATCTTTCCAAGCTATATATGCTCTTTTGTGTTCTTTTTTTTTACCCTTTTTGTCCATTTTTTTTTATTTTTCTTCATATTCTTAAGATAATTCAAACATTCTAGTTTGATGTGTGTCGAGTTTCCATATTCATAGAATGTGATGGAAGAGTTGCTTTGATATTTTTCCTCGTTTTCTTTGACTTGATAAACTGGTTATTTTTTATCATTATTTTTCTCGTAAGTCATTTGTTGTACCTTTTAACAAATAGGCTTATCTCTTCATTACTTGAGCCTTCGTTTTCTGACCCACTTTCATAGAAACTTTCATCCTTCTTTGACCTTGAGAATGAGCCAACCAAGGTCATACTTTTGTTAAATGATTGAACTTTTTTTTATGTTCTGATAACTTGCCAAACAATGTAGTAACAGTCATAATTTCCATGTTGCTTGACTCGACAATTGTTGCCTTTTGTTACCATTCCCTGAAAATACATCTTAATTTCGAATGTGATGATATTCTTAGCTTTCCAATTGTATTGTATTTTCTTATTCTCTAAATATTTCCAAATCATTATAGGTTTATTAATTTCAACACCATCACAAAAAATTGTCGCAACAAATGTCTATTTTCTATAACTTTTCATACATCCAATTAAAAAAATGATATAGATTTTCATGCATTCTTTCCAATAAGAATAGTTAGTAGCATTGAAAATAGGTGCTCTTTTATATGCTCTCTTAGGTTATGGAATCACATTAGAGGTCATATCTAACACTGGCCTTTTTAGAATTTGAGAATTCCATCTCTTTCTTAATGTTTGGCAGATATTTTGAATTTTTCTTTTGGCTTATTTTTCCAAATGTTAATTCCATGTACGGATGAAAATGCGATATTAGAATCTTCAAAGAGAGATTCATGACCAAATAGAGTGAAAGATGTTTCAATCAGATGGAGTATTGGTAATTGACCAAATGCATCAATTATACAAGAAGAAAATGCTTCTTTGAAACTTTACTTATTCTATGTGTGATGGCTTCTTCCTTTAATTTACATGGTAGTCAAATGGAGGTGACCTGATATGGTTATTGAAAGATACCAGATGTACTTCCATTTCTTCTATCAAATGCATGCTTATATTCTCCCGAAAGAAATGCAGACTTCTCTTGTCTTTGATAAGATGAAGACATAAACGTTATTTATATTTTCCTCTTTGCTTGTCTTAAAGATATTGTCCTTCATTATTTCTTGATGTCTTCTCAATTGATAAAATTATCTCCACATTCTTGGTAATTTATGAAATTCCAAGTGATAAATTATACATTTAGATATGACGTTTATCATTAAAATTAGTTATGAGCTAGAATAATGTGTCAATTTTGTTTTAACATTTATCCCCTTTGTCTATGTCAATGAGGAGTTTAGTGTCTTTTGTGTGCAAAAGGTAAGATGGCAAAAAAACTTTTATTTTTTATTTACATAAAGACATTTGCATTCAAATTCAAGCAGAATAATCATTGCAAACAACTAGTGTTGCTTTTCTAGGGACGCTTCCAACCCATAACTGAGTACCAATTGTCTTAGTACCAGAAGCTAGCTCATACGCAACAATATTTTGGTGTCTTTTAATTGAAACTACAATTACATTAGGTAGACAAGAAAAAAAAATCCCTACAGTCTTGGATTACATTTTTCAAAGTAACGTCACATATATAAACACTTGCATCAACTTTAGAATCTAACTCAATGGTACTCTGGTCAGATTGAGTTGTTGTTTGAATACACTGAATGCACCATTGTAATGCCATATCCTTAGCCAGATTTGAATAGATTTTGATCATATTTATTTAGTAGTAGCAAACTCAACTAGTCCCTTGTGATTTCTCACAATCATGCCGCATCCAGTAGTTCCATGGGAGAAATAACCTACATCAATGTTCACCTTGCTTTGGTTTTGTTGTGGTGGTTCCCATTTATATGTGCCTTCTCTCTCTATTTGTATTTGTGTTGAGTAGTTTGAAGGGTTCAATTTTGCAACAAAATATGAACCGGCTGTAGCAGTTGCAGTTGCTGTTGGGCTAGATTGATCCTTTTTAAATATCAATTTGTTTCTTCTTTTCCATATCATCCTCAAGGTGACACTAAATAATTAGGAA
Organism: Cicer cuneatum; assembly: GCA_037974295.1. Lineage (NCBI taxonomy): Eukaryota > Viridiplantae > Streptophyta > Magnoliopsida > Fabales > Fabaceae > Cicer > Cicer cuneatum. The sequence continues at coordinate 14,922,572 of JBBPBO010000002.1, read as the reverse complement.
ACTAACTTATCAGTGCTTGTGAGCAAAACATGCATCCATGTATTCAAACTGACATTTGTTGAGACATGAATTCCATGTGGGGATGAGAACCAAACCTGTTTTTGTTAAAGTACAATGCATAAAGAGGTGTTCTCGACTTTCCTTTTCATTGAAACATAGGGGACAAATTGTATCCAAAGTTAATCCTTTCTTTAACAATCTTCCTTTGGTTGGGAGAATGACCTTTGTTAGCCTCCATAGGAAATTCTTGACACAATTAAGCACGTTGATTTTCCATATGCTAATTCACAAGCTATGATCACTAGTTGAAGATGTTTCAGAATTATTCTTGTTTCTTTCTTCACTCAGTCGGTGATATGTCGATCTAACGAGAAGTTTATGTTATTTTCTCAATTCCAAATTAATTTATCCAGTGGTGATCTCCAAGATATTGGGATATTTAGAATTTGTTGTGCTTCATATGGATTGAAACACATTGAGTTCAATTTTTTTCCCAACTTTTGGAATAAAAACTTATCAACTAAATGACATATGCATTCGACCAAAGCTTAGAAATAGGGCTCCCCAATTTGAATTTATTTTGTTCCGGCAACCAATTATTCTTCCATATTATGACTTGTTGTCCATTACCCATGGACCATCTAGCTCCCATATCAATCACCTCTTTTACATTGAACAAACTCTTCCATACATAGCTAGGTTGATACCCCACCTTTGCCTTCATAAAGCTTGACCTTGGGAAGTATCTACTTTTAAAATTTTTGCAAGGAGAGATTATTGGTTTAATATGAGTTTCCAACATTGTTTTCCAAGGAGAGCAATGTTGGAGTCCTTTAAACCTCTAAAATTCGATTCCACCTTTGCCTTTTGCCTTCCTTAGTTTATCCCAATTTATGCAGTGAACTTTCTTTTGCTTTTCTATTCCCCTCCAAAACTTAGCCAACATTGCTTTAATATTTTCACAACATCAAGTTTGCAATTTGTAGCAACTAATGATATAATTTGATGTGGCTTGAACAATCGACTTAATCAAAGTTTCTTTTCCTACTTTAGATGAGCATTTATCTTTCCTTCCTTTAATCTTTTTCCAAATCCTGTGTTGTACACTAGAAAAAATATATTTATTTGATCTACCAAATATAACAAAGAGCCCTAGGTAATTTGAGCGAGTCGCCACAACCTTTACATTGATATTTCTATAGGTCATATTATTCTCATTTGTTGGGACATTTAAGCTAAATGACACTTTTGATTTCTCAAGACGCACCAATTGACCTGATGCTCTCTAATAAGTGTGGGAATTTCAATAATTTTCTCAGCTTCCTAATGGTTAGCTCTTGTGAAAAGAAGGATGTCGTCCGCCAAAAACGAGTGGGTGATTTTGGAGCATTTCTCGCCACGTATATTCCATGGATTTATTTCTCAAAACGTACCAATTGGCCTGATTCTCTGAAATAAATGTGGGGATTTCAATAAATTTCTCAACTTCTTGATGGTTAGCTCTTGTGAAAAGAAGGATGTCGTACGCAAAAAACAAGTGGTTGATTTTGGAGCATTTCTCGCCACTTTGATTCCATGGACTTAATTCGCTTTTTTTTTGTCTCATTATGTAGCAAACAAAATAAATACATACAAGGATAAGGGGTCACCTTGTCAGATGCCTCTTTTTGGTTTGAAACTTTGACTCAATTGAACAGTCACTAAGAACTGATAAGACATTGATGAGATGCACTCCATAATCAATTGAACCATCATATGTGGGAATTTCGTGGCCTGAAGAGCTGATTTGATGAAAGGCTACTCCATTCTATCATATGTGTTTGCCTTGTCTAACTTGAGAACCATGCTTCCTTTCTTTCCTTTTGTTTTCTTCTTTAGTCAATGTAACAATTGCATTGCTATTTGTGCATTGCCGATAATTATCCTTCCTTTCTTCTTTAGACCATAGAGGATGCACTACATTCTATTTGCTATTATTTTTGTCACCATTTTCATAATGACATTACACAAACTAATGGGTCAAAACTATTTTGGAGAGACAACTTTTTTGAATTTAGGAATAAGGGCCACAAAGGTACGATTTATGCTTTCAATGTTATAGCCTTCATTGAGAATTCATAGGACTTTTTCATAAATATTCCTTCCCACTATGTGCCAGTACTTTTTGATAAAATTCTCTTCCGAAGGTATGATTTATGTAGGTGTACTCACAATATTATTTGGGTAATTTCATACTTTTGAAATCAAATTCGCTTCCAAAACAAATGTTTTTATTCAAACCGTTTTTTCCTCAGTTGTGGTAAATGTTAAGACAAACTCTCATTTTAAAGTTTTGATGAAAATAAACAAAGGTTAATTAAAGATAATTAATTATGATTCTAAATGTATTGTTAATTTAACCTGTGTTTTTGAGTGTATTAATTCATAGGTTTCAAAAGAATCAAAGAAATCAGCATAAACAAAGATAGAGAACATTCTTGACATATTCTGGAAAACGAAGAATGTTCCCAGATTCAAATATGGTCATGGCAGCATAAAGATCCATCAATTAAACAAAGTTGTTGCCTCTGGAAGTTACATGGATATGATCACTACATGGCAGGAAACACATAGGATCTATTCAAATCAAAGAGAACATGCGATTGCAAAAGAAAAAGACTCTTAAACAAGCCTGTCCAGACAGTTCTGAAAATGACTGTCAAGACTGTTAAACAATCTTGAAGTCAAGCCAGTTTCTAGTATGTCCAGAAAACCTCCAGATTGATTATCAGTCTCCAGGATACTTAAAGTTCAAAAGTCAAGATTGATCATCAATCTCCAGTCTGTTTTAGCAGCTTTAGTACAAGCTTCCTACATCAAGTATTCATGATCTTTTCCATTCTGTTTTAATTGATCAAAAGCTCCAGTTCAAGCCAGTAATATTATTACTTATCTGAAGCATTAAAGGATCATTAATACTCAAGAAAATCTGATCTAAAACGCAATACACAGCCTAGTCAAAACAGAAATAAAAAATAGTCAAAAGTTGAATTATTTTTAATCAGAAATATTGCCTTTGGTCAAGCATGACAAGGGCACTACCAACAGCTCTATTGACCTCCATTTAATGCTCTCAACCCTATAAAAGGAAGGCCAATATTTTTGGGGTATACAACTAACTCCAAGGGATATCGAGTGTTTAATTTGAGAACCAAGGTTGTAGAAATCAGTATGCACGTGTTATTTGACGAGTTTGATGATTTGGATCTAAGTAAAAAGGATGAGGAAGAGGAAATCCAAACTGGTATGCAGCAACAGAATGATGTGCAGGAAACCGAGATTGATAAACAATCTTCGTTTCATTCTCCACCAAAAAGCTGGAGAACAATTGTAGGACATCCTCAAATTCAAATAATTGGAGAAACAACTGATGGAATTCGAACAAGAAGATCATTCAAGAATGACGAATGCAACATGGCAATGATATCCCAGATTGAACCAAAATCCATTAAAGAAGTAATAATAGATCAATCTTGGATATAAGCCATGAAAGAAGAATTGCTTCAGTTTGAGAAAAATGAAGTCTGGACTTTAGTCCCTGATCCACAAGACCAAATCATCATTGGTACAAGATGGGAATTTAGAAACAAATTCAATGAAGAAGGCAAAGTTATTCGCAACAAAGCAAGGCTGGTCGCACAAGGCTATAATCTACATGAAGGTATTGAATACGACGAAACGTTTGCTCCTATTGCAAGGTTAGAAGCTATTCGTATACTTCTTGCATATGCATCTCATAAGCTTGTTAAATTATTTCAAATGGATGTTAATAGTGCATTTTTAAATGGCTTTTTAAATGAACAAGTTTATGTGCGACAACCTCCTGGCTTTGAGGATCAATCAAAACCAAACCATATTTTTAAACTTACCAAATCTCTCTATGGTTTGAAACAAGCACCAAGAGCTTGGCATGAAAGATTAAGTTCCTTCTTAATCAAAAACGGATTTTCCAGAGGAAACATTGACACTACACTTTTCAAGAAAAATGATTTACTGAAATAGGCACCCTGCAAGTCTGCCTCACTTTGACCTGCGAACTCTTACTCACCTAGTCCAAAGCATAAGGCTTGGCATATGGTTATGTCGACAACTCTAGGTATTCCACCAGCTTCTGGGAGACCAAGTTCTCTGTACTCCTGTTATCCACGATCAGATTACACACCTTATTCTTAATAGAACAATGTGTTCTAAAAAGATTCTTCCTTTGCCCCTCATCTTTTGAAGACAACAGGACTCTTTACAGCACAAAGTTCACCGCTTCTTTAACTTCTTCTTCAGCGAACTCAACACCGTCATACTTGTTGCCTTCTTCCTCTTCCTCAAACTCCTCATTCAAAACTGCAGTTGTTCTCCTGGAAGGGCAAACATTCGACCTGTGACCCTGCCCACTGCAATGAAAACACTTATCTCCCGTCGGTTTCGCGTTGTTGGAACCAAGTTGGTTCTAAGTACTTAGGATTTTGATGTTTACAAAAGCACTCCATGTAATCTTATTTTGTACCTTGAATTACTATATTAAAATGCCACCAGAAGATGAAGTTATCAGAGGATACACCAGGATGTCAAAACACCACCAGAGGATATCTTTACTGGGCTAGATCAAAAGGAAGCAAAGTTCAGAAGGAGACGTGGACCAGACCAGAAGGAAGCCTGCCAGAGGGAGACTTGATCCAGACCAGAAGGAAACATAAGTCAGACTTAGTCCAAAAGTTATTCTGACCAGAAGATGGCATGGCAGTGAAATGATAAACAACCCAAACTTGATCCAGACTTAATTAGAGGATAAATTAATGGGTCCAGAATAAGAGATTCAATCTAGATTTGACCCAGACCAGAAGATAGCATGGTTCAGGGTATGAAACTAAGTTCAGACCAGAAGAAATGATGTCCAGATTTGATCCAGACCTGATTCAAATCAGAAGGTAAAATGTCCAGACTGAAATATTATTTGTCCAGTTTTAATTTCAGTTCAATCCAGACCCAGTTCAGAATTGGTCAAGATCAGAGGGAAAAGGTTCAAATAAATGGTCAAGATTTAAGTATATGGCCTAGTGTTGGCCGAGACGAGAAGATCATACCATAGCCCAGTGTTGGCCGAAATCAGAAGGTCAGAAAGTGTGGTCCAGCATTGGCCGAGATCAGAGGATCACAGCAGATCAGTTTGCAAGTCCAGATTGGCCGAGATCAGAAGATCAGAAAGTGTGGTCCAGGGTTGGCCGAAATCAGAGGATCACATCAGATCACTTAGTATGGTCCAGATGTGGACTAGCGCAGAAGATCAAACAGTCTAGATTTAATTATGATGATTAATGGTGGAGATTTAATTGAATTTGATCAAAGTATTAAAAGGATTTGATTCAAAATTAAGTTGAAGTCGTATGGGAGTTCATAAGCTATTGGCGGGAAGAAAGATTTGTTTCAGAATTAATTAAAGACAGGATTGGCCAATTATTTTTGAAAGCAAATCTGAAGCTTAAAATGATTTGTTTTTTTATTTAAGTGAAGCCCGATTGGTCAAGATATTTTTGCAAGAGAATCCAGCAAGATACAACTCGAAATTAAGCTTGGAAGAGACCCTAATCTGCATCTATAAAAGGAGGCTTAAGGCATAATACTTAGCATAGAAAAATCACAGAAGAGTCATACACTTCCAAAAGCAAACACTCCAGTTTTCAGTGAGGTTAATTGTGAGTTTCAGCTTTCCAGAAGCAAGCACTCGTGTATATCTTTCCCTTGTGTTAGATCTATGTTTTTGAAGTAGAGTCTACAATCTGAGGGAGTCAGAAGGGGTAGAAGATTACTTGGCAATTAGATTCAAGGCGTTGTAATTCCTTCTACAATCTGGGGTTGTCAGATTGGCAGGAGAAGACTTGAGGCCTCTGTCACGGACCAGACAGTCTGCAGACCTATCTTCTTCTAGATCGACCCCTTCAAGCCATTAATATAGCGAGTCACCTTCTGACCCTCAGTTTCCCCTAGTTCGTTGCGTTCTGAGAAACGCAGGAACTATGATGTGTACTCGGTCACGCTCCGTCTACCCTGAACGCAATCGATATACATCTTGTACAGGATCTGCTCATAATCTTCAGGCAAGAAACTCTCCAGCATCAACTGTTTCATTCGCCTCCACGTTCTGATTGGCACTTTCCTCTGGCGCTGCCTTTGAACAACAAGCTTATCCCACCACACAGCAACGGTGCTCTTCAATCGAACTGCCACCATCTTTACCTGCTTGTTTTCTGACACACCCATCACGTCAACGAACCGATCAACGTCAATCTGCCAATCCAGAAACTCTTCAACCCCCATAGTTCCATAGAACAACGGGATATTAGCCTTGACTCTATAGTCGTTGCGATTCTGTTGATTATCACAACCCTGATTCTCCTCCGGGATCTCTTATTTGGAACTAGAATTCGATTCAACACGAGCCTGCAAGTCTCCATGTGGATGCCTGTGCGGTTCTTCTCTCCTGCCTCTGTCCCTCATATCATTGATGGTGTTCATTTGATCCGTCAAAGTCGCCATCTGTGTAGTCAAAGCAGTAAGGGCCGTGATAAAAGCCGCAATGATACCCTCGATGTCTGCTCTTGTGACTTGTTGATCTCCCATGGCTGTTAAAGCTACGAAAAGAAACAGGAGAAAGCCTGCTTTGATACCACATTACGCAGTCGGAGTCACAAAAGATTAGCAAGCGCTAAATCCGATAAAGCTCTAAAATCCACCAGAAGAGAGAAAACTCTCGAAATCGAATATTCAATTAAAAAAAAGGTTGTCCCTCAGTTACATCATAGAAAGTCTTTAAATACCTAATATAAACCCTAGCGCGAAAATTAGGCAAAACAGGAAAAGTCTGAAATTACAGGAAAAACTTAAAATGTTATTTTGAGGCCCAAGATGAGCCCAAAACGGATCTAGAGCCCATATCCCATGGCAAAGCCATGACTTGTGACAGTGGCACGATTCCCTAACCGAAAAGGTATAATAATAAGAAATCTGACACCGGACGATGGTTTTCCGCATTTCCCACCACGTTTGTCTGCAAAACTGTTTCTTCCTCGATCCCTGCCGCGAACCTTCCTACATCATTGTAGCTTATTGCGATGTTGATTACGCTGAAGATAAAATTGAACGAAAAAGCACAAGTGGAGCATGTCAGTTCTTGGGTGAAGCATTGATAGGTTGGTCTTGCAGGAAACAAAACACAATAGCCTTATCAACCACCGAAGCTGAATATGTTTCAACATCAAACTGCTGCTCACAAGTTATTTGGATTAAAAATCAACTTGAAGACTTCTCTGTAAGTTACTCAGGTATTCCAATTTATTGTGATAATACTAGTGCTATCAATTTATCTAAAAATCCTATTCAGCACTCACGATCAAAACACATTGATATTAAACATCATTTTATTCGTGATCATGTGAGCAAGAAAAACATTGAATTAATCTTTGTTGATACACAAAATCAGCTTGCTGATATATTTACAAAGCCTTTAGTTAAGGATAGTTTTAATTCAATTAAAAAAAGACTGAAAATCATGAGAAATCCAAAGAAATCTCATTAAAACTCTGCTTCTGCAAAAAACGAAGAACGTTTATCAATCTCCGTTTTTCAGTCATCTTTCGCTGTTTGAGAAACAACTTTCTCCTCTGCTTGTCACTTCTTCTCTGCGCATGCAAAAGGAAAAAGGAGAGTCTTGGCATTTAATGCTCTTGTCCCCTGCCTCAAAAAACGCCCTGACACATTGTCAATTGATGTGTTGCATCTTCTCATCATCCTTCCCAAGGTTTTCATTCATCATTACTTATTTCTTTCTAAATAAGCAACATTGCCTCTGAAGTTTCTCACAAACCCTTCAAATCATTCTCTTCATCTTCCTCTAAACCCTCTTTCTTTATGAAAATTCCTATGGAAAGAACGAAATCTTGTGCTCGCAAAAATGCGTATACTGAATCACCATCACCACCACCGTCCTCTCTGTTTCACATTCGTTCACCTTCTCCACCACCCAGACCTTCTCCCATTAAAATGCCCTTCTCATCATCAAACTCTTCATTTTTTCCTCAAGGGAATGAAGTCCTATCCCTTTCCCTCTTAGACCACTCGCAACTGTTTTCCCTCCATCTCATTCTCAATCTCTATCAAACATTGCTCAAGTTCCACCACACTTAAGAAATCCAACAAAACCCACAAAAACTCAACGACGGTCTATGAGAATTCTTTCTTGAATAGGGACATCAAAACCTAAAATGACTGATTCTCCCATGTTTATAATCTCTGACAGTGATGAAGAAGAAACTGATGTTCCTCCTTCCGACGTCCCTCTAGAAACCTCTCATCAACCAACTCAGACACCCCCAATACAAAGGCAAACTATATCTTCTGAACCTTCATTTACAACTCCTCATAACCAGAAGAGGAAAAATTAGTTGAAATTTTTTCTCCGTCAAAGCCATCTCAACCTCCTTCAAAAATCATGAAGAAGAAATCCACCATCACCCTATCTCAATTTCTTGCTAAAAAGAAATTAAGGAACCCTCAGAAGACCAAACCAAGGGCTCATAAACAGACCAAATAGAAGTCTTCTCTTTCTGTTGAAAAAACTCCAGAAGATTTCTCCAGAACGTTCCTCAATACCTGAACGTTCTTCGTTTTGTGAACCATCTCATTCTGCCCCCCAAAGTTCTCCTCTCCACAACACCACAACATCCCTCTAATTCCCTCCTCTACATCTAAGCTGTACAAAGAGAAATGGGCTCAACGCCCTCTTGGAGTGGGAATAGTTGTTGTGTTTGACAACCTGATTGTTGATGGAAATGCTGTAAAACATCACACTAATGTTTTGGGTTGGACCTCCTTTCTTCAAATATCAGAATGCTACTACCCAGATGTCATCAGGGCTTTCTATTGTTAAGCACAGACTTTCTCTGACAAGTCCCTGATCATCTCAAAAGTCAAGGGGATAGAGATAAACTTAACTCCAGAATCCCTAGCCTCCATCGTAAACCTCCCTATTGAAGGCCTTGCTGTTTACGGATATAAATGGTATGTAGCTTTAAATTTAAACAAGACAGAGGTACTCTTTGATCTTTTCCAAGAAGGGTCTACGCGTCAACTTTCATCTTTCCTCAAACCCCTTCCAAAAATTTTCAACAGCATCAACCACCATACCATACTTCCTCATTGTGGAAGTCATGAGTATGTGACAGACAATGATGCCCTGATAATCCATCATCTCCTAAATTACAAGCGCCTCAATCTTCCTCACATCATCCATCATATGATAGCTGTTGCAAATAAGGACTACAGCAAAAACACTGTACCTTATGGGATGATTCTGACCAAAATCTTCAAGCACTTTCAAATTCCTCTCAGCAATGAGAAAAGGGTGATCAAAATCTCCAAGTTTTCTTCCAAGAATATTTCTCATATGAAGAAAACATCTTCTAAGACAAGTGCTCCTTCATTATTCTTTCCATCTTCACTGAAAAGGAAGTGCTCCTCAAGAAGATGAGCTGCTGTTCCAGCTCCAACCCCAGCCTCACCACAGCCCTCACATGAACTTCCTGAAGCAGTAGCAGAGACTGCTCAAGAATGTTCGACTGAAAATCGAGAAAGTTCACCTGCCCAACCAAACCGTCTCCACACTTTCTCTGTTTTCCCCCAAACTTCACCCTTATCCTCAACAAACTTTCTCCATCACTTCCAGTCACCTAATGAAGAAATGTGCACCCTCCTTCCCAACTAGCACGTTTCCTCTATGTCACCATTATTCATTTCTGTTGGAACCAAGTTGGTTCCTAGTACTTAGGATTTTGATGCTTACAAATGTACTCAATGTAAACTTATTTTGTACTTTGAATTATTAAGTTAAATGCCCCAGAAACTGAAGGAAACAGAAGGAGAGATCATAGGATTCCAGAAAAATGAATTCTGGATTGACCAGAAGATATCCAGAAATGTCAAAAATATCACCAGAAGATATCTTTGCTGGCCCAGATCAGATTGAAGAAAAATCAGAAGGAAACATGGATCATATCAATGGAAAGCCTGCCAGAAGGAAAGTTATTCCAGACAAACAGGAATCAAATATCAATTTTATTCCAGAAGTTATTCTGACCAGAAGATGGCCTGGCAGTGAAAAATTACACCGTCCAGACTTGTTCCAGACTTGACCAGAAGGTATGTTTATGAGTCCAAAACAAGAGAATCAATCCAGGTATGACCCAGACAATAAGAGAGCATGATTCAGGGCATGAAACTTTGTCAAGACAAGAAGAAATGATTTCCAGAATGATCCAGACCTGATCTAAAATCAAAGGTAAAATGCCCAGACTGAAACATTTATTGTCCAGATTTAATTTCAATTTAATCCAGACCAAAGTCCAGAATTAGTCCAGATCAGAGGGAAGATTTCCAGATCAGTGGTTCAGAAATAATTATTTGGTCCAGTAATGGTCCAGATCAGAAAATCAGACCATGGCCTAGTGTTGGCCGAAATCAGAGGGACAGGATGTGCAAGTCCAGAAATGGCCGAATCCAGAAGATTTCAGCATATCAGGCGCGCATCCAGGCTGGTCGAAATCAGAAGATCAGAGGGTTAGGAAGTGAGGTCCTGGGAAGGCCGACATCAGAGGATCACAGCATAACAATCAGTATGGTCCAGATGTGGACTAGCGCATAAAGATCGAATGGTCCAAATTTAATCAGGAAATTTATACGGTGGAGAATTTAATTTATTTTGATCAAAGGATTAAAAAGATTTATTACAAAAATAAAGTGAGGTGTTGTGGAATTCAGGAGCTGTGGCGGGAAGGAACTAACTGATTTGATTGGCCAATTATTTTGAAAGAAAATCTGAAGATATGTTTTTTATTTAAATGAAGCCCAATTGGTCAAGTTATTTTTGCAAGAGAATCCAGCAAGATTCAGCTCGAATTTAAGCAATGGAAGAGGCCTAAATCTGCATCTATAAAAGGAGGCTCAAGGCAGAATGCTCATCATCTAAAATCACAAAAGAGTCATACACTTCCAAAGCAACCACTCTCAAATTTTCATATAAGTCAATTGTGAGTTTCAGCTTTCAAGAAGTAAGTACTCAGTTATTTTCTTTCCACTGTGGCAAATCTAAGTTGTTGAAGTAGAGTCTACAAACTGAGGGATTCAGAAAGGGTAGCAAGGTACTTAGCAATTAGATTCATAGTGTTGGGAAATATTCTACAATCTGGGGTGTCAGATTGGCTGAAGAACAGGAGTTGTTTTTCCTCAAAGAAGTCTAGGATTGTTAGACTATTTGAGAAGACTGACTTGGAGGGTCAGTAGCAAGGTTGTAATTCAAGGTTGAATTAGTGAAATCCTTCAAGGCGAAGGGACTGGACGTAGCCTTGTTAACGGTGAACCAATATAAAATCTGTGAGTTTTTATTTTTATTTTTATCCGCTGCTAACTCTGTTTTAATTATACATCAAGTTTTGTTTTGAAAGTATTAAAACAGGAAAAGTATTCAAGTTAAGTCAAACACAATTCAACCCCCCCCCCTTCTCGTGTTTGCACCTTCAATTTCACCCCAGAAAACCAGTCCCTCACTCTTTGGAATAAGTCAATTTTAGACTTTTTCTGATACACCTGGACATTCCATTAACCAAAAGTCCATCTCTAATCCCTCACCACCTACCTCCACTCCTCCAAACTCCACTGATCCTGCCCCTTATATGCCTCCTCCTCTTCCACCAAAAGAACCTACAAATTCTGATATCATTGCTGCCCTCCAAACCATTATGGCACGTCAGACTCAGCAAGATTTAGAATCCACCCTGCTGCGCACCTGGATAACAGAACAACTTGCTCCAAAACTTGGACTTGTTCCTCCTCATGTTCATCCTTCTCCTTCTCCTTAACCTGTTGATGATCCTGCCAAGTCCTCTTCTTCAGAAGGATCTTCACCATGTTTGGCATCTTAGGATCTTTTTCTCCTTCCTTTTTGTTATGACAAAGGGGGATAATTAATTTGAAGATTTTAGATTAAGTTTAAGCTTTTTGTAATTAAATAGAAGTCCTTTCTGTATATGGTACTTTTGTATATCTTCTGACTTAATCTCACTATGTAATTATCAATTGATGTCATCTAATGAAAAGTCTTTATTATGAATCTATTTGCTCTTGAATTTGCATGATTTTTAATCTTCTGTCAAAATTAAATCACTACACAAATTGAGGGAGAGCTTTCAAGCTCTTTCAAAATTAGAATCAAAATTAAAATCTAAATTAACATGTTTGTCATCATAAAAAAGGGGGAGATTTTTAAAACAAGCTCTCATTTTAAAGTTTTGATGAAAATAAACAAAGGTTAATTAAAGATCGTTAATTATGATTCTAAATGTATTGTTAGTTTAACCTGTGTTTTTTAGTGTATTAATTCAAAGATAGGTTTCAAAAGAATCAAAGAAATCAGCATAAACAAAGGTAGAGAACATTCTTGACATATTCTGGAAAACGGAGAATGTTCCCAGATTCAAATATGGTCATGGCAGCATAAAGATCCATCAATCTCCATCAATTAAACAAAGTTTTTTCCTCTGGAAGTTATATGGATATGATCACTACATGACAGGGAACACATAGGATCTATTCAAATCAAAGAGGACATTCGAATTGCAAAATAAAAAGACTCTCAAACAAGCCTGTCCAGACAGTTCTGAAAATGACTGTCAAGGCTGTTAAACAATCTTGAAGTCAAGTCAGTTTCCAGTATGTCCAAAAAAACGTCCAAATTGATTATCTGTCTCCAGGATACTTAAAGTTCAAAAGTCCATATTGATCATCAATCTCCAGTCAGTTTTAGCAGCTCCAATACAAGCTTCCTACATCAAGTATTCATGATCTTTTCGAATCTGTTTTAATTGATCAAAAGCTCCAGTTCAAGCTAGTAATATTATCACTTATCTGAAGCATTAAAGGATCATTAATACTCAAGAAAATCTGATCTAAAACGCAATACACAACCCAGTCAAAACAGAAATTAAAAATAGTCAAAAGTTGGATTATTTTTAATCAGAAATATTGCCTCTGGTCAAGTCTGACAAGGGCACTACCAATAGCTCTATTGACCTCCATTTAATGCTCTCAAGCCTATAAAAGGAAGGCCAAAGCTCAAGGAAAACGCAGAATTTCAAGTGCTAACAAGTCTCTCAAAATCATTCACATTTACATACTTGAAACTCTCTCATCACTTAAAAGAACCAGTCTGGTTAAGTTCTTATTTACTTTGATACATTTGTACTGAATTCTTTGTAAAGAATCGAATCTCAAACAAGAGTTGAGTCATCTCAGATTCTAACAAAACAATCTTATCATTATTGTAAAACTCGAACTATAAGAGTTAAGTATAGTTTGGGGTAGATTGTAAGAAATCCTATCAAAGTTGGTAGGTGATTTGATTAATCTCTTTCTGGGTGAAATTAGATTAAAGTCTATAACAAAGACCAAGGTTGATCTAAGCTAGGTGCTGTAAAACCAAGAAGGTTCTTGTTTTAAACACTTAATGGAAAATCTCCCAATTGTGAGGACTGGACGTAGCCCAAGTTGGGTGAACCAGGATACATCCGTGTGTGGTATCTCTTATGCTTTATCTCTTTATTCAGTTTGATTGTTTTTCAAAATTAAAAATACAAACTGTTTTTCTGTTTTACAACTAATCAAGAACGTTCTCTGTTTTTCTGATAAACCAAGAATGTTCTCCGTTTTTCTGCTTTCTTAGCCAAGACCATTATTGAGTTCAAATCTTAAGTTTTTCAAAAAATTTTAAAAAGGGAGATTTACAATTCAAACACCCTTCCTTGTAAATCAATTTTGCTACTTCAGTAAATGCCTCTTTGACAGGGAATCTTAGTCATGGTTGAACTTATATGCAATAATTTATTATTTTAAAATAATTTCATGTTTCAAGCAAGCCTTTGAAATCCCTTATGATTAAAGAAGTTCGCACACCCACCTCTATCTTCTTAGGTCAAATGCAACTCAGCCAGTTCTACACAGAGCCCAAGGTTCGACAGCCGTATGGTATCTTGGTAGATGCTAGTTCTGCTACGCGCATGGTTTCTTTTTTGCTATGGTTAGGGTTCTTGGGTCAAATGCAACACAAACGATTTTTCTTGTTGTGAATTTGGAGTATCTTATGATTTTCATGTGGAGTTTGTGGTGCTATGTATACTTGTGAAATATCTTTCTTCAAGGGTTTGGCATAAAATTTGATTGGAATGTGAGGTTTTGGCCTTCAAGAATACTTTGTTTCGTTCCTTAGAGACTTCGTAATCATCACTCAATTGTTTAGAGTTGCTTAAATCTATGTCTTTCATTTTCTCTCATATTTAAACATTTGGAAATCAATATGTAGATAAATTTGTTTCCCATAGCATTTGATAAGGCACACACATTTTACTTAGGATGACTTTTTTCATAACAGGCCAAAGATTCTTGATTATATACAATTTTCATTAATTTCCTTGCGAGGATTTTTGTTCGGCTCCTTGCTCTTATTTTTTCTTTATTATTTTAATGAAGTTTTTGATATGTTTTAAATAATTGATGGCAATTGATGTAAGAACATAATTAAAATGTCAATTCACAACTATGTCCCTTCAAATTCTTTTGCTTAAAACAATTAAATATAATAGAATTTTATTATTAGAACTAATTTCTTCACAATTCATATTTCTCACTTGATGAGAAAACATTCTCAATTTTTATTCTTTATTTTCTATATGATAAATTCGGTAAGTCAATAATTGAATCCCAAAACCATACAAGTGGGAATTCAATTTTATTCAATTCAATAATAACAGATACACATGGAAGGAAATGGGATCCACTTAATCAATATGATATTTAATGATCCAAATCATCAAGACTATTGTTTTTATTTTTTATTTTTTACCTTGAGACCTATAAAGATCTAATGAGTACAAAACAAATTTAAGTGTAAGAATCGAGGCATGAAGGCTATTTTGGGCAATGCAATGTTACAAGATGAAGGAGATAAAACTAGACAATAGAAATTACTGGGGTACATTGGTAATTGTGTTTGGAACTGTAATTAAGTTAAGTCAACATCAAATAGGCATAGGCTATCCCATTTCCTTTTGAATTTTGAAAAGGGGAAGCATATAACTGAAAATAAGTAGACTTCTGAAATTTCTTGTCATATAATGAAACATTGTTGATGCAAATTATGTAAAAAATCTTACAGTTTTTAATTAGATTTTTGTGTGTGTGTGATGTCTTTTAATTAGATTTTACTATATAGATATTGTAGTGATATTTTAGAAAACATATAACGATGAGATATCATGATAAAATCAGATTAAAATTTATTTTTTAAAGTATGATGAGACCATACAGACTTCACTCTAGCAAAATTTTCTGTGGTCCAAAATTTATTTCTTATTTTTTAAAATGCAAGTTTACTTTCTAATAAGTAATTTTCTTTGTACTAAAATATAAAAATAAATAATTTGTTGATATGTTCAATAAAAAAATTAATTTGTTGAGATAGTGTTGTCTTAAATTATGAGAACTACTTTCAAGAGTTTTCAAATAAATACAATTCCCACAAAATTGGTTTGTAAGGTGATGAATGCTTTCTTTTATAAATTATTATAGAGTTATATCTTTTATTAACGTAAGATTTGTGTTTTTCTCATGGCTCAATGAAACGACTTCTACAAAATCAACTTGTAATGTGAAAATGTCTTTCTTTATATTATTATAGAGCTCTGTATCTTATCAATGTGAGACTAAATTTTTTTCAATACACTCTTCAGATAATATTAAAAAATGAGTTTAAGTGAATCTGCACTCGTTTAATTTTTTTCTTTTCTTAAATCTCTTATTTCTAGAGAAATAGAATGGAGGCATTCTGAATGAAGGAGCACGTCGACAATTAAAATTCAATCAAATTAATGACAAAATTGAGAGGGTCATCAATATATATATATATATATATATTACAATGTGACATATGAAAATGCGAGGAAGGTGATCAATATATATATTACAATGTGACAGATGAAAATACGAGGAAAAGTAAGGTGCACAAAGCAAATAACTTTGAATGTAAAAATAGGCTATGATTAGGGTGGTCAATTTTGACACATGGTCTATGATGGACCACCATTTTTAACCACAATTTCATATATATACTCACGTCTTTAGATTAAAAAAATCATAGACATAGAACCTTCGTCATGTTCTTTTCATAGTTTGTTGTAAGAATAAATCATGTAACGGCTCCGAAATGAAATATAGATAATAATAATAGTTAAAAAGTTGATTTATTTAATTAAAAATTAAAATTAGATACATCAATTTTTTAATTACTATTTTTATTTATATTTTATTTTAGATATTCCCCAGCACAGCTTATGCAATAGTTTTTACTTGTTGAATTGATTTTTAAGTTTTAGTTATTCAAATTTCTTGATTGTACGATAGTCGAAATTTCGAAGGCTGCCAAAGAATTGTTAAAGATGGTTGATTATGGTAAAGAGAAGCAGTGGAGAAAATGAAAAAACTAATAAAGTGGAGAGCGAGTATCATTATAGTGTCCACATTAGATAAATCCATTAGTAAGAAATTTTGATACATCATGAATCATCTATAAATGTGATCAATTCTAAAATTTGCTTGTAAAAATAATACAAACACGAGATAAAAGTTTTGAAAATAAACGACTTAAAAATCTTAAGGACTTTGAAGAGTAAATTAGGTAAAATGTAAATAGCATGAAGCATTGTAAAGATCTAATTTGATAAAAAGAAATTTGTTATCTAACATAGATGTATGGTCTCCTTGAATATAAAATTTGGAATTAAATGGTTATTAGATAAAACAAATACTTATTTTTTATATTTCAATTGGGATAACAAATGTTTAAAAAACTAGACTAAAGATGGAATCAATAAAATCTTTATATCATGGCTCAAATTATCAGTATAACCAATGACTCAGAGAATCGGTGTGGTGGAAGAATATTCAGTAAGTGTTTGGACTAGATAGTATAAAGGGAGATGATTGGTTTAATAGTAACGTAGAGAGTGGTAGATAATAGTGAAAATATTTTATTTAGGAAAGACCCGTGGTTGAATTGAGGTTTGTTGTGCGAACGTTTTGATAGAATTTTTAGCATTATTACTGATAATAATGTAATAGTAGCTGAAATGGAGGAAGCGATGGAAATGGAGGAGGAGGTTGTTTGTTTGGGAGGAAGTCCTATGGAGAGATTGATGTGTTTTACTTGCTAATATTGTTTTGCAGAATAATCATATTGATAAGTGGTCCAAACAAATTGGTCATGTTGAATGGTAATGCGTTAAAGATGTTTACATAATGCTGACTCATTAAGTGGAGGATGTTTATCTAAGGTTTCTTGATTTAATTTGGCATAAAATAGTGCTTTTAAAAATGTGTATCTTTGTTTGGTGATTGTTAAACAATGGGTTACCAACTAAAGAACATAGAGGTTTAATTTCGAATGAATATTCGGTATGTTTGGGAGGATGCGATAAAATTGAAGATGTAACTCATTTATTCTTTGATTGTCCTCGATTTGGTGTGCTTTGGAATCGTCTTCTTTTTTGGTTGGGTTTTTCGAGCGTTCTTCCAAATGATGTGTTTGATCATGCTTCTCAATTTTGTGAGTTACTTTCTCAAAATAGGGAAGTCAAAATATACTTGCTAGTGATATGATAAGATTCTACTTGGGAGATTTGGAAGGAGCGTAACAACATAATTTTTTCTCCAAGAATGGCTCGTGTTAAGTGTTTGGTGGATCACATTAAAATTTTATCTTAGTGGTAGATTAAAGTAAAGACTAAAAATTTTGATTATGCATTTTCTCTTTAAAGGATAAATCCTTCAGATTGTTTACTTGTTTCTTCTTTTCGAAATGTGTATTATCTTATCTCGTTTGTAACGTGATTTTTGTAGTTTGTTTACATAAATCATTTTTATAACTCTTTTGGTCTTTTCTTTGTAAATCTTGTGCTAAAAGTAACTTTTTTTATTTTAATTTTGACTTTTCTAAAAAAATATTTAATTAATTTATTTAGTAAAAGATGATAATTAATAAATAGAAAATAGTGATGTATAACATTTTCTTTTCTCAACATTACTTGTCATATAATTAATGCATGAAATTATGAGTTTGTTTCTTACTAGTAGTGAAGCTTTCTATTTCTCAAAAGAAATAATACTAATGTAGTTTTATACTTTTAGTGTATAAAAAATTAATTATTACCCACCAATTTTAGAAATACCTGCATTTATATTTTTTTCTTCCAAAATTATAATAATAAACATCTTTATTTCTTTTGAGAAATGGAGATAATTTTTACCCGTTTGTTATAATTTTCAAAAAGATTTTTAAAGTATTCCATATTTTTATTATAATTTTTTAACTGAGAATTTAAAGAAGTTTTCGATTAGAAATTGATTTAAATAATTTCTCTTAAAAAATACATTTTAAATATTTCATCTATTTGTTACAATTTGTTTAGATGATAAAATTTCAAAAATAATTTTTTTTATTATATTAAAATTGCTTAAAATGAGAAGTTAGTTTAAGTAGTTTTTTTTTATAAAAAACCATTTTCAAGAAATATTTAAAAAAAATAATTTGTAATACTTGATATGCCTAAAAAAATTAATTTGATGAACAATTAATATCTAAATTATAAAATATTAAAATCGTTTTTTTAATCTATACAAAATTTAACGGAATAACTTCTAATAAAAATTATTTTTAAAAACATAAATAAAATTAAAATCACTTTTTTTAATCTATATATAAAAAATTCCTATATTTCAAGAGTCACTTTTTAATCAATTGGAGGCGGTTCCGTTCAACCGCTGCAATATACCCATTGTCAGAAAACAAATTTGTTGTAGTGGCAAGTGCTTTCTCTTTACACATATGCCTTGTAGAGAGATGCATTATCCCCTCAATATATGTCCATTATATTTTCGTATTTTACAGCCCAACAGATACCATATGATATATATACTTGTTAGTGATATGTACTATGTTATTTTAATAATAAAATCAATGTCACTTTTGATTAATAAAAATTTATCCGTTTTAAAAATAGATACCATTATGATATTTATCACAATTCACAGCTTTAATTTTTTTTTCTTTTGCTTGCCGTTTCTCTCTCTACACGCGAGGTATTGTATTGTACATTTATAACGTAAAGTAAATATTATTATTCTAAATATGGTTGTGTAGGTAGCATGATCTGCAGCGTGATACCTTTTTATTTTATTTTATATATTACTATTATATAAAAAAAAATTGGTTGCAATGCAATCCCATAATGTAATGGCACTGACAGCTTATTCAAGGAATATGTAAATTTATAAATAAAAAATGTTTGGAATACAAAATTGACACAATATTTGATAATGTATGTTAGGTAAATAGTACTTTTTCCCAATTTTTTTACAATTTTGTTCAACTTCTTTTTTATAATTTATATATTTTTCTGCGACACGTATATAAGTTTATATCATTAACAAAGTTGTTTTATAAATTGCTAAGGAAGGAACTTGTTGAGTAAAACTTCTATTTCTAACGTAAAAAAGAATACTTTTTTTTTTTTAAAGAGGATTGAAGTTCAAAACAAAAAATAACCAATTTAGTAGACACTCATAAACATGCAAGCTCTAAAGATATTATCAAAATGGTATCTATGGAGTTCACTAGAAGAAGACTCCACTACAAATTACAATTGAAAGAATCAAAATAGAGACTAAAGTGAGCAAGTTAATCAACACTTCTATTTCCCTCATGTCAAGTCCGAATATGCTATTTTTGTTTCATTCAACATCTCATTTTTTTCTCTATATTTTATTCTTTTAATCACATTACCAACATCTCACATATATCACAACACTATCAAGATTTTTCTCTCAAAGTGTATTGTAATTTTTGAGTTTTCAAAACTATTTACAAATCAATTTATGTCACCGAAAATATTACTGGGTTGAGTCACGGAGTAGGTCGCTTTCTTTAAAACGTTTTGCGGCACTGCCCAAATTGTGCAAGGCAGACTATCAACCACGAAGTCTTTAAGATAAAACAGCTCAAATACACTGTATCGGAGTTCCACTGTACTGTAGAAAACCGTTCTAGAATTACACCCTCAATATGGAAGTCAAATGGTTGCCACTCGTATATGATACTGTGACCACTCGAAAGAAAAAGAAGAAAAAGAAAGAAACGGAGAAGTAGAGAAAAGTCTCAAATTTCATAGAACTTTTGGTGTTATTTTCCAACTGAGGAGAGTCCTCTATTTATAGAGAAACTCAGCAATTGAAGGAGAGAAAATTGTGTAATCCATTAAACCGGGTCCATAGAGATTAGCACTTCGAAATTCTCTAGGTTTTGACCGGAAAAAAAAAACGGATATGCGAATCCACATAAATTGGAATGCGAGAATCTCTAGGTTGGGGCAAACTGATGCACAGATTTAGGAAGGAAGACTAGATTATATGTTAATATTGACTCGGTGGAGAGCAGATATGTGTTCAACGTGCACGTGTGGTGGTCAATTTGCATGCGTTCTCACCCCTTCACAAAATTGTGGTATCCCTTGGGACACACCCCAATTGCCATACCTCCACGTTATAAACACTACTAGTGCGTGTCATCCCTCCTATTAATATCATCATCATTTCCAACAATCTCTTATTAATGTCATCGTCATTTCCAACAATCCTCCACTTGAATTTAAAAAAAAGGTTTCTGAAGCTGCGTCAAATGCTTCTATAAGATCGTGTATAAACAGATGTGTCTCCTGACTTGAACCTTCGCATATCAAGTAAGATTCAGATTCAACAAGAGTGACTTGTAGTCTTGAACTCTATCTCTGACATCAAACCCACACACAAACATTTCATAGGGTGTATTCTCAAAAGCCTGTGCATTGATGACCCTACATGTCTATCCTGGTATAGTGAACGCTCTAGGAATTCTGCCTCGAAATTCCATAGAAAGCGGCCCCATTTCTACATTCACATAGGTGAGTCTATCAAGAGTACTCATATAGCTAGGTACTCCACTCCACATAGAGTATATATTATATTATCTTTTCATAGCTTCAGGAATCATGCTTTTCTCAGATATAATAGCATGTTCATCTCACATGACTATCACTTGTTATTACCCATTGAACCTAATTCTTGGGATCTCCAATCTTTTATGTTAGGTTACCATCATGAGTTACTCATTGATCTATAGGCAATAGTCCCATACGTTTGGATGTAATTAAGACTTTCTCACTAGCTAATCCTTTCTTCTAAGGATCCGCTAAATTCCTATCAATGTGTATATGATCCACTATAATAGCTCCTTTACAAAATAACTCTTTAATCGTGTTGTGCTTACGACGTATTTGTCGTCTCTTACTATGTAATAACAATTCTCGGTTTTTGCAATATCGACAGTACTATCGCAACACAACTGGTATAGGTTTTTCCCATAAAGGGATTTCAACTAGCAAACATCTCAACCAGCTCGCTTCTTCACTAGCAGTAACTAGTGCTATCGTTTCAGACTCCATAGTGGACTGAGCCAATATTGTTTGTTTCTTCGATTTTTAAGATAAAACACCACAGACTATTCTAAAAATATAGCCACAGGTTGCTTTGGAGTCATCTGATAAAGTGTTCTAATCAACATCCCTGTATCCTTCCAAGATGGCAGGAAATCATTGATAATGTAATCCAAGACTCATGGTTCTTTTTAGGTATCTCATGACTCTTACGACAGTGTGTCAATGCTCCTTACTAGGTCTACTAGTAAACCTATACAACAGTCCCCGACGTAGGCAATGTCAGGTCCAGTACAGTCAGTGACATACCTAAGGCTGCCAATGATGCTCGCATATTTAGTTTGTCTAAAACCTTCACCAGTGTTCTTAAAAAGTTTCACACTTGGATAATATGGTGTGCAAACAGGTTTACAATCAAAGTACTTGTATTTCTATAGGATCTTTTCACCGTAGTGAGACTAATCCAAAGAGATTTCTTTTTCTGATCTAGTGATCTTGATTCAAAGGATTACACTCGCTTCTCCGAGGTATTTCATATCAAAGTTGTTACACAACAATGAATTCATAATATTTACAGCATGAATGTTTGAATCAAATATGAGTAAGTTGTCTACATAGAGACATTCGATAGTGCAAATGCCATTTTAAGATTTGTAACAAATACATTTGTCACTTTCATTCACTTTAAACTCATCTGATATAGTCAAGTTATCAAACTTTTCATGCCATTGCTTAGGAGCTTGTTTAAGACCATATAGAGATTTATCTTAATTACACATCTTGTCTTCTTGTCCTTGGATTACAAAACCTTCATGTTGTTCCATATAGATTTCTTTTTCCAAGTTACCATTTAAAAAATATATTTTGACATCCATTTGGTGTATCACCAAATTATGAATAGCTGCTAGTGAAATGAGTACCCTAATCGATGTTATTCTAGTGACCGGTGAAAAAGTGTCGAAGAAATCTATATTTTATTTGTCTAAAACCTTTGGCTACAACGAGAGCCTTGTATTTTTCAATAGTTTTATCGGGTTTAAGTTTCTTTTTCAAAATACATTTACAACCTATTGGTTTGCATCCATGAGGCAAGTCTACTAAATGCCAGGTCCTATTAAACTCCAGAGAATCCATTTCATCGTTTATAGCTTCTTGCCATAAATCTACATCCAAAATGATGACAAACCTTCTTTAAGATTTGCAGGATCCTTTTCTAAAGAATATGCTGTATATTCGGTTCCATAATCAATAGCAACTCTGAGTCTTTTACTTCTTCGAGTTTTTGTTTCGCCTTGTATGTTGCTTTCAATGCTTCTTGTCACAAGAACGTGACTTGGTTCGCTGCCCCCACTATTTCTCAATTGGAAAGGTTATTTATTTTCATAGAAGTCAAAATCATTTGACTCTATGATTAATTTTGCATTTAGGTCATAAAACCTCTACGCTTTATTGTTTACTACATACCCATTGAATACACATTCATATGCTCTACTAGTGAGTTTAACTCGCTTGGGATCGGGGATTCTGATATAAGCCAGAGAGCCCCAAGTTCGAAAATAAGACAAGTTCAGTTGTCTTTTCTTTACTATCTCATAAGGAGGTGTTTTGTTTTTAGATTTAGGAACTCTATTCAAAACATAGCAAACCGTCAAAATAATCTCCCCATTCCAATGAGATGCAACACCAGAGTTAAACATAATAGCAACAACTAGTTTAGTAAAAGTTCTATTCTTTATTTCAGTTGTACCATTCATTTTAGATAAGTATGGTGCAATAGTTTCATGTATAACTCATTACGTTTTATAAAACTCATTAAATAAACTAGAATCATACTATATTCCTCTATCACTACGAAACCTCTTAATCTTTTTACTAAATCGTTTTTCAATTTCAGTTACAAAGATCTTAAATATGTCAAGTGCTTCACTTTTATTTTTCATTAGATATACAAAAGCATAGTCAGTGCAATAGTCAATAAAAGTAATAAAATAAAGCTTTCTATTTCTTGTTAATGTCCCATCAAGTTCACATATATCGGAGTGTATTAAATGTAAAAGCTATTAATTTATGTGAAATCTTAGTTATTTTTGCTTGACTGTAAAAATCACATTTTTCAAAATCATTTAAAGATAACTTTGGAATTAAGCATAAGTTACTTAAGTTTGAAATCACATGTTTGTTCATATGACAATGTCAAGCATGCCAAATACTAAAATCACACAACACGTAAGCAGAATGAGACATTTTATTGATTTCAAAATTTAATTTAAACATGCATTCAGTGGTGTATCCTTTCCCAATACCATTTTTAGAAATCGTGTACAAATCTGCCCCTATAGACTGAGTAAACCCTGCCTTATTAAGAAGAAAACCAGAAACCAAATTCTTCCTTATTTCTAGAGTGTGCATGACATCTTTCAAAATTATGGTCATTCCATATGTGAATATTAATTCCACATCTCCAATACCAACAACATTAGTGGTGTGGGAGTCTCCCAAAACACTTTATTATCTTCAACACTACTGTATGTTTTAAACATAGCACAATCATAACAGACATGGCGTGAGGCGCCAGTGTTTATCCACCATCCATATAATCCACCAACAATGTTGATTTTAGTTATCATAGAAATGAATTGCTCTTCTATCAAGTTAACCTATTGAGCATGGCATGGCTTGTTCCTATACTTGCGTGTCATATAACCTTCTTTCTCACAATTAAAGCATCTTTCTGGTCTTCCGATGAATTTCTTTAGCAACCAAAAGAAATTCATCTTTCTGATCTTGCTTACGAGATTCTTCCACAATTTTGATGTAGCTATTTTCTGGATTTCATGGGACTGAGCTTCCACTGATCTGTCATCTAATATTTGAGGTAGCTCCAACTTCCGCAGTATCATATTTCTACCCCTTGGGCACAAGCGCGTGTATGGTGGTTAGTTTGCATGCGTTCTTACCCCTTCATAAAATTGTGTCACCCCTTGGGGCACACCCCAATTGCCATACCTCCACCTTATAAACACTACTAGTGTGTGTCATCCCTCCTATGTGGGACTTCCTTACTTTTTAAATTTACACCAACTAGCTTTCATTAATATCATCATCATTTCCGACATGTATATTGGATGAATGGATATCCACGTAACATTTTTCATTTTTGTATTCTATGTGTAAGACTTTCTTGAACAATACACAAGAATTAAATAAAGTGTAACAATGTTTTAATAGTTTTTATACCTTTAGAGTCGATTGTGTTAATTTTTTTTCTTTCTTGGCAAATCAAAGCTTAAAACATTTCATCTATAATAACTTGTTCAATACATTGAGATATCTCCATCAAAATTGGAAAACTAGCTAAATACAAAGCTGTTTTTGACAACAAGTGAGCAACCTCCTTTGCTTTTCTCCGAATAAACTCAATATGAGAGTTACTGTTGAAAGTAGAGAGACTACAAGCTCAAAAAATATGACCAAATTCAAAAATGTCATCGTTGTTAGAGTGTAGACTAGCAATAATTGTCTTCGAATCCAATTCAAAATCTACCGGAGCCAAATGTAATTCATGTAACCAATTCAACATTGAAAGTAATCCAAGTGCTTCTCCCACGTGAACTGCACCCATTGGCATACACTTTTGGCTAGGATAAAATGACCAAACTCATTACGAATAACTATACCAATACACACTTGATTGCACTACAAAGAGAAAGACACGTCAATGTTGCATTTCACTCATATATGGCTGATGCATATGATGCAACATTTGTTGTGCAACAGACCAACCCTTGCATAGCACAAATGCACTCATATACTATAGACACACCTTCAACCACATTGTTCCAAATATGATTGTGCGTTGCTTCCAAAGACTCCATAAAGCGTAAGCAAAATGGCTTGAATCTCAAGCAGAGAACAGACGCAAAACTCGAAAAATCAGCGCTGCAACATCCATTTCCAAGTTCATGGACTGCAAAAAATGCATACTACTGCCAAGGCACAAACTGTTCAGACACGAGAAAAAAGTGGTACTTTATTCCATCGTCGCAAAGTGCATAGTTATGAGCACACATGACTCTGTAGAAATCTCATCTGTGTGGGAAGCCAATTTTGGCAAATGCGCCATAAAAGTTCATGACTATATTTTCATATATATTGTATATCTGTCTTTTTAGTAATTTTCATGATTTATTATTTAATTAATAATTTATTTTATGTGCGAAGAAATTAAATTAAATTTTATCACTCTGTATTTTACCTAAATAATTTTAACCTTTGTTTTTATTTAATTGTTTTGGCGTGACAATTACATGAGGACGATTTATGGCATGCTTATTTCCTAAATGGACTATTGTGTATTTTGTTTACTTGATTAGTGAGATTCAACCCGCATGTATGAGTGTTTTTTCTTGAAAATATTTTTGGTCCATCCATGTTTATGAAGTAGCAATGTCAATTTACAAGAAGGAGGGTTTGAATTGTAAATTCGCCCTTTTAAAATTTCCTGTAAAAAACTTAGAAAATAATCAAACATACTGAAAGTAAATAGATAACGGAAGAGATACCACACAAAGATATATCCTAGTTCACCCAACCCGGGCTACGTCCAGTCCTCACAACTGTGAGATTTTCACTAAATGCTAAAACGGAGATCAATCTTGGTTTTACACACCCTATTTCAGATCAACTTTGATATGTTACAAAAACAAATCTTTTCCACCCAAAAAGGAGTTCAATCAAATCACCTATCAATCTTTAGATAAGATTTTACAGTTCAGCTTTTAATCATAAAAGGATTTCCAACAAGCTTACTAAAAACTATACTTTACACTATAGCCTTGAGTTTACAATGATATGATTTAAAGTGTTTTGTCGGAATCTGAGAAGGCTCAACACTTGTTTGAGTTTTGATTCTTTGACAGAGAAATACACGAGAATGATTCTAGGAATCGAATAGGAAAAATCAAAACTGACTCAATGTATGTGAGTGAGATAAATTCAAGTATGATTGAAGTGAGTAATGAATTGCTTAGTACTTGAAGCTCTTATTTTGGACAGAATCTGAGTATGCTCAACTCATGTTTGATATTAGATTCTTGAAAAAAGAATTCAGTAGAATGATTCTGATATGAAGAAGAAGAACATAACTGAATCTTTTGTTTGTGATTGAGAAGCTTTCAAGTATGTAAGTGTATGTAAGTGATGTATTGATTTGAACTTGAAGCTCTTGAATCTGATTATGAATGATGAAATAATTGCTTTCGTGAGTTTTTATTATTGCCTTTATCTTGAGTTCTCTTTTATAGACTCAAAAGGTGCTTGACAACTCATTTTCCCGTTGAGAATAGTTGGTTGTCTCCTGTCAGTGATTAGGTGAGAGCATGCCAAAAAGCAAGAACATTCTTCATTCTGCTTCTAATGTTTAAGAGCAGACTTGGTAATTCCTTTGTGTGGCAAATGAGTCTTGATATTAGTGATGTGTATTCTTGACTTTTAAATTAGAGGGATCATCTGGAGGTATTTTCTGGTATCCTCTGGAGGTATTTTTTGGTATCCTCTGGAGGTATCTTCTGGTATCCTATGGAGGTATCTTCTGGTATCCTATGGTGATATCCTCTGGTGACTATTTACTTCAAGATCATTCAACGTTCTTGGCAGTCAAGCTGAAGAAGGATGTAACTGTTGGAACCAAGTTGGTTCTAAGTACTTAGGATTTTGATGGTTACAAAAGCACTCAATGTAATCTTATTTTGTACCTTGAATTATTAAGTTAAATACAATCAGAATATGAAGAAATCAGAAGCAGAAGATCAAAGGAAAATGAATTCTGGAATTTCCAGAAGATATTCCAGGATGTCAAAACATCACCAGAAGATATCTTTGCTGGCCCACAACAGAAGGAAGAAAAATCATAAGGAAACATGGATCATACCAGAGGAAAGCCTGCTAGAGGGAGAGTTGTTCCAGACCAACAGGAATCAATTATCAAATTTATTCCAGAAGTTATTTTGACCAGAAGATGGCCTGGCAGTGAAAAATTAAATAGCCCAGACTTGTTCTAGACTCAACCATAAGCTATGTTCAAGGGTCCAGAACAAGAGAATCAATCCAGATGTGACCCAGACAATAAGATAGCATGATTCAGGACATGAAACTAAGTCCAGACCAGAAGAAATGAATTCCAAAATCAATCCAGACCTGGTCCAAAATCAAAGGTAACATGTCCAGACTGAAATAATTTTTTGTTAAAGTTAATTTCAGTTCATTCCAGACCAAGTCCAGAATTTGTCCAGATCAGAAGAAAAATATTCAGTTCAATGGTTCATAATTAATTATTTGGTCCAGTGATGGTCCAGATCAGAAGATCAGACCATGGCTCAGTGTTGGTCGAAATCAGAGGGACAGGATGTGCAGTCCAGCAAAGGCCGAGTTCAGAGGATTATAGCATATCAGGTGCGCATCCAGGAGGGCCGAAATCAGAATATCAAAGGGTCAGGAAGTGTGGTCCAGGGATAGCCGAAATCAGAGGATCACAGCATATCAAATAGGTTGGTCCAAATGTGGACTAGCGCATGAAGATCCAATGGTCCAGATTTAATCAGGAAAATTATACGGTGGAGAATTTAATTTATTTTGATCAAAGGATTAAAAAGATTTTTTACAAAAATAAAGTGAGGTGTTGTGGAATTCAGGAGCTGTGGCGGGAACAAATAAAAGATTTGATTGGCCAGTTATTTTTGAAAGAAATCTGAAGATATGTTTTTTATTTAAATGAAGCCTAATTGGTCAAGTTATTTTTGCAAGAGAATCCAGCAAGATTCAGCTAGAATTTAAGCATTGGAAGAGGCCCTAATTTGCATCTATAAAAGGAGGCTCAAGGCAGAATACTTAATATCGAAAATCACAAAAGAGTCATACACTTCCAAAAGCAAACACCCAAATTTTCATAGAAGTCAATTGTGAGTTTCAGCTTTCAAGAAGCAAGTTCTCTTGTTATTTTCGTTCCACTGTGTCAAATCTAAGTTGTTGAAGTAGAGTCTACAAGCTGAGGGAGTCAGTAGGGGTAGCATGTTACTTGGCAATTAGATTCATAGTGTTGTGTGTTAAATCTAAGTTGTTGAAGTAGAGTCTACAATCTGAGGGAGTCAGAAAGGGTAGCAGGTTACTTGGCAATTAGATTTATAGTGTTGTGATTTCTTCTACAATATGGGATTGTCAGATTGGCTGAAGACAGGAGCTGCATTCCTCAAAGAAGTCTAGGATTGTTAGACTGTTTGAGAAGACTGACTTGGAGGGTCAGTAGCAAGGTTGTAATTCAAGATTTGAATTAGTGAAATCCTTCAAGGTGAAGGGACTGGACGTAGCCTCGTTAACGGTGAACCAGTATAAAAACTGTCAGTTTTATTTTTACTTTTACCCGCTGCTAACTCTGTTTTTAATTATACATCAAGTTTTGTTTTAAAAGTATAAAAACAGGAAAAGTATTCAAGTTAAGTCAAACACAATTCAACCCCCCCTTCTCGTGTTTGCACCTTCAATAACAAGGCTGTAGAATGATGTTTAGTATGCTGGAGAATGATTGTATCATTCTGGACTGATGTTATCATACTGGAGGATGATGTTTGATCATTCTAAAGATAGTTATTAATCATGCTGGATAAAGATGTTTGCTATTGGAGATTGTTTATCAATCTGGAGACTGATGATACACTACTGGAGAATGATGTTAAACATGCTGGAGATTAATCTTAACATGCTGGAGATTGATGTTAACATGCTGGAAAATGATAATCATTTTGGACAGAAGATCATTTTGAACAGCAGATCATTCTGGACATTCTGGAGAATGATCTGATCATTCTGGACATTTCTGGAGACTGATCTGTCTTGTTGGAACAGCTTGATTCATAGCCTTAATCATTCTTAAACAAAACTCAAGTGCAATAATTAGTAGATCACCATTCATATAACTCAATCATTTAATTCAAAAAGTTTGTTGTCATTAAAACAAATATCAAAAAGGTTTTTTCCTCAACAGCTTAGTATAAAAAAAAGTGATTTAACTCATTCCTTTTATTCTCCTTCATGACAAGATTTTATGATAATTGATGTTGTTTTCTTGGCATAATGTAGACTTTATGTCCTTGTCTCAATCAATTAAGAGAGAAGATAATGTACATTCCCTCATTCTTAACATCATGCAACTCTCTCTTTCTTAACACCTTTAATTCATTTTTGAAATGAAAGTTACATATTTAATTATGACTTTTATCTTTATGCAATTAAGAGAGGACAAAAAAACCTCTTCTCCTTCGTTATATCTCACACCTCCCTCTCTTTTAAACTAATAATAGAATTTTATTCCTTTGTTATATCTCACGCCTCCCTCTCTTTTAAACCAATATTACAATTTTATTTTAATTCTATACAAAAAGAATTCTATGCAATTTTTTGTTTCATAACTATTAGCAAAAAAATTAAAATAAAAAGTATGTTCTACACATCATTGTCTTCCTATTCTTTTCCCACACCTATTTTTGTTTTCGCCTAAGTTCCCAAATTTTCCATCACAAACAATAGAAAGAAAAAAGAAAAAAAAAAAGAGAAACATAGTCTCCTTCCTTGTTTTCTCACAGCATCATCATCGCCAATTTTAATTTCAATTTTCTTTCTTCTTTTTTTACCATATCAAATAAAGTTTGAATCTTTGTCTTGTTCTTTGATTCGTGGGACTTAGAACGTGTTACAAATAAGCAAAGCGCCTAAAGTGAGGGTTTTCCCCATGCAAAGTTAGACTAGATATTAAATTAATGGTTTGTAAGATATTGATATGATGTTTGATGTCTTAAATGAAAAATATTGATTTTTATGTTTGTCATAAGGAATTTAACTCTAAAGTTTTGAATTTTTTATGAGTGATATGTTGTCTTGATGAACTTGTTGTCACAACATGAGTAATATGCTTGTTGTCATATATTTGATGTAAAGTTGAGATTTTTGTGTTGTTTTGGTGTACTTAATTATAAAGTTATGATTTTTATTATGATATCATGAGTAATATGTTTGTTAGGTTGTATTTGATTTAAAGTTTCGATTTTTGTGCTATTTAATTTCAATGTTTTAATTTTTATGAACACTACATGAGTCTTGAGGGAATTGATGAAAAAATATATTTTTAATTATGATAACATGATCAAGTTGATTATTGTGATGCGTTTAGTGTAAAGTAAATGACTAATAATTGGAGAAATTTTATAATAGAAAAGTTTTAATGTCTATCAACGACACGTAGCTAATCCAATTTTATAGTTTATAAAATGAATGTTGTGATTTTGAGACATTTACTTATGTGCATATGTGTTCTATATTTGAGATAGCGAAGTATTTGATTCTTGATTTCGAGCATCCATGAGAATATAAATTTGATGTCATATGTGATTAAAATTTAATCTTGAATATGTTATCTTTGTGGTTGCTTAACTGGTTGACGATTTGTGTTTCGAACATTGTTCTCTTTGTGGTTGGCTAAGGGGCTTGTGATTTGTATTTTGAAACTTTTATCTTTGTGGTTACCTAAGTGGATGGTGACATGTACCTTGAGCATCATTATCATGACATATCATACGTATCTTTGTGGACGCATTGGTTTAATTTTCTTCATTGGTATGAGTGACTTCGGTGTGAACGCCTTAGTGGTTGTTTATTTTTATTTTCATTTTAATCTAATTATGTTTTTAGGTGAGTTGTTACTTGAATTATTTAGGTGCATTTAATGACTTTTAATACATCTTTGTGAATTATTCAAAAATCAATTTCTTTAAATATTTTTTTGCAAAAAGATTTTATATTTTATGGTTTTAACTTATTATTTGGTTGAATTTTTGTTTTGGGATGAACTGACCCCTTACACCAATATCTAGGTACCAATGATCTCAAAGAGTTGCATGAATGATGTTTCCTTGGTGCACACGCGTGGGAAAAAAAGAACTTTTACTTAAAAATAATATTTTGTATTGATAAAACTAATGTGGTACAATTTTAAATTTCACCTAAATAGAATTTATTTTATTTTAGGGCGTAAATGATGGAATCGTCATTAACATCTTTCAACCTTATTTTTGTGGAGGTGAGGTTTTTTCCGTTAGAAAATAATGGAATCGTCATTAACATCTTTCAACCTTATTTTTGTTGAATTTCACCTAAATAGAATTTATTTTATTTTAGGGCGTAAATGAACATTTTTCTAACAATTAGGAAATTAACTTTGGAGTAAATAAATAAATAATAATATCTAGTAAATTGTGTTGTGTTCTTTTATAAAAATAATATCAATTTATTTTCTAGCACTACTTTTCTTTATTATATGATGAACTACTCTTAAGAAAAAAAATTATAGTTGTCTTTAAAAGAAAACAAAAATTTTTCAGCAATGTTTTGGATCAAAATTTGGAGTGTTACACTTAGCTTTAGGAGGAGAATGTTGGTGCTAAATAAGGTACCATGGGCCCGCCATCTTGAATTTAGAAGTATCTATGAGATATTGGGTGCATAGTCTATAAGCATTTTTGACAAAATATAAGCCATTCTGCACTACATGCCAAATTCTTCGATCTTCGATAACTGAAGGAAATAGGGGTGTACTCTAGATTTCTATAACCATCTCTGGTGTGAATAATGTGGAGATATGAGAAAGGTTCCAAGCCTTGCCATGAGGACTAACGATGTCATCAACTGTCAATTAATTCAAATTGGTATTCACATAATTTGGTTGAGTGATGGAGGACTCATCAAATAACCAATTTTCGTCCATAAGAGGGATAGTATCACCAGAACTAATACACCATTGAATACCTACTCGGACTATAAAGTTAGCTTTCTTGATGCTTCTCTAGGCATAACTCCGATTGTGACCAATCATGGAATTTAAAACACCAGTGTGCAACAAGTATTAAGCTTTGAAGAATCATGCAATAAAAAGGTATGTATTAACCATCATGTCCCAACCTTGGTATGTTTTCGAATCCCATACCTACGTCATTCTTATGCATTGAAAGTTTATCCCATGACAGTCAATGGATACCTCTAGATTGTGTGCTATTATGGCCTCGATAAAATGAATTCATTATCCTCTTGATTTCATTAGCAAGTGTGGATGGAAAAAGGAATATGCTCATGAAATCATTTGATATAGATTGCATAATAGATTTTATGACAATTTATTGACCAGCCCTCGACAAACATGTGTTGCTCCAAGAATGGATTTTCTTCCAAACGCTATTCTTCATAAAGTTAAAAGTGGCCTTCTTTCATTGTCTAATCATAGAGGGAAGTCCTAAACACTTCCTTGTGCCAAGAACTAGAGGCTCTCCAAGAGTCTTTTACTATAGTGGGCATATTACGACTGCAAAATATCTCATATTTTTGGCACTAAAGTCTTTCACTATAGAGGGAAGCTTCGTATGTGGTTAAATTATTTGCAAAATCAAATCTTCATTGTCACTTGCCTTGAAGAATAGGAATCAATCATTTGTGAATAGTAGATGTGAAATAATTGGAGCATTTATGCAGATTTTTATGCCACGAATCTCACTTTGTGCCTCTGCCTGTCTGATAAGACCCAAGCGGCCATCCTTGCAAATGATGAAAAAAATAAGGAGATAGAGGATCTCCTAGTCATAGGCCACTACTAAGGATGATAAAGCCAACAACCTCGTTGGTCACATTAATTGAATAGTCCACAATTTCCACACAGAGCATAATCCAACATATCCACTGACAAGAGAAACCCATCTTTGCAATGACCCCAAGAAGATTGTCCCAATTTGTCATGTCATAAGCCTTATTGATGTCAAGTTTGAGAGCAACATCCCTCACTTTACCGCTAGTTTTGGACTTCACGTAGTGAACCAATTCAATAGCAATCATGGCATTATCTAGGATGGATTTACCAGTGTACTAAATTGCTCAAGTAGTAATTGTGATAAGTAAAAATAGTTTTCACAAAATAGTTATTAATAGTTTTTCAATATTAATTTTGTAATGCAACAAAGTTGTAATAACTTAGGTAACAAAGGGGAATTAATAGTCTGTTGTTTGAGTAAAAACGAATTAAAATTAACGAGATAGAGATTATGAGAAAAATGATTTGGTAGTATGAGTGACCTTATTTTCACTATGTAGTTACCGATTTACTATTTTCACAATCGAACCTATTTGATTATGTTAAATTAACCAATTAAACTAAGACTAATTTTTTGACTCAAAATACTTTTTCATATAACAACGAACCATAATTTCTTAGGTGACCAAACTTATTACTCATAGCATATACGAACATTACTTTCTATTCATATAACATAATGAAACATGAACATATATTTTCATTCTAATATTTATTATAGCCTATTTTTCAATAACGAAATAATACATTGGTTCTATTCTATGGTGGTAACAATGCGAGTGGGGATCAACTCATTTTTTTCGTTTCGCACTATTGTCATGCCTCCTTTCTTCTGAACTACATGCATAGGACTCACCCAAGAACTGTCAGATATAGGATAAATTATTTCAGCATCTAACAATTTCTTCAACTCTTTTTTTACATGGTGGGGTTTAACCTTCTTTGAGGTTGAACAACTGGCTTGAACTCTTCTTCCAACTTAATGTTATGCATACAGAAAGCCGAACTTATACCGTTCAAATATGCAATGGTCCAACCAATAGCTGACATATTATCCTTTAACACCCTCAAAAGCTTCTCCTCTTCCAGTTCGGTCAAAGAATTGCTAATTATTGTCGGATTTGAAAAAGTCCTCATAAAGAAACACATATTTTAAATATGGGGGTAACTATTTCAATTCAGGTGTTTTCTTCTCTTCAACCACTTCCATACCCTAATCTTCCTTTTTTATTGAAATCGTGATTCTTCAAATGCATTCAACCATAACACACTCATCCACATCTTCTTTGAAACTCTCTTCCACTTTAGTTATAACATTAACTATCACTTTCTTAGGTGGAAGAGAAAGAGAATCCAATCCGAAAATTCCTTCAACCGAATCTTCAACAATACCGACTCTGATACACTTCCCTTCATAATTAAGATGGTGCATAGCTTTAAACTCATTAAAGGTCACTTTCTCTTCTTGACACCTCAACATGAGTTTACCTTGTTCAACATCAATTAAAGTTCTACTGGTTGCTAAGAATGGTCTTCTGAGTATGAGTGGTACATCATCATCTACCTCTATATCAAGGATAACAAAATCAACTAGAAACAAAAAACTATCCACTTTCACCAACACATCTTCCATAATACCATAAGCACGCTAGATAGACCTGTCCGCAAGCTGCATAAACATTGTTGTAGGATTACACTCCCCACCTTCTAGCTTCCACATAATTGATAAAGGCATCAGATTTATGTTGGAACCGAAATCACAAAATGTTGTCCCATTAGTTAGTTTACCAATAGTACAAGGAATAGTAAAACTACTTGAGTCATTTAACTTTGGGGAAAGTTTTCTCTAAATGATAGCACTACACTCCTTAGCTAGTGCAATTGCTTCTTCTTTCTTGAATTTCCTCTTTTTGGTCAATAATGTTGGAACCAAGTTGGTTCTAAGTACTTAGGATTTTGATGTTTACAAAAGCACTCCTTGTAATCTTATTTTGTACCTTGAATTACTATATTAAATGCCACCAGAAGATGAAGTTATCAGAGGCAGAAGCTGAAGCCACCAAAGGCACAAGATGAGTAATCAAAAGGTAAATTAGACTAGAGGATACACCTCCAGAAGTCACCAGATAATGCATCTAGAAGATACCAGAGGATGCATCCTGAAAGCACCAGAGGATACTCCAGGATGTCAAAATACCATCAGAGGATATCTTTCCTGGCCCAGATTAGAAGGAGACCTAGACCAGACCAGTAGGAAGCCTGTCGGAGGGAGACTTCTTCCAGACCAGAAGGAATCAAAAGTCAGATTTGGTCCAGAAGTTATTCTGACCAGAAGATAGCTAAGCAGTGAAATGATAATCAGTCCAGAATTGATCCAAACTAGATTAGAGCATAAATTAATTGGTCCAGAACAAGAGATTTAATTCAGATTTGGCCCAGACCAGAAGGTAGCATGGTTCAGAGTATGAAACTAAGTCCAAACCTAAAGAAATGATGTCCAGATTCAATCCAGACCTGATCCAGATCAAGAGATAAATGTCCAGAATTAAATATCCTTTGTCCAGAGTTAATTTCAGTTCAAACCAGACCAAGTCCAGAATTGGTCCAGATCAGAGGGAAGATATTCATATCAATGGTCAAGATTTAAGTATATGGCCCAATGTTGGCCGAGATCAGAAGATCAGAATGTGTGGTCCAGTATTGGCCGAGATCAGAGGATTACAGCAGATCAGATTGCAAGTCCAGAGTGGTCGAGATCAGAAGATCAGAAAGTGTGGTCCATGGTTGGCCAAGATCAGAGGATCACAATAGATTAGATTGTATGGTCCAGATGTGGACGAGATTAGAAGATCAAATGCTGCAGATTTAATCATGATGATAATCAGTGGATACTTGATTAAATTTGATCAAAGTATTAACAGGATTTGATACAAAAATAAATTGAAGTCTTATGGGAGTTCAGAAGCTATTGGCGGGAAGAAAGATTTGATCCAGAATTAATTAAGAACTGGATTGGCCAGAATTATTTTTGAAAGCAAATCTAGAGCTAAAAAGATATGTTTTTTATTTAAGAGAAACCCGATTGGCCAAGTTATTTTTGCAAGAGTATCTGGCAAAATACAGCTTGAAATTAAGTTGGAAGAGACCCTAATTCACATCTATAAAAGGAGGCACAAGACAGAAGACTTAGCATCGAAAATACAAAAGAGTCACACACTTCCAAAAGTAAACACTCAAGTTTTCAGTGAGGTTAATTGTTAGTTTCAGCTTTCCAGAAGCAAGTACTCGTGTTTTTCTTTCCCTTGTGTTAAATCTAAGTTGTTGAAGTAGAGTCTACAATTTGAGGGAATCAGAAGGGGTAGCAGATTACTTAGCAATTAGATTCAAGGCGTTGTAATTCCTTCTACAATCTGGGGTTGTCAGATTGGTAGGAGAAGACTTGACTTGAAAAGTCAAGGTGCTGTATTCCTCAAAAGTCTAGGATTGTGAGACTGTTTGAGAAGACTGACTTGGAGGGTCAGTGGTATTGTTGTAATTCAAGGTTTTGAATTAGTGAAATCCTTCAAAGTGAAGGGACTCGACGTAGCCTCGTTAACGGCGAACTAGTATAAAATTCTGTGTTTTATTTTTACTTTATATCTGCTGCTAACTCTGTTTGATTTATACATCAGGTTTTGTTATAAAACCACAAAAACAGAAAAAGTATTCAAGTTAGTCAAACACAATTCAACCCCCTCTTCTCGTGTTTGCACCTTCAAATAATTCCTTCATGAATTTAGCATAAGTAGGTATTTACTCCAACGCCTCAGAAAAAAGGAATGTTTATTTGCAACTGAGAGAAAATCTCCAAGAACTTACTAAATTGTTTACATTTTCTTTCTTCTTCATAACTTCATGATACGTTAACTTCACATAAGGAGGAATGATTTAAGGCTTGTCCCATTCTTTCAAAAGTTCACTTGTAACTTCTACTACACTGAAATTTCATTGACCAATTTGAAACTACTCCCCTCCTCCTTAACCTCTATACCTTAACTTTAGCTTCTTCCATTTACTCTTTCTCTTGTTGACTTCCAACACTTCTTCCATTTTTATCTTTTGCGGTTTTTGAATAGGTGGTGGAATAACTTTTCTATTTCTCAAACTTATGGCCTTGCAACTCTCATCCTTGAAATAGATTTTTCTACCATTAGCTTAGATAACTAACCTACTTGTATTTCAAGGTTTTTTGTTGAGGCAACTTAACTCTAGTTAACCTCTACTTTCTTTTCTCATGATGATTGAGCCACCTGCATAAATTTGTTGCGAGCTGTTTCCAATGGTGGTCCTTTCATCTGTTGTTGAGCTTGCTAGTTAGAACCTGATTCATCATTTTTCGAAGAGAAATTAGATTATTCCTGGAATATGGGTTACCACCTTGTAAAAGAATCTGAGCTTACTTTTGATAATGAATGTTTATATTCTTTTAATATTTTGAAAAGTAAACCTGTCATTGCACCCAATTGGGCATTACCTTTTGAACTCATGTGTGAGGCTAGTGATTATGCTATTGGTGTTGTGTTAAGTAAGAGATCTGTTAAATATTTCCATACAATTTATTATTCTAGCAACATTCTAAATAAAAATAAGGTTAATTATGCAACCACAAAAAAAGAATTTCTAGCCATAGTATTTGCTCTAGAAAAATTTAGATCTATTTTGATTGGATCACAAATAATTGGATTCATTAACCATGCAGCGATTAAATATTTTTTAACCAAAGAAGATTTGAAACCTCGACTACTCATATGGATTTTTCTTTTGTAGGAAATTGACCTCAAGATTAAAGATAAGAAAGGGGTCGAGACGTAGTGGTAGAAAACTCTATTATTACAAGGAAAGAAAGGAATGTGGTGGAAGATTTCTTGTACGAGAACTTGTTATATGTTAGTGCTAGGCCTTGGATTCCTAACATGGAAAATTTTATAGCTGGAAACATAATGTTGTTAGAACCGATTTGGATTTAAGAACAATTATCCTTAATTATTTTGATGACAACAAAAATTCTTTTTATGGGAACAATTTATAACACTAATAATTTTAATGGAGTGTGCAGTTTTCTTGTCATGAACCTTAAAGACCTTATGATGCATCTTTTAATGATTGGAGAAGACAAACGAGAAAAACAAGGCAATGCTCTAGAACATCTGTTATGTTGTGACTGACTCTGAGAAACATGCTCTCAATGTGCCTCTGCTGAATCTGTTAATACAAGCTATCTCCAATGATTCTCTGTCTGATAACCTTGGTATACAAATTGACCGTTTGGACAATACATTATAGTCAACATTCCAATAGGAGTCAACCCACTAATAAAGTCAACATTTGGACATCATTTGCTAATCATAATAGACTTATCCTCTAAATAAAGAAACACATGACATCCTCTAATAATGTCATCCTCTGGCCTTCCTACCATTTCTATCAAGATACGGTGAATAAATTATGAAGAGAGATTTATACAAGTTTTTAATCATGATTCAAGATCTCTAAATATTTTATATAAGCTATAATTTCACATGTTGATTTCATTCAATCACAAAAATGATCAATAACCTTAATGGACTCAAAGCTTCTCTATAAAATGATTTTTGATCGTCATTAAGAAATACAAGAAAGAAAATGAAAACAACAAGAGAGAAACCAATTGTCGTCATTGATACAAACTCGTTGAAACTCTTGTATTAGCTCGAAGTACTAAGAAACCCAAAACACTTTCTAAGAGAAATTTCTGTAAAAAATCTTGTGTGAGAGTTTGTCCAAAAACAATCTTAAACGTTATTGTAACTTACCCAGTAGTGATTGTTGCCTCAACAGTTTGACAGTACTAAGCTACAAGGTTGGGAAGACTTGAACACAATCAATTTGACTAGAAGGTGTTCAGTGGATGGGTTATATTGTTGGTGATTAGTTGATTACATCCTTCAACGAGTAAGGACTTTACGTAGCTACCATGTTGGTGGTGAACTGCGATAAATTGACATGTGTTTTTCTCCTTATCTGTTTACATATCGTTTTACTTATTCTTGTTTTTATCATCACCAGTTTATAATTAGTTTTTAAATTAAGTTTATAATTGGATACAAAACACAATTCGAACCCCTTTTTTCAGTTCAACGTAACTCCTGATGGGTTGGATAGAAGATGTGTGAAAGGAAGGAAACCAACCAGATAATGTGGCATTGTCATATTTCACCATATTTAGGGCATCATAGTGGTGAACACACAACAACTAAAGTTCTTCAGTGTGTATTTCTCTGGTGTACACTGTTCAAGAATAATGTGGAGTTTGTAAAAAATGTGTGACAATTGTCACCAAATAGGTAGTGTTTCTATGAAAAATAACATGCCCCTCAATGGAATTCTTGAGGGTGAATCGTTTGACTGTTAAGGCATTGATTTAATGGGACCATTCCCTTCATCGTATTCTATACTTTAAATTCTTGCCTGTGTGGACTATGTGACTAAATGGGTTGAAGAAATTGCATTAGTATATTATTATTTTCAAATTATGATTAATTTTCTCAAGAAAAATGTTTTTGCTCGATTCGAAGTACAGAGGGTTTTGATCAATGATAGCGTCACACTTTTGCAACAAATATCTAGAAAGTGTGTTGTCAAAGTACAATGTTAAGAATAAAGTGATTGCACCCTATCACCCTCAAACGCCCAGCCAAGTGGAAGTGTCTAACAGGCGGTTAAAAAGAGTTGTAAAAAAACTTGTTAGTTCTTCATGGAAGGAATAGTCAGAAAAGTTAAAGGATGCTTTATGGGCATATCGTACAAATTTTAAGACCCTTTTCGAATTCTCTACTTATCAGGTATTATATGAAAAGTCTTGTTGTTTACCAATTGAACCAAAGCACATAACATTTTGGGCTAATAAATTTTCGAATTTTGATTCTTAGCTGATTGGAGAAAAAAAGGCAATAGAAATTGTATGATTTGAGGAAATGCGACCAATGGTTTCTGAGAATGCAATGATTAACTAGGAGAGAACGAACGCTTATCACGACAAAAAGATGGTTAAGAGAGAGTTTCAACTGGGGTAAGAGGTGTTGCTTTTCGATTCCAAGCTGAAACTATTAGCAGAAAACCTGAAATCAAAGTGGTCAGGTCCCTTTGTGATAAAAGAAGTTTCACCGCAAGGAGCCTGGTTCAAAAGATTGATTAAAGTGAACGGACATATACAGAAAGCTTATTTTGGGGGAAACATTCTGAACAAACGAAAATCCCTCGTTCTCATAGAACCTTAAGAGCATCAAGCTAATGACAGTAAACGAATGCTGCATTGAAGGCAACCCATGGGAGGTACATTTATGTTAAATAATTTTTTCTTCTAAGTGTTTATTTTCCTATTATAGTAGTCCTAGAGTTTTTTTAATTCAAAAAAAGGGGGAGAAGAAGATGTAGATTTGGGTGCCAGGAAAAGCACTACAGCAATTTACGCCCATGATTGGTGAATTACACTGCAATTTGAAAACCTTGTGTAACCGTTGAACAGCGCATTGCATTATTGGGCTACACAATTGCACTAGAGTGTATTCCATGGCTCGTTGTTCTGCCATTTTTTGTTTGAAGGAGAGCATTGCGCCCTTCAATAGCGCAAAGCATTGAGTGGATGGAAATGACAATTAAGCAGTTAATGATTGAGCGCAATGCACCAATGATTGGCGCAATGCGCCAGTATGTGTTCTCTATAAAAAAAACTTAACCTTGAATTGTTGTTTTAACTTCCATTTTCATCCAAAACCTTTGCAGAAAGAGTTCTTATTCTTGTTTTGTTTCTTATTCCTGCATGTTGTTATTATTTACTTTCTTCTCATACTTTTTACTCATGGCTAAGAGAGCACCAACTTGTGGCATTAATTGTAGCAAAAAAAGGACACTGAATGATATGGGAGACTTTCATGATTACTACTTCAAATCTAATGCTAATGAGAGTAGGCATTCCCTTAACCTTGCTCAAAAGGTTAATCCTGAAAGAGTCTTTGACCTCAGTGGGCTTGATTACCCTTTTTCACCGATGAGTTGAAAAGAAGGGATGGGAAAAATTCAAAAGCTTTATAGCAAAGACGAATGAGGCGTAGGTGAAGGAGTCCAACACCAAGGCCTATGTGAGAAAAACAACGGGAAAACAATGAGGTCTTATTTGAGAGGGAAGGAAATAGTGTACTATGGGCACACTATTAAAAGACTCCTACCCATTGTGTACTACGGGCACACTATTAACAAACTTAAACCGAGACAAATTTCAATGAAATGTTAGCAACTTTTGGCCAAGCAAATGCACAATGGAGACCTAACCTTTCCAACCAGCGTTTCCCGGTATTGATAGACCTGAGATCTCTCAACCTTAAGTAGAAGGCTTGGTCTATCTTCTTCAACCATAATGTGGAAACTTGTTCCAACTACTCGTAGGTTAAAGTGAAGACAGCACTCGAAGCCATTACCCTAATGAAAGGGCACCCCATTAATCTGGAACAAATTGTCTTAAACAACATTGTCAAGTTGGCAAACAACAACAAAGAGGTTTGGGGAATTGCTTCCATCATTCACATGTTATGTTTGGCACTAGCGGCTAAAGTAGTCCAAATGATCGCAAGCTAACTCCTTTCAAAACTATCAACATGAAATGGCTTAAGAGTGAGCGCTTGAAGATTTACGAGGTTTCGAATGCTAGACTGTCTCAACAGCAGACTCAAATACTAGAGAAGCAACCTCAACCCTATCCACCTAAGCAATACTAGCACTTTGAGATGCAAGATGAGCGAATGATGAGCACAAATTTTGAACGATGATGTTATGCAACATCCACGACCGATACTCATTTGGAGGTGTACCACCCGCTTAGTTGACAAACCAACACGACTGGATGACATATGCTCAAAGGTTCAGGAGCACCAATCTAGAGCATGTTAGTGTACTTATTTTCTATCAGTACGACCATGGCATCCCCCCCTTTGTTTCCTCTTAATTAACAGGTAAGGCTAGAGCCAAACATATATTTTCTTCAGTGTGAGACATTCTGACATGTATCATTTTTCTCTGCGGTGTATTTACTTGTAAATTGTGCATAGACTGGGGAATTTTTCATGTTACCTTTCGAGCTTTTTCTGCCAACTCTGTACTAATTATTATCCTTCTCTAGCCCCTTTGAGCTTGAATCCATTTATGTGTTACTCACCCATATTATAAGCCAAATGGCCAAAATTATTTTTATCCTAAACTTTACTTGGAGTTAGGTAGGATTTGAATTTGATGACTTGGCAAAAATTAAGTTTGGGGTTGCTCATGGAAGAGCAACATTTTAAGTTTAGGGTGCGGTACAAGAGAAACAAAAGAAGAAAATGGTTGGAAAAAAATATATATAAAAAAATGTGTCATCTTGCTAAGTAGTAATTAGGTGATCCTCAAAACATCATTCATGTCAAAAGGTACAATGATGCAATATTCCACTAATTAGTAAGTGGGTGATCCTCAAAATATCGTTCATGTTAAAAAGTGAAGTACCAAAAAAAATGGAAAAAGAAAGTTTGTTTCTACTATTTAGTACTTTATTGGTTAAAAGGTTCTCAAGTTATGCTGAAAAATTAATATGATTAGCAAGTTTGCTTAACTCCAAGTTGTAAACCCACTATCCCAAATGATCCACATGTACCTTAACCTCATTACAACCTTAAAAGATCTCTTAAACTGTATGTATAATGTGCATTATGAACCTATTTAGAACATCTTCAAGCAACTAATTGTGTGTGTGTATCATAATTTGAGTGATAAAGACAAAACCTGGAAACACTTGAGAGAAATTTGGAGAGTTGTATGCAGAGGAAATTCAATTTCAAAGGTAAATGACAGATGAACTGTCTAAATTTCAATATGATATTCAAATTTCCTTTTGCAGATAGGGATTATTCTTTGCATGCTATTTTTGTGCTGACATAATGGTTATTTTGACAATTGAGTTTAACATGGCAAAGGATGTTGTGAACTTGTTGGTTAACCAAATTGATTTTTTAAAGCCTTGTTCCTCGTGGATAAGCAATAGATTAAGTTTAAGATTGTGATGAATCTTCATCAACTCTTGTTTTATAGCACCTTGTTAACATCTTTTGTTTTAAGTTTCATTCATTCTAGTTAGTTTTATAGTTAATTGACGAAGAATAGTAATTTGAAACGTCTTGGATTATTTTTGTATGTTTTAGTACTAACCATTTCTAACTAGATGAATTCTCGGAGTATTCTCTTTTTGTTTTGATGTTACATGTCAATTACATTAAACAACGGATACTCGGGAAGTTATAGAGGGTAAGTGCTGACACAAGGTAATCTTATACTACAAAATTGCCTTTTCATAGAAGTTAGAGTGCAGCAGGGTGATTTGATTAATTGAATAGTGACTTACAATAATTGATTAATTTAAGTTAAGATTGGATAACTGAAAAGTTGGACTCTAGTAATCAATAATGATGAGCTTTATTAACTAATTAATGTACTAATAAGGATTTAAAAAATATACGCAGTTCAAGATAATCGATTATAAAGAGTAAAATAATAAATTATAGACTTAAGGTTAATCGATCAGGAAGACAATCAGAATCAAAATATATCTAAGTTATAAACTATTAGATTAGACTCTTATGGTTAAGAAATAAGGTTAA
The DNA here is from genome assembly GCA_037974295.1 of Cicer cuneatum. Lineage (NCBI taxonomy): Eukaryota > Viridiplantae > Streptophyta > Magnoliopsida > Fabales > Fabaceae > Cicer > Cicer cuneatum. The sequence continues at coordinate 14,878,545 of JBBPBO010000002.1, read as the reverse complement.
GTGAGAATGATAAATTAGGTTATTATTTACTAACAATAAGGGTTTAGATATTAAGTGATAAAATAGAGAATTATGGATAGCTGAATAAAGTTAATGTTTCATTATTGTTGATATTTCTTGCAAAACACACTTAATTGTATATATGGATTGAGTGTTGTTAGAGAGATATGTTGATAATGAATGTTATGTCATACACGTTATCTGTTGTATTCATATAGAAGGACATATTGAGGGTTATGTTATAATAGATTTGGAGTTCAATGATCGAGGAGACCTTGAGAGAGTTATTAATTGGAACGTTGGGGTAGTAGGTGGTTCTATTGAATATTGAGTCAGCCTGACTTGTCACTCTTGTTTGTGGAGTAGTAGGTTACTTCTCTATTTATTTCAACTGAGAATTAAACGCATCTGGTGCAAAAGTAGTTGATAATTAGAATTTTTGTCACGTTATCATGTGTGGTTGGTATTGCTATGTGTTATATAATTGTGATGTCAGTTGTTCATTTAATTTACCTTGCTCTACTTGATTGCTTACACACTACATGTGAGTAGATGATGAGATAAAAATAAATGAAGTAATTGATAAAGATAAAGAGACGGAGTGATTGGCATGTCGTCAAAGTAATAGACTATAGTTTATTTACGTTGCTCGTCGACATCTTGGTCGATGAATAAAATGGGATTGTGTAGAATTAGATCTAATTCATGTGAAATATTTTGGGATTGAACTCTTTTGACTATGTTATTTCTACATATTTTTGAATTGTGATCATTTCTATGCTTGAATATTTTTTATTATGGAAAAAATGTACCCATATTTTTACAATAATTGCGCTATAAAACATTTTTGGGATAGAGGGCAATACATTTAATGGTAGTACAGTCTAATTGTTTTCGATCGTATTAAGGTCTTACATATCTTACATATGTACTTTTACTTGTAGGATTTTACAAGAATTTTGGACAACATACTAGTCATTGGCTTCGTAGAAAGAAATAGTTAATGCCAGGAAAACCTATGACAATGCAGTGGCAGAAAGAATGAATGAATTGTTATTGATCGCTTAGTCAAGATTTTGATGAGGAACCAAAATTTTCGAGAGCTACAATCTACTCGCTCAACTTTTGTTGAATTTCAAATGAGTCGTCCTGCATATTTTAAGGGAACTTTTAATCTTGAAGGAGCTTTGAAGGGGATCAAAGGGATGAATAATATTTTCACAACCATGGAATGCACTAACGCATAGAAGGTCCAGTTCTCTACTTTCAAGTTGACTGACGAAGTTGTAGTCTGGTGGGATAGTGTGACAATCTGTTTGGGATCACCAGAAGTTGAGGTGACTTGGGAACACTCAATGAGGAGGTTGATTTCTTATATTTGAAGCAATTATCCACGACTGTAGGGGAGTATGTTGCAAAGTTCAAGGATCATTCTCATTTTATCCTCTATATTGTAGTTTTACTAATGATTGCTCGAAATGTGTGAAGTTCAAGAATGGTCTACCCCCCACAAGTTAAGCACATATATATATGACTTTGAATTCGATACCTTTGGAACTATGTTTTATAAGAGTGTGTCGTATGAGGATGCCTACACTTAGAGGATTTGTATGTTTAAACAGAAATTTGTTGTAGTTGGAAAAAGGAAAAGCCTTAGCAACTATAGGTCGTGACTTTAAGAAGAGTTGAAAGAAAAATACTAAGGATAAGAATGATATTGGTGTATCTATAACTGCAAAGGTCATTAAGTATGGTAAAAGACACTAAACCAATCAATGCAAGGAGACTAAGATCATTTGATTCAAGTGCAAAAATTCATGACATATCAGTAAAGAATATCTTGTGGAGAAGGGTGGAAATAAAGTTATTGTATATGTAAAGAAGAACCACACAAGCCAACTATTTAAATACAACTAGAAGAGTCTTTGCTTTGACGGGAGCAGATGTATCTGAGTAAGAGAATTTGATTCAAGGTACATATCTCTTGAAGAAAAACTTTTAATTGTGTTATTTTATTCTAGAGCCACACAATCATTTATATCTTATGATTGTGTGAAAGATTTGAAATTGCATGTGTTACACTTAATTTATGGTTTGTCTGTATCACCCCTACAAACAAACCTATTATCACTAATTTTATATGGTAGGTCATTTGTAGTATATTTGGTATGTCTACCTATGAAAGATATTGACATCATTCTTGGTATGGATTGACTGAAGGCTAAAGGATCGCTAATCTTGGTATCGTAGGCCTTTTCCTTGAAAAATGTTGTGTTTAGAACAATAGAGGATCGGTAATCTTATAGATTATTTGTTAACCAATTTCAACCATCAACTTGAGATGGAACTCAATTATTTGTGTCGTTCATGGTTGCTTCTATCAATAAGGATGTGGAGATGAGTGAACTCCATGTAGTTAGAGAATTTCCTAAACCATAGAACATGTCTCTGAAGGAATATACATTTCGATCGCACCATACAACATGTTTTTGAAAGAATAGAATAATTATAGTAGCAAGTGGAATACTTATTGCAGAAGAAATTTCTTACTCACCTAGTTTTTCACCTTGGGGAACACCTGTTCATTTAAGAAAGAAGGAATGATGAGGTTGTGATTAGAATGTCGTCAGTTGAACAAAGTGATGATCAAGAATCGTTATCATTTGTAGAAAATTGATGACATGATGGATGAATTGAAAGGGGCCTATATTTTCTCGAAGACTGATTTGAAGTCAAGATATCAGCGGATTCATGTAAAGTTGGGTAATATTCATATATTTAGAACTCACTATGGTCACTATGAGTATCAAGTAATACCATTAATAAATGCATCTGACATACTTTAATAAGTTTGTTGTTGTCTTTATCAAAGATATTTTAATTTATGCTAAATACCACCTGTGGTCTCTTAACTTAATTTCAGTTAACTTTTTAGTCCTTTATCTTTTTTTTTTTTTTCGATTTGGTCCTTTATTTTAATTTTAAGTGACAATTTGATCTTTTATGTTTTAAAATGTCAACAATGTTATCCTTTTTTTTACAAAAATTCAAAAAATTCATCAAAATTTTCAACCAAAACCCATAAAATTAATTATATTCTTCAATATAATACAAATTTCAATATAATTAATTTTATGGGTTTTAGTTGAAAATTTTGATGATTTTTTTGAACTTTTGTAAAAAAAAAGGATAATATTGTTTACATTTTAAAACATAAAAGATCAAATTGTCACTTAAAATTAAAATAAAGGACCAAATCGAAAAGAAAAAAAAAAGATAAAAGACTAAAACGTTAACTGAAATTAAGTTAAGGGACCACGGGAGCTATTTAGCCTTTAATTTATTTTTGAGAATGGGGAAAAGCATAAGGACATCTTAGAATAACCTTACAAAAGCTAAAGGACAAGAAGTTATACACTAAGTTATCAAAGTGCAAATTTGGACTCCAAGAAATAAGTTTCCTTGATCATGTAATTTCTATTAGAGTTGATTCTTGGAAGATGGAAAATGTTCAATAGTGGGAGAGGTAGAGAAGGGTAACAGAAGTCAAACATTTCATAGAATTTATAGGTTACTATTTGAGAGAATTCAAAAATATTATCCAAATGATTTGATTATGTATTTTAAAAGAAGTGCCTCTAATTAATTTTATATATTATTTGACAAATGCTAACCTAATTAGATCAAATCAAATAATTATACTAAATTAAATCAAATCAATTTTTTATCATTTCTCTTTCATGTACCATGAAGTTGATATTAATTTATTTTTTAACAAAATTAACAGCATTCATTCATTCAAATAGGTAGAATATATCGATAGAACAATACAAATTACAAATTATAATTTTATGGATTTTGGTTGAAAATTTTGATGAATTTTTTGAATTTTTGTAAAAAAAAAAAGATAATATTGTTGACATTTTAAAACATAAAAGATCAAATTGTCACTTAAAATTAAAATAAAGGACCAAATCAAAAAGAAAAAAAAGATAAAAGACTAAAACGTTAACTGAAATTAAGTTAAAGTACCACGTCTGCTATTTAATATTTCTATAAGATAAATACGTCAATGTATATTAAAATGGAGGAGTACACAATTGTAGGCATGCAACTTGCAATTTGCAATCTCCCGTAGGAAACTTTAAAACGGAATATCAAGTGAAGCACTATTTAGTCTCAATTTGACCTCTATTTTTTATAAATAAATAAAAAAACATAATAATTCTTTGAAGTTGAACATTCTTAATCAATTGCAGAGAATAAATGTAATGATATTAAGGAATTAATATAAATATTAAATTTTCAATTTCATGAATAATATCTGAATATTAATTATTTTAATAATTAAATTAGCATCACTATCACTGTGTCGTTAACAAATTGTTTATTTAAGTAGATTTATAAGAGAGATAATTAAGTGGAAAAGAGATATGATAGAAATATCATATTTCTTTAGTTTGGGAGACAAGAGAAATAAGGAGATATGAAAGTTTTATATGGTGAGACCCACACCAAAAGTTTATCTCCCCAACATGCGAGAGTTGTGTGCATGATGTGTGGGGAGTGAAAGTTTTTCTACCATATCATCGATCAAAGATCTGGCACTTTCCATTATAAGGATAAATTTATCTTTTAACTATTTTTATCAATTTCTCTCTCCTTATTTTTCTGTTCATCCAAACAAAATCAAATTTCTACCAAACATTTCTCTTATTTCTCTTCTCTCTTATTTCTCTTCTCTCTTATTTCTCTCTTTCTTATTTATTTGAACATCTAAATATAGTGTAAGTCTAAACTCAACTAGAAAAATGTTGATATTGATATATTGGATTTTCTCAAGTATTGGAGAGTCTATTTATGAGAGAAAAATAAAAAATATATTCAATATTTTAATTATTAAATTATCTATCTCTTTTTTTCTCATAAATAGACTCTCAAATATTTGACATGAGTCAAAGTCATGAACCCAATTAATAATCAAATAAGTATTTGATAATATTTAGTGAGTTAGAATATATTTTGTAACATGGCTTTAGTAAGTTGTTTTTCTTGTTTAAAAAAAATGTTGCTTCGATACTAATACACTACTACCTCTCTATATATGATTCTATTTGAATTTTGAATTATATTAATTATTTTCTTTTAATATACCTTTAATTTATTTGCATTTTTTTTTATAATCAATAATAAATATTATAATTGAAACTTTAGTTGATTTTCTCTCTTTAAAAATAAATTTTATAAAAATAATATCAATTTTTAATAAATTTAATTCTATTATCTTTTTTTTTAATTCTCATAATTTGATTAAGGAAAGTCCAATATTTAAAAAGAGAGGTAATAGTATAGTAGTAGTATAGTATACTATCAAACCATACTAACATAGTGTAACGTTTAGCGCCTGTTGGATTAGTTTGTTTTTAATAAAAAACATGTTCAAAATTACATATTTATATAGCAGCTATTTTTTATTTTGATTAAATTTATTTAGTAGTTATTATAAAGATATTTAATATATTGCAATATGAATCCGAATCTTTAATATCTCTCTTCTCTGCATATAATATATAATATGATTTTTACCGTTAGACTCTTAAAAAAATGTTTCATAGCAAAGTGTAAAAACACCCATAAAATCATTCACGTTATTTTTCAGTTCTATTATAAAATTTTCCTTAAATATGTAAAAAAACGATGGAACTACATAGTGATGCGACCCTGCAAACAACAAAATTACTAAAAAGGAAAATGTTTATTGTTATGGAAAAAATTGAGAAGATATACAAGAATTCTATGTGGCATCATCTAACTCTTCTAAATACTAATCATCTACTATAATATGTTATCCTCATACAAATGTATGGTTAATCAAAGTTTGATTGGTCAAAAATCTTATTTTCATGTATTACTCTCTTTCTTCTAATAATTCTTCATACTAAAGAGCACTTCTCAACTGAAAATAGATAAAAGAAAAAAAAAATGAGTATGATTGTTAGTTTCCAAGGTGTTTTTTTAACATATTTTAAAGTGTAAAGACATCACTGAAATGACTAAAATATTACTATAAGGGGAGTTGAATAGGAATATTAGTGTTTTAAAAATTTCCTAAGAAATCTATTTTTTTAAAGTATCCTCTACGAGAGGATGATTAGCAAAGTATATAAGCAATAAATCAAGAAACAGAATATATAAAGTAGAAACAAGACACACACAGATTTATACTGATTCACCTAAAATGGGTTACGTCCAGTTCTTCACAAACTTGTGAGTTTCGCTAATATTCAAAGATGTCTTGTCCTCTTCTAGGACTCCTTTTCTTTGTGTATATTATTTAGCCTTACCATGCTTGCATAATTTTATCCTCTTCGATTACAACTATTGTCAAGTTAACACTAGGAATATACAATAAGAGTGATTTATATGAGATTTTGATTTTCTCTATTGTTGAACTTTCTAAGAGGATGGACTCAAAGATATAGTTGAAAACAGTAGAAAGTTCTAAGACAGGATGAGATTGCTCTCCTTAGTTGTGAGATATTTTCTTTTGTTTGAGCAAATCTGTATTGAATGATGAAGAGTTCCTTTCCTTTTATAGAGGTAATGAGACTTCTTTCTCAAGAAAAGGTGTCTTATGACCATTGAATATGAGTTTAATCGTCCATGATATTTGATTTGAATTACTGAAATGTCATTCAACTTTTATTTGCAAAACTGTCATTTAACATTTATCCTCATGTTAAGTATGCTGAGAGGATGAGTGTTGCAGTTTATCCTTATATTTGAGTTGTAGGAGGATGAAGCTTTCATTAATTCTGATGTGCTTGTGTTTTTTGGCTTTTTTCTTTCCCAACAATTATAGTTGCTTGCCTTATAAGTCAAGGACATCACTTTTTGTACTTTGGTACTTTTACTCATTTTTCCGTGTGCGAGAATTAATAGACAACAGAAGTTCATCATCTCTTCTACGTTGTTTATCCTCTAACATAGATTCATCCTCTCGTAAGTGTTGTTTATCCTCTACGTCTGCCTTAGATGTGATTTAAGTATGAGGATGGAGTTTCTATTTTATCGAGTCTTGATGTGGTTGTTGCTTTTTGCTTTCCCTTTTCCAACCACTTTGATTAATGTGCCCTTCATGTCAAGTACTTCACCTTTTCGTACCTTTGTACTTTTCTGTATCTTTCAAATTTGTTATGAGCATATCCTCTATGTCTATCCTCTTCTTGAGATTATATGCATCCTCTTGATCTATTATGGATGAGAAGGTTCCTTCTTGTTTCCAATACCTTGAAAATCACGATTGATGTGGTTGTCTTTACTGTTAGAACCAAGTTGGTTCTAAGTACTTAGGATTTTGATGTTTACAAAAGCACTCCATGTAATCTTATTTTGTACTTAGAACTATTATATAAAATGTCATCAGAAGATGACAGCACTAGAGGCAGAAGATGACACCACCAGAAGATACATCAAGAGGAAGCAACCAGAGGATAGAAATGTCACCAGAAGGTTAGGCAAGATAATGCATCCAGAAGGTACCAGAGGATGCATCCTGAAGGCACCAGAGGATACACTTCCAGAAGATAACAGAGGATATCATCCAAGAAGAATAGATCAAAGGATGACGATACCAGAAGCATAAATCAGAGGATGACATCACCAGAGGATGTCACCAGAAGCATAAATCATATGATGATGTCACCAGAAGATGACGTCACCAGAGGATGTCACCAGAAGATGACGTCACCAGAAGCAGAAATCAGAGGATGACGTCATCAGAGGATGATCATCAGAGGAATATGTTAGAGAAAAATGCTCAAAACAGAATTGGAGCAAAAGACTCGAGAAATAGAATCTAGGTAAAAATATGCTTAAAACAGAATTTGAGAAAAATGCTCAAAACAGAATTAGAGCAAAAGACTCGAGAAACAGAATCTAGCTAAAAGCATGCTCAAAACAGAAGCGGAGCAAAATACTCAAAACAGATTAATCTAAATACACTCCAAAAGTAAAGCATCAGTGAGCAAAAGACTCAAAACAGAATCTGAGCAAACTACTCCAGAATATTCTCAAAACAGATTAATCGAAATACACTCCAGAAGTAAAACATCAGTGAAGTCCTAAAGTTCACCTATAAAAGGAAGCTCAAGGCAGAAGACTTAGTATTGAAAATACTTGAGAGTCATACACTTCCAAAAGCAAAATACTTGAGTTTTCAGTAAGGTCAATTGTGAGTATCCGTTTTCCAGAAGCAAGTACTCTAAGTTTTTCTTTCCCTTGTGTTAGGTCTAAGTTGTTGAAGTAGAGTCTACAATCTGAGGGAGTCAGAAGGAGTAGCAGATTACTTAGCAATTAGATTCAAGGTTCTTTCCCTCAAAAGTCTAGGGTTGTTAGACTTTTTGAGAAGATTGACTTAGAGGGTCAATGGTACTCTGTAATTCAAGGTTTTGAATTAGTGAAATCCTTCAAAGTGAAGGGATTGGACGTAGTTAACGGTGAACCAGTATAAAATTCTGAGTTTTTATTTACTTTATATCCGCTGCTAACTTTGTTTTAATTCATACATAAAAAGTTTTTTTTTAAACTAAAAAGTATTCAAGTTAGTCAAACACAATTCAACCCCCTTTCTCATGTTTGCACCTTCATTTACTTCAAAGGCTTTTGAACTATATAAGCTTAGGAGGATGAGTTTACATTTTGTCCTCGGATAGGAGGATGATATTTCCATTAATTATGACATGACTTGTACTTTTGACTTTTTCCTTTTCTAAGAATGTTCAGTGTTGCTTTTTGTGTCAAGGACACTACTTTTTCGTCATAGGGTAATTTTGGTCATTTTCTATGTAGGAGGATGAATGGAACTAGAAGCTTATCTATTTATCCTCTAACGTTGATCCTCTTCTCATGATTTGTTTGTCTTTTTTGCTTTTAGTACTAATCGTCTTCATACATAGATTCATCTACCTTGAAATAGTCATAGATTCATCTTTTCTGCAGTATTGTACATCCTCTTTATCAGAGGTTTAAGGCTTTGTCCTCTAGTTGTTTATCCTCTAGCTTGGAGGATGTGTTAACTTATATAAGTTGTACTGCTTTTGAATCAAGGTGAGGAAGGACCTGTTTTATAACTTTTGAACACACTTAAAAACACATCTCGGATAACAAACATAATCATAATCTTTGAAATAACTTTGTTATCATTAAAACATTTGAGAGAGATTTTGTCTCAACAATCACATGACAGAAATGACATTTCTAGATTGACATCCTAAAATCACCAGTATCAATTAGAGCACCCTAACAAATCTTAGTTAAATTGCACTTTTAGTCATTTATGTTTGATCCAGTTCCCGAATAGATCTTTTATGTTATTTTTCCCCAACTAGGTCCTTTAAGTGACACTCTATTTGCAATGTTAGTCTTTATGTTATTGTTTATTTCAAAAATGTTATTTTTCATAAGTTTTGTTAACATGGTCGTTACAATTGTGCATAACAATTTTGATGTGGCAAATTATAAAAGTAAACGATTCTCAAATTGGTCTTTTAAGTTTTGGAAAAATACACCTATATAGTGTTCTAAGTTTAAACTAGTTTTTGCGTAAGCCTAATCTTCATTGTTTACATTCATCATCTTCCTCTACTAATCCATCTTTAAAAATCCAAAATCCAAAATTAGTAATTCCAATAGAAAAACTCAAAATATCGACCCAATAAATTAGAGAAAACTCAAAACAAGACATTTATCATTCCAAGAAGAATTAAAAATGAGTTGTTGTAACGAAAGAGAAATCCACCATAAATCCACTAAAAGTAAATGAGTGGTTGGTACATCTTGGAAATAGATCAAACATAAAAGACTAAAAGTGCAATTTAGCTTAAATTTTTTATAGAGTGCTATAGTATTTGTACTCTCAGTTTTAAAAGTATTTGTATATTTGAGAGTACTAATTTCAATATTTGTATTCATATATGTTGGATACCTAAATATTCATATGAATCGTACTAATTTATTAAAATAAATTGATAAATAATAAAATGTAATTGTTATAATTCACTACGCCAAAAATGGTCTTTTACAGCGCGCATTTTAAAGCGCTTAATAACTAAAAGCGTTGTTGTATAATATTTTAAAAATAACAGAGGATACAACAGCGCTTTAATGACAAGCGCTTTAGAAAAAACGTTGTTGTAGGGTCATGATCGGTTTAGGATTTACAGAAAAGCGCTGTTGTGACTCAATTAAAAATTATTAAAATATTTTTAAATCTAAACCATAAAATATTACAAATAAAAATATTTACTAACTCAAATATTCTTAGATAGCGGCTCTTTATGTGTATGCTTGGTATTTGTAAAAAAGAAAGTATTGAATTACATTATTTTTAATTCAACTCTCGAATGTTTAATTTAGTTTTCAAATGTACGAACAATTCATTTTTGTTTCGAAATAGTCAAACAAATATATATCAAATAAGAGTTCTGGCCCAAGATGTGGCAGAACCCAAAACAAAGTGATAGTTATACATTACATATCCATCCTGACAAAGTGAACACCAACGATTGCTGCCTCAAAAGATTACAACCAACAAAACTGTAACAATTTAAAAAGATAAACAACATATGACCACCATTAAATGAAGTCATATGCAAATCCTTATCCTTTGTATTTTAGCCGACACCAACTAAGCATTTTAATTTGCTCCATCACACGATGTTTTTAGTGGGTTTATGGTGAATTTTCTTTATTCACAACATTTCATTTTTAATTCTTGTTGAAATAATAAATTTCTTGTTTTAATTTTCTCTAGTTCAAAGTCAACGTTTTGAATTTTTTTTATTGGAATTACAAATTTTAGGTTTTAGCTATGTTATATAAAGATAGACTAGAAAAGGAAGATGGTAAAAAAAGGCAAAATATGAAGATTGGGCTTAAGTGAAAACGAGTTTAAACTTAGAGTATCATAAGTCCACTTTTCCAAAATCTAAAGGATCAATTTGAGAATCATTTACTTTTATAATTTGTCACATTAACACCGTTATGCACATGCTAGCATCGTAACAGCTACATTGCGTTTTTTTTTTTAACGGAACTAAAGAAAAATGACATTTTTGCAAAAGGACTATAACATAAAGACTGATGTTACAAACGGATTGTCACTTAAAGACTCTAGTTGGAAAAAACAACATAAAAGAACTATTCAGAAACTCGGTCAAACAGAAATGACTAAAAGTGCAATTTAACTTAAATATTAATATAAAAATATCACAAATTTAGGAGAACTAGACCAAAACTCAAAGAAATTAACAAAATAACGAACACCTACTACCTCGTTAAAACACTTATCAGAAAAACTCCAAAGAATAAAATCATGGTAAAGAAGAAAAAAAATGTTGTTCATAGCAGTAAAATAGCTTCTCAAATCTAAAGCAATTAAAGAGAAAAAAATCAAATATTTCCAAAACATATCAATAAAATTTATAGTTGGGAGGACTAAGTTTAGTTCCAAAGAAATCACTACTAATAAAGAAATAGATAGTATTCTACCAAATAAAACCTTGAACAGCTAAAGTAGAACTTGCAAGTTTAAAGCTTTTTACAAGAGAAAAAATTAAAGCTTATACATATGCATATGCACTCATTAAATACGTAACAATTTTGTGGATCTAGCTGACTTTATATTTACAGCAAGTCATAAAATATGAATAAAATTTTAATCTAAATTTAAGGTGAGGTATGAGATGACTATATAGCTCATTCAACATTTAAAAAATATTTATATTTATTTTCTTTTAACAAGATAAAAATTAAATTCAATATATCGAATCTAATACTTATCTTTTTTTACACTAAATTAAATCATCTGAGTTGAGAAAAAAGTTTTTACATGTAGACAAAAGGTTTATTTAACATGGGGTGTGCATGTGATGTGAATGTACACTTACATCTTTTGTCTACCATGTGGATTAACCCTTATATTTTTCTGTCACCAGCTAAGCAATCCACCAAGTTGATTCTTTTTTTGTCCCCTCTCTCCATTTTTCTACTCTTACCCTTCGATCTCTCTTCTCTACCATTCTTTTCCTAATATTCTTGTCCAAATTGATTAATAAATATGTAACAAAATAACACATATCAAAATTCTCCCTAATGACTAAAAATAGGGGAATTAAGGTTTCATCACTTAAAGGAATGATCAAATTCCTATCTCCTTTTCATTTTCTTTATGATCAAGTTGTTTTTTTTATAAATAAAAAAAAAACTATCATATCAAATTATTGTTGCATGTTAGAGCAACAATCAAATATATGAATGGGTCGGCCCAAGAAAGAAACAATCCGAGCTAGGGTTTTAAGTCTCAAATTGTTTTATTTCTTTACTTTTTTCAAAGAGAAAATTAAAGGCCTCAAAAACAAGTTATCTAAGAAAAAAAAAGTCTCCTAAATATGCTACTTGACTTTATTTTCATCTTCCATCTAAAGAAGTTCTTAACTCTTCCACTTGTTATCTTGGTTTGTTCTCTGTCCATCTGTGGTGAATTGTGATGGTTGTCACTCATTCTTGGTTCTCGACCTTGTGCATAGTATGATCTTTTATCATATTTAATTATATAATGTTATATTTTGTTTGGTTTACAAAAAGATTTTTCTTATTTTTTTATATTTAAAATGGATTTATAACAAAAATTATTAATAGATTAGAGAATATTTACTTCAGAGTTCACTTTTGACATCAGATAGTGTTAGATCGATTTTGAATATGTGTTATTAAAAATAATATCCTACGATTATTCTTAATTTTATGGATTTCTTTTTGCATATGTTGCGTTTTTTTTTCTTTCAATAACCTTTTACAATGATACAAACTACAATCATTAATTTTGAGCATCTATATTAAATAAAAACTATTATATTATATATCATTTTGTGAAGAAAAAAAAACTATTATATATCTATATTTATAAACTTTTTACTCCACGTGACATGAGTTTTTCTTTTTAAGAAGTTATAATGAACATAGTTTTTAATAGAAGCTTCCTTAGTGGAGTGTTCAACCTTTCTCTCATTCTTTTCTTTTTCCTTCAATATTTATTCTTAAGAAAGCTTGATTTGGCAAATAATGTTACCTTTAAAGCTTGTCCTACGAACTAAACAGACTAACAAAACATGGTATAGTGGAGAGTAAATTGTAAGCAATCATAACCACGTGCAAAAGTTTTAGTATTTAATAATAATAATAATAATAATAATTACATTATTATCACTAATTCTCACTTGTTAACTACCGTAAAAAAAGTTGTAACGTAGATTCATTTGAAAATGAAAGCATGTGTGCATACCATAACTCCATAACGTAATAAACAAAATCATTAGCAATAAATTATAACTATATTTGTCTATGTGAGGTTTTTTTTTTTTGGATAAAAGAGATAATAAATATTATTATAAATAATAATAAATTCACATACAAATATGAAGTTATAATTAAAATTCGAGATAAACCTAACCTATAATATAAAGTAATAAAATCAAAAGTGAGTATAATATAAAGTAAAAAATCAAAAGTTATTATTTTATGCTTAAAAAGATTATTATTTTAACAAATTCATTATTATTACTTCTTTTATACTTAATTATAAGTAAGAATACATATTTTTACACTTATTAAAAATGTTAGTTAAGTTCATTTAATTTTTTTATTTTTATGTAAAAAAGTAAATACATATTTACTAACATACTTATTTGGTTATAAACCCAAATAAATATTTCTTAAACACTCATAAAAATACATAATATTTTTTTATTTTAAAAATAGAAATTATTTAATTCTTTTATCTTTAATTAGATTGAAATTGGTTTAAAGATATTTTTAGAATAATACTTTAAAAATCAATTGAAATTAGTTTGAGGATATTTTCAAAATAATAATAACTTTAAATTTGAATATAGAGAAATGCTTATTTGGTCACAAACTCAAATAAATATTTCTTGCACACATACATAAAAATACATAATATTTAGTTATTTTAAAAATAGATATCATTTAATTCTTTTATCTTTTATTTTTATAATTTGTGTGTCCAAATCATTTTTATTTAGGTTTGTGATCATGCAAATATTTATCTTGAATATATTATTTGACATTTTTTTATATTTGAATTCAACATATCAACTTATTATTTTATATGATCTCTTTCTAAAGTCAATTGCTTACTTTACTTTAGAGGAGCTGGTCATATAGTTATTACAAGTACATGGATAATTAATTTATAAACCATAATAAGCCACAATTGCCAAAGTTATGTCATTGTCATTTTGCCTGCCCCTATTGAAGTTTTTTGTTTTGGTCTGTGCCAACCCTAATTAAAAGTTTCAAGACCCACACTCATATAAAGAGGTTGACAGTAAATGGGCCACAATGTGGGCCCTAAGAAAGAAAGCACTCAAAGCCCATATTGAGCAAGGAAAGGTGGAGGACCCATGTGCCCATAAATTAACAACTAGTAGAGGAAAGAAAGAACACATTCCTCTTGTATCGACTTCTAACTCTTTTATATTTTCAAAAAATTAATTATTTTAATATTTTATTAATTTCAATCGATTTTATTTTTAATTTTCACTCATATCCATTTCTATGATGTAATACTCGTATGGATAATTATTGGATAAGCTTGAAATGCTTGTTGCCAATAGACACTTCCCAACAGTGGCGGATCCCCTCTAAGTTATGGAGCTCTTGCTCCAAAAGAAAACATAAATTTTAATTTTTTAGGGAAAAAAATTTACATTATATTTGATAATACTATTTTATATTTTTTTTATTTTAAGTCCTTATAAGATTTTTTTAGTTTTAGGTTCACTAAGACCACGGTCAGTTATCCATTTATACACATTTTCTCTTTGTCCTGCGAAAGTAGTTCGGGTAGTGAGTTAAAAGATGTTGAAAGAGTTTTAAATAGGAGGTCCCGAGTTCAACTCCATAAACTAAATACACGATAATTTAATTAATTACTAACATTTGAATATAAAAAAACACACATTTTTTCTTTGTTGAGTATACTCACACAAGTTAAAATTACATTTTTCATGTTTTCATTTGAATAGAATGCATAATCGTATAGGAGATAAGCAGTTGAATGATTTGTTGATTACATAAATAGAATGACATATTTCATAATATTAACAGTGAAAAAATCGTTAAACATTATATAAATACGAAATATCGTAGAAAATAATTGTAATTCAATTATAACATTTTTCGATAGGAATTTACACACTCAAAATATATGAGACATTAATTTAATTTTAAGTTAAAAAAATACCCGTTCTGTTTTATATATTAAGTAATTCAATTATAACACTTGCTTATCTTAAATTACACGTCTCTTTCTTTTAAACAAGACAAAATAAATATATTATAACAATATTATACACAAAAGGTGTGGCTAGAATAGACAAAGTAACTAAATTAGAATATAAACTTCTCAACCAACAACTACTACCAATATCACAAAACTAAGGAACCCCACAATTATTACATGATAATTAACTAACCTCGGTTTCTATATAATGCAAAGGTAGAGAACATCATAGATGATAACCGTAATTAAAATATTTTATATGCATCTTGAACGATCAATCATGCCATTTACATTTAAGGTATGTTGGCAAAATTTTCACATTTCTAAATTTTCATATTTTCTAAATCATTACCAACCAAAATATGTTAATTATGTGTCACATTAGTTGTCCACATAAAATTAAAACATACACATGATTAATTCCACTATTTGATAACACAATCGTAGCGGTGTTTACATTCTAACCGATCTAAAAAAGATCGTAAATCAATCCAAAAAAATCGCACAAAACTAAATACCTTTGAATATTTTTTATGTTCTTTTTTTATTTTTATAATTTTTAATACTTATTTATTTTTCATTAGTATAATATATTACATTTATATATTATTTATTAGTTTTTAATACTTTTCGTAATAATACTTATTAGTTATTAGTTTAAGTTAATCTATTTTGTAGTTATCTCATGTATTTCAATATAGTTGATCATTATTATTTTGTAATATTAAATTTAAGTATATTATATGTTATATTTTGCATCAAATCAACTATTTTACCGTGTTTTTATAATATTAATCTTAATTAAAAAAATTTACAATTGTAATTTGAATTTTTTTTAAACTCACCATCCAAATCGAATTAGACCACATGTAATTTTATCGTTGGATCGAATGAGTTTTTGCCTCAAAATTGATCCAAAATGAACGGCGACCAATTTAAAAGACCATGCCAAACTAACCTAAATTGACAACAAAAAAAAAAACAGATGAAAATTCAAAACAAATATTTTTTTTAGGCAGCTTATTGTGAAACACCCTGCAAGCAGATAAAGAAGAAACATTTTATGGTACATATGGATGCCAAACTAAACTTCAAAACGGAGGTGTTGCCACAACTTCTACAATCTCTTCTCACAACGCAAAATAAGCCTCATTTACTAAGTATGATCTTCCACAAAGATTATTCTACGACCATACATCTGTTATATTATATTATATTAATGAACATTAGTCAAAAGAGTTCTACACTTATCTAAAGCAAACAAGTATTTTCTCTACTTTCACTCCTAAACACCTTTACTACGCAACAAATCTAACATAACATCTACACACTTCTATTATTATAAAGACAAATTAAATAATCCGTCAAACCTCTCACACAAACTTCCACTCTACAACCAACAACCCTTCCAAAATAAAGTATTTTCCTATCACCATTAACTCTAAATAAATTGTTATCAAACCAACTCATCTCACCTCCCGTACCTTCTGCATGAATAGAATGAATATCCTTCCACCACAAAGACCCTCTCACTAAGCCTTCTAATTCCACCAAACTCCTCTTCATATCTATTAACAAGAACCTTAAACCAAATACTTTTCGTCTCCGTTTTCAATCTCCACCACCATTTTTCCTACAGAGTTATGTTAAAAGCTTTCAAATTTCGCACTCTCAACACTTTGTTCACTTTAAGCAAACACATTCTCTCTCCTTTAATTGAATGAACTTTACGTTGTAGCTCACTTTTCCCCCAAAGAATTAATTTAAAAATAAATTCAATATGAGAAATAATACCTGAAGGAGTCTTGATGAAAGAAAGAAAATAAAATGGTAACACCAACAAGACATCTTTAAAGAGTACTAGGCAGTCACCCAACGATAAATTCCGTAATTTCCATCCTTACAATCTACATTGAATACTACCAATGACAGGCTTCCAAAACACTAATCTAAAATTATCACCAATAGATAGACCTAAGTATTTAAAATGCATAATACCCTTCTATCAATTAAAAATTTCTTTCGTCGTTTGAATCCATGAGCTATTAACATTAACACCCACCAATAGACTTTTGTGAAAATTGAGCTTTCTAACAATTAAGAATGTCTTTCGTCGTTTGAATCCATGAGCTATTAACATTAACACCCACCAATAGAATTTTGTGAAAATTGACCTTAAGACTAGAGAGAATCTCAAACCACAATAAATTGAACTTTATGTCTCTAATATTGTCCCAACTATTCACCCCCATAATCAATGTATCATCAACTAACTATAAATGAGACACTCATAAGTCATTAGATCCCACATCAAATCCTTCATCTTCCAAAAATATAAGACAATGATTAGATAAACCTCTATCCAACATCCACTGCAAACAAAATATAAGACAATGATTAGATAAACTTTTATCCAACATCCACTGCAAACAGTTATGCCACTGATTACACCACCTCTCTGAGAGAATGAATCGATCTAACCTATTCATAATTGCCTCATCTAACTAAAATCATGGAAAGGAGCTTCCAATTAACGGTATCTCCATGAGTCTTGCTTCCTCAAAAATATTGCTAAACAAATTCAAGTCCATGTAAAAATATCGTTAAAAAAATATTGTTGAAGTCCAACAAATTTACCAATTCCCTTTTGTTCGCTTTCCGACCTTATCGAATTAAAATCCCCACAAACATGTCTCCTCATCTAATCTTATCGAATTACATGTCTCTTTATATTGTAAATGGAATATTAATTACTCTTTTTCTCTAGTATACATTTATTTATTGTATCTCAACTCATTTATTTATTGTATCTCAATTCATTTAATCATTAAAATCAACACAACTAATCATTTTTTAAAGAATTATGCTTAACCCAAATAAAATATTTGTAACGAAACACAGCCTCGAAGTTAATATATATATATATATATATATATGAGAGATATAAATTCATAATTTGTATGTTAATAACCATACACTCGAGCTCAATTAAACAACATTGTTAAATAGTAAAAACCAGGATAAAATAGGACAAACCTATTTGAAGTGGCCTGATTTCTGTTTCAACCCATTGTGGCAAAATAGTTCAACATGCATCAAAAGAAGAAAAGAAATATAAGATGTGCAAGTGGCTAACTAATGCATCAGGGTTATTCTTTTGAATCTGAAAGTACGGTTTGTCTTTTTTTTTAAGAAAGTTATATCATATACCCAAAAAGTTATATCTATATTCCCACATATTTACACAAATCACCCATGTTATCCATATCTTTAAAATAAAAATAGTAAGAATCAAAAACATGATAAAAAATTTCTAGGAATCCAAAAAAAAATCAACTTAAAAAATTTTGTTTTAAAAAATATAAAATCAAGTTTTTCGAAACACAGATATATTTGAAAAAACTCAATTTTAATTTTTTCAAACACTTATATTTTTCAAAAACAATTCAAAAGTAAATTTTTCAGAACACAACTTAATTTTGTGTTTTTCAAAACACATTTGAAAATTTGTGAGTGAGAAGAGAATTTTTCAAATCAAAAAAAAAATCAGAGGAATTTTGAAATTTTAGAAAATTTATGAGGTAGGATCATAAGTATAACTTTCCTTTTTGAAAGGAGTATGGACCTAACATATACAATGAATCATCAATTTTTAAAAACTACTATATATTCTTTTTCCTTTTTAAAAACTACTATATGTTCTTTCTAATCATCAATTTTGAAAGGAGTATGGATTAGAAAGAACAGTATTTTTTTTTCCTTTAAAACAAAAAAGAACAATCTTTTTTTTAGGCAAGAACAGACTCTTGTGGCTCATAGAAGACAAAACAAAAAGACCTAATAAAAAGAATAAATAATTAAAGAATGAAAGGTGAAGCAAAAGATAAAATATAAATAAAGATTATTGTTTTTCAGCCACATCCACGTCGAACTTTATGAGTGCCGTTATTGCTATATGCTTTCTTTTTTTTTCAACACTTTTGTACCCTTCAACTTTATTTTATTTTTTATATTTAATTATTTTTTAAAATAATTTTAAATTCATTATTTTATAAGAATTGGATTCTATGTTGTAATTAACTAGTCACTGCTACGCATTACACAGTTGTTAATCAATTCAACAAATTACTGCGTGTTACCATTCTTGCAAGGAATATGGGTTCTATTTTATAAGTATTCATACTCAATGTTTTATGGGTATGAAAGAATATACCTTTATTTTTTTTGTGTATTGGATTTTTTTATTTATTCACTATTTGCATATTTTGATAACTAGTACTCTCTAATTACTACTATATAAGAAGAAGAAAAACACACAAATTAACAATTACTTTTAAATCAGTTAATTCATAATATACCTTTGATTTGATTCAAAAATATTTTAATATAAATAGTTAATTGTTTGAAGACTATTAATTTTATTTAACAAAATTTCATAATATTTGGGAAATTAGTCTTTTTTTTCTATTATAATAGTGAGTAACCGAATAAAGTAGATAATACAAAAAGAGTAAATTCAAAAGGATGGAAAATGTCTACATCTGGGGTTTTTAATTGATTCCAAATATCTGGCTTTAGTGACGATAAATATTAATTATCATTGGGAAAGTTCAAAATTCTCAAATGTAAAATACTTGTGTTAGAGTGTCTAGTTCGTATCAAATATGGGATAAATTCTTTTATTGATAAAAAATGGCATTTTACATTTATATTTTAAATATATAATTCACAAATAAATTTAAATTTTTTACTACTTGATTCTATGGGTGGTTTAGAAATAATTAATTTAATTCATAAATAATTATTTTTAATCAAAATTATTATTTTCTAAAAAATTATTTCTAAACCATTCGTTTAGTTGTTTTTTTAGAATTTAATCAAAATGCACCACCACCCATAAATTTTATTTTATTTTATTATTTCATTATTATTTAAATAAAACATTTTAATTCGTTTGTCAATGAAATAAAAAAAAATTAATGGTATGCGTGAATTTTATATTAAGTATGGTTTAGAAAGTGTTAATTAATTATTTAAATGCAATATCGTTAATTCAAATTCGAAGAAAAAATATATAACTACAAAGAGTAGAAACAAAAGTATTTATGAATTGTATATAATATGAAGGCACTCATTTATGTGTAAACGTAAAATTGAAACTTTTTTATAAAAAAGTATGAAACTTAAATTAAAATATGTAATGGAATTTATTCGGTACACAGAAAATACATAATATTAGTTCTTGACTCTAAGATTGGTGGTGAGCAATGGTTGAAGAAAGTAATTGTCCTTTATTACAAGCTCTGTGTCAATAAAAGTGTATCTGGACACATTTCGACATCAAATAATAATTTTTGTAAGAAGTTTTAGGATTAAAATTTGTGTGTACTTTTGTGATCTCAAGGTCCTCTTTATATATTAGGCCCTTCTAGGGTTTGTAGAAGATTTTTGTTATGATCATCAGAGGAAGAATTCATTATCATTGGATTATTGTCTTATGTAGGAAATGTGTTCTCCTAAGTATGAAATGATGAGTTTCGTCGTGCAATTGCCATCAAGTGCGGTACAAGTGAGTTATCATGTATGTCATCACAGGATTTTCTCTTTGTCTATCCAGTAGTTATGATTGGAGGTCCAGGTGAACTATGGTGGATAGCGACGTCAGATTTATCTTATGAGAACAGTTTGCCCTAATTTCAAGAAACTTCTTTAATGACATTTGACTTAGTCGAATTGATTCAAAATTACCCATCTTTTTTGTTGGTTTGCACTAAACTACTTAGATTTCAACTCATAACAGAATTATTTAATTTATTTAAGAGAAAAAATATATATATAACACGTTATTGAAAAGTAAATTGTTTAAAGGGAGATCGGTCAAGCCAAAAAGAGTAAATTTGTTATTCAAACATTTTAAAACTCAAAAACTCAATTATATTTTGATAAGAATGAGAAAAAATTATGTTATTCATATAAGACATGGAGTTTCGATGATATACATTCTGTCGTTGAGACTAAATTAATGATTTATTCTATTAAAAATTTGAAGTGTAAACTTATTGGAGTGTAATTTAGAGACAAGGGGTGCGGATAGAAACCTCCTAAATCATAATATATAGATAGCAGTCACTCTAATTTGCTGATTTTTGGCCCAAGCCTAATAGTTACATAATTTTAGAATAAATAAACAATTTATTTATGAAAGTTTTACCCCGTACCTCCACAATTATACTTATACCCCCACAAAATTTTTAAAATGTCAAAATTATCCTTCATTTTTTTTATTATTTTATCAAATTAAAATTTACTTTTTTTTTACCTTCTATCGGAAAACTTGGAAAAAGTTTTCCGGAAAAGACACGAACATTTCACACTACCGAAAAACTTTTTGGCAAGTTCTCCGATAATTACCGGAAAACTTGGGAGGAAGTTTTCCGGAAAAGGCATAAATTTAACACTACAGAAAAATTTTTTGGCAAGTTTTCCCGTAGTATTAAATGGTACGCCTTTTCCGGAAAACTTCCTCCCAAGTTTTCCGGTAACTACGGAAAACTTGCCAAAAAGTTTTCCGGTAGTGTTAAATATTCGCGTCTTTTCCGGAAAACTTTTTTCAAGTTTTCCGTTAAAAGGTAAAAAAAAAATTTAATTTGATAAAATAGTAAAAAAAAAGTGAAGAGTAATTTTGGTATTTTAAAAATTTTGTGAAGGTATAGATATAATTGTAGGGGTATGGGATAAAACTTTATTTATTTATTCCGTGATAAAATTGTAGAAATAACCTATCAATCTTTCACATTATTAACATTTTAAGTCTGTCCAACAAAATTACTAACATTTTAAAATCAACTTTAGATTTACAAAATATTAATCAAATTTATTTCTCTATACAAATCGGTTATCAAAGTCTCACAGACATTATTCACTTAATTTCAAAAACCAACAAAGACACAAATTTTGTTAACATTATTTTAATAATATTTTAGAATATTGTTAATGTAAAAATAATTAAGTTAATACAATCCTCCAATTTCAAATCCCAATTCAGTATTTACTCCATAGTTTTATATCTTAAAAATCTTAATTACTCATAATAAAATTTAATACTTAATTATTAAAATTAGACGATCCATAATTAAAAACAGATTTTGATTTTAAAAAAATAATAATAACTTTGAAATACGAAAAAATCTTATGACTATGTAAATGAAAGAGTTATGACTACACACAACCTATATAAAAAAAAATAAAAACACTACCATGATGTTCGATGAATGTAATCATGAGCCAACCAATCAAAAGGACTCTGCTGAAGTGGACTAGCAGACTGCAGAGTATGTATATGCTTAGAGGAATTTTTCTTGTACAGTGACAAGACTAAATATGAATTTCTTAGACACATTCATAAAGTATTCATTCTACCTTTTATTATTTAATTATTTCAAAAATAATAATCAAAAAATTAATTCTACAATTTTCTTTTTTGTGAGTATAAATTTCTATTTGAAATAGAAATTTTTATTTTTTTTTGGTTCTTAGACAAATAAAGTTATAATAATTTAGAGTCTAATCAATAATTTTTCCAACAAAAATACGAAATCGGATTCTCAAACGATTTATTTTTAACTAAAACTCATTAACCACTTGAGTTCAATCACTTAATTAAATTAATTTGCATTTGTTTATATTAGTAAAAAATACTTTTTGAGTTTTCACTCATATCTAATATACTGATTAAATTCAATTTTTTTTCAGAAGCTATTAAATACAAAAAACTTAAACAAACACAGTTAAAACCACTAAAATTTGAAGATTCCTGCCCAACATGTAAATGTAATTGTACACTTTCATGTATTAGAAACACACCACACAACAATTAAGACATAAATCAATTTTATAAAATTATTGAGTCTCAATCCAAAGGATTTTTTTCAGGGAATAATCTCTAGCTATTAAAGTAAAGAGTGAGAAGTGGAAGTTGAACTTAGAAAACTCACCAGAAATAATCTTATTATAAATTTAAAAGACTTCAATGATAGCATATAAACTATATGAATGTAAACATCCCCTATTTCATGAAGTTACCAATAGATATATTTTCATTCTAACATGAACTTTTGACCAGTGTTGTCAAATAGTGACTATAACAACACTATAGCACAGTGGAATTTGAATGAATCGCTATTATTATGTGATACGTTAGTTAGTACAAAGTACTGAAGAATTTGAACAAGCCACTATTTTTTGAGATCCACGGTATGTGTTTTGTGTAGTTCCTTTTCAAAATAAGTTCCATATTGGTTCTCACATTATTCTGCTGTAATGCCTCTACATAATTATTTGTTTGGCCTTTTTGGTGAGTGTTGTTAGGTGTTCCCTTGGTCTAAAGACCAATTTTTTGTGATTAGCTAGGTTGTTTCCTAGATCAGGGGATCAATTTTTTATGAAAAGCTTTCATGGATTGGTAGAGAAGTAAAGACTAGTGAGGCAAAAACCCATGTAGCAATATGCAATCTTCACAACTACGTTTTTACTGGTTTTGATAGAAATTAAGAAGCTATGTAGCACCTTTAAGTTGAAGGCGTGTCTGATACATCAGTTCAGATACTTGTACGACACCAATACTTGTAGCTCCATTCATCCACTTTTTTTTAAAGTACTATTGGTGTCTACATGTCAGTGTCGTGTTTGGATCCCGTTTCGGAAATATTTCTATGCATGATGTCTATATTTTTTAAAAGTACCACTAATGTCTACGTGTCCGGATTGTGTTTGGTTCCCGTTTCAGTAATATTTCTATGTATGATGTCTATTTCATTCTTGTTCATGTTTTGTTCTCTCTTTTTTTAACCTCCTTTTCCTTTGTATTCTTCCCGTCATTTTTAAGGATAAACCACTCTTTTAGTCCCAGACTCAGCCAAAAAACTCAAATTAGTCTTTGGATCATCAAAATAGTCCCTAAAAGATACAACTTACTGTCAATATAGTCTCTGACCATTACAACATCAAAAACTAAACTAACTAACATTTTGATGATACGAGGATTAATTTGGGTTTTTTGCTGAGTCAGGGACTAAAGTGACAAAACCCTACACTTTTAAGGAACTAAAATGGTAGTTTATCCTATTTTTAATAAACTTCTTTCATAAAAAAACAAACAAATAAATAACAAAAAAATGAAAATATAAAGCTGCTACACAAAGGTCAATATAATAATATTCCAAAATAAAAGATTAAAAAATTTCAGCAAACCATTCATTAAATATAGGCAACACAACTTCAGTAAAAACCTAACCAATAATCTCTAAACATCATTAGGGGTTCTTAATTTTCTCCTTAGTTTCCCCATCAAAACTGTACACTTTCAACTAAATATACCACAGATTATCAAATGACATTAGAAAAAATAATAATATTTTTAAGAAAAAACATGTAATGCCATTTAACAAAAGCTTGCAAAACAGCCAAACCTAGTTAAAGCTGGTGCCGATCTCCTTTCGCTTTAGTTCTAAAGCCATACGTTCATTCTCAAGCTTCATTCTTTCGTTCTCCAGCTTCAACTTCTCCAACTCGCGGTCTTTTTTCTTGCTAAATTTCTGCCACTTGAATCTTTGTTTCTCTAGTTCCATCATCTCCATTTGAATTTGTAGCTTCTGTTCTTCTAACTGAACGGAGCGAGATTCGATCCATTGCTTCTGTTGTAACCAAGCTGCTTTCATGCTTTCAGGTAAAGCTTGATTTCCATCGGGTTGGACCATTTGTCCGTGCGGATACGAACTTTTATTGTGCTCGTGACTATTGAAACAATTCCCAAAAGTATTAGCATCTTCTTGGCCTTGTCTTACTCTTTTCGTTGACCCTCCCAATCCACAGTAGATTCCTCGATTATCTCCATGGGAAGCATAAGTCTCTTCAAAGTCATCGTGATCGTCAGTTTCCATATCATGATCATCCTCTTCGTGATCCTCATGATAGGACCTTCTCGCATCGTCAATATCATGATCATCTCTATTTCGAAGAGCTATCTGCAGAGACCGTTGCAATGCAGGATCATGCGGTAAATGCAATCTATTACAATTATGGTAAGAACACATCTCTTCATAGAAGAGATGTTTTGAGTTCAATATTTTTCTAACATCGTCCTTTTCTTTCTCAGAAAGATAATTGATTACATCCAACAAAGCCGGATTTTCGACAACTTGACAAGAAGTTCCTCGTCCGAGCATATCGTTAAGCCTTTTATACCTTTTATTAAGATCATTGAATTTATCCTCACACTGCTGAGGCGAAACACGATAACCTCTTTCAGCCATAACCTTAGAAACCGATTTCCACTTACCCTTTTTCTGCAAGACTGCAAATTTTCTCCTCCCTCCACCACCGCCTTCAGCAGTCACGTCCTCGCCAATATAAGACACGGCCGTTATCAGAAGCCTCACCATCTTATCAGTCCACTTCACACGCGTCCAAGGAGACCCCTTTTTCCCTCTCCCTCCTTCTTGATGACCATCACCACCTTCCTCGGGCTCATCCTCCTCGCTAGCCGAGTTTTTGTTCCTATTATCTCCCTGACTAAACTCATTCATCGACATCGTCTGATCACAGTTCGGTAAAGTCCCCATTGTAAGAGGAAAACTGTCGTGAATTGAACTATGCACTGAAGACCCTTGACAAGGATGAGTTTGGTGTTGGCTCATTGTATTCGGATGCTGCTGCGATTGACGATGAACACGCATCGATCCTGGCAAATCAAAACCACCAAAAGAACTACCACCACCTTGAATTATACCTCCTTGTGATAAATTCCCTTCCATTATTTCTTCTCACAAACAACAAAATCAAATAAAACCAAAACTCATTCCACCTTCAATCAAATTCCACACACAACTCTTAAATGATTATTTGATTTCCACCAAACTTAATCATTAAAATCATACAAAACCCTTCTCAAATTCTAACACTATTATCCTTCTAGATCTTCAAATCAAAACAGCCCCAAACTCAAAACTTTTGAAACTTTCTCCAAAACCCCATTTCACAAAACCAATATTAAAAACCAAACTAAACAAAAATTTCACAATCCAACAAATGAAAACACAACCTAAATGCTCAAAAACAAAGATTCACAAAAAAAAATTAAAACTTTGAGAGGATTATCAATAATGAAGCTTCAAACTTATCTGATCAAAATCTGCAGAGGATCTCAGAAACCTAGAAGCCAAGATTGAAACTTTTTTCTGGAAATGAATCAAAGAAACCAAAAACACCATAACTGAGGAAGAATGAAAAGGAATGTTAGAAGAAAACGAGTGAAGCAGTTAAGACAAAGAAGGGTTTGTGGTGAGAGAATAATAATTAATATAATAAAAATAATAATAATAATAATAATAATAATAATAATAATAAATTTTTAATTAAAAAAATTAGATTAGTGGAATTTCGAACGTTAACAAAAATACTTATAAATCACTTGTTAAAAAAATCCTCACAACGAAATTACGATTTTGTAAATATGAGTCAACGACGAAATTACGATTTTATAAATATGAATCAACTCTTTATTAATTCAACCAAACTTCAATGGCATAATAATAATGTTTTCAAAGATATTATAATATTCAAAGACAGTGAAAGAACCTTAACTGGTTTAATGTATAAAAACTATATGGTGGGAGCCAATGTAAGTAATTTATTATTTTGAAGAGTAAAGATGGAATATTAATAAAAATTAAATCAACTAATGAGATTGGTAAGTTTGAATTAAATGTTATTGGAATTTTTTTTAGTAAGGCCGAAACTCAGCAGTACGCAATGTTTTATAAATATTGATATTATTAAATTAAATATTTTATTATGAATTTAAATATATAATTTTATGTATGAAAATTTTATTTAATTTCTTTGATGGACAAAAAAAATAATAAAATTTGATAGTATAATAAAAAAAATAATAATGTAATTTGGATTTTGGATTTTGGTGTTTATAAAATTTGGATTTAACTCTTCTAAAAAGGTAAAAGTCAAAGACTCTTTTTTTTCACAAATGATAAAAGATTTTTATATTAAGTATACTTATGTTAGACTCTCGTGATAATTTTGATTGTGATTTGAATTATTTTTTTTAAATTATTATTATTTGAATTTAAGTTTATAATTAATTTTTTATTATTAATAGATTATATATTTTATTTAAATATAAATAAAAATTAATTAATAAAATATATTATTTTTGTTTATATTTAAGATTAGATAAAATATGTTTTTATAATTATATATTTTCACTGAAGTTGAGAATTCTTATTGAGAGTGTCTTTTTTAATTTAAGAGTTCCGCATTGAATGAGACGAAGTCTTAGATAAGATAAAATTTGATATAATATTTATAACTTTATAAGTGAGTGGTAGTTGTCAGTTACAAATTAGTTTTGTAGTACTATGTAAGGTTCAACTCAAATATTAAATCAGCTTACAAAGTATTTATAACTGTGGATAATTATCATCCTACAACTCCATTTTGTGATGTTGTATAGAGTCAAACTCAAATTATAAGAATAATTGTACAAAGACTATGAACAACCTAAAATTATTTTAACATTTATTTCTTTCACTTACAAATATTTAAATTCATGAAGTTTCTCGAAAGAAATTTACTTTTCATTTTGACTTCTCGATTGCCAAGAGTTTTTTTTTACTAAAGGGATTGGAAAGACTTAAAGTATGAAAATAATCGTTAAATATTTAGCCATTAATTTTTCAATTAAATGTCGTAACTTTACACTTTGTTTTCCATAGCAATATTTTGAAAATACATGTGAAAGCACTAATTTATGAATTTTAGCACAATTATGATGAAATCATCGTTGAACAATATTAGTTATGAAAAATTAAAAAAGTTGATATTAGCCAAATAGTATTGAATTATATTTGGTATACTTTTTCAAGTTTACCATTTTACATTACTTATCCTTTGTTTATTATTTAAAAAATGCAAAAAATTATTCTTTGATAAAGAAAAAATTATTGCAATTTAAATTTTGAAGACAAATAGAGAAATTTCTGAAAAAAGATGAGAAATTTATGAAGGAAATCATATATTTATTATAATAAATAGTCTTAAAATTTAATTTTTACTCTCCACAATTTCACAAAATCGGTTTATAGAGTGATGACTATCCACTCTTTATAAATTAATATAGACCTTTATCTCTTATAAATGTAAAATTTAGATTTTCTTTTCCAATAAATAATAATAAATTAACATAAAATATTGAGAAATCATAACAAATTGAAAATATCTTCTCCAAGAATATACAAACATTTGATGCAAGCAGGGACTATTTCAAAATTTTTTATTAGTTGGGGCAAGATCAAATACTATATACGCGTATATAAATATTAAAATAATGATAAATTATCATTAAGTAGAGACTACAAAAACTGTCATTTTATATTCCCAAAACTATATGTTATTTTATACCCAAAAATTATATCAATGCTTAAGTGTTAAAATAATAATAAATTGTCATTTTATACTCAAAATAAACATCTAAGTAAATACTACAAAAACTATGTCATTTTATACCCAAAAATGAAACACTTAAATATCTCTGAAAGATATTTCTCTAGTGTCTTTGTATTTCAAATTTGCTGGGTGATTTTTATTTTTAACACTAAGAAATGTTTTTTTTTTATGGGTATGTAATCAAACAATTATTCAACAATGTATTTCTCATAATGTACGTATTTAATTATTCACAAGTAAAAATATTCAATCTTTTTTTTGTGAAGGCAACACTTAGTTTTTAGTAGAGGAAAACTAAAATTATTTTATAACTTGTATCAAAATTAATTATTGGGGGCAGATGCCCTCCAATTAACCCAACGTGGATTCGTCTCTAAATGCAAGAGTGGGCTTAAAACTACAAGTAGGTGGAAAGAATGAGAGGATTATTTATGAATTTATGAGAGCAATGAGTTTTTTTAAAGGTCAGATATCATTTGACCAAAACATGTCAACCTCTTCATGTTAGATTAACTAATCTTAAGTCTTAAACTTAGACGACAACGATTATAGTTCATCATCGATTTTGTTTGAGACATTTTTATTTATATTTTATTATAAAATAGTAGTATATAATTTTTTTTATCGACCAAAGTAACACTAATGATAATGTTTATAAACGTTCATATCAAAATTTGAATTTGATACTTTAAAATTACAAAAGTAGTTTTTAACATTGAACTAACACCTTAAATATAATAGGATATAAAATTAAATTACAATATTTTTTTACAATAATATAACATACAATATCAAATAATAATTTTTACCAATTTGCCTATTATATTAGGCATACTATGCAAGTACGCTGTGTTAAATTCTAACACTTCCAAGACATGGGTTCTCAATAAACCAGTAAATCTTTCAAAAATTGAACTGTCTTCTCTTTTTTACCATTAGTGTGGGTCTTCAAGTAAAACTCATACTTATCTCATCCCCAAAGCATGGAAATGTGAAATTGAAAAATCACGTGTAAAATTTTTTTTAGGATTTTCTTTTTACTAAAGAATAATATTATTTTAAAACTTGTGACAAACATTAGAATGTTATATTCTTGCAGATAATTTACCTAAATATCTTACTTTTTTTAAAAAGTTGTTAAAATGTCCTATTTTAAAAAATATATATTAGAATGTTCTACTTTCTTTCATTTTCAGGAGCTTGCATCCCCGCCCTGCGATCTCATGAATCATAATTTGTTGTACTCGGTAGGAGGTCGCATGCGACATCTTGAAGGATAATTTTTATCAGTAGGAGGTCACATCTCAATGACGCGACCATCTACACGTTTTAATTTTTATTTTTTCATTTTAACAATTGGATTATTTATTATTTGATAAATTAAAAATAATTAAAATATTTAAAAAAATACAAAATACTATCGATAAAATAAAATACATTAAATTGAAGAGGAAAAAAATGCGGTTGGTAGATGTGCCAAAACAAATAACGTGTTATATTATTTTAACAACTCTCCCCTATTTTGTAGATAAATTTATATTATTATAATAATTCTTTCCTACTTTACAAAATAAAATTAAGTGACTAATTTATCTGTAAAATAGGATAGAGTTGTTATAAAAATAATATAAATTTATCTACATAATAAGAAAGTAAGAAAGAGTTATTAAAATAATATAACACATTATTTTGTTTTGCCAGATCTACTCAACCGCATTTTTTTCTTCAATTTAATGTATTTTATTTTATTAATGGTATTTTGTTTTTTTTATATTTTAATTATTTTTAATTTATTAAATAATAAATAATCCAATTGTTAAAATAAATAAAAAAAACTCCCATGAGTAAAAAAACAGTTATCTTTCATGAGGTTGCAAGGCGGGAGATGCAACATTCTGAAGATAAAAAAATATGACATTTTTGTATATATTTTTCAAAATAGAACATTTTAGTGACTTTTAAAAAAAAAAGATATTTAGATAAATTATCCTATTCATGATGTTGGCCCCTCAATTATTTGAAAATCCATTTATAAAAAAGTAAGAGAGAAATAATGTAATAATTAGAATATTAAATGTATTTTTTTTCTCTCTCTTATGAATAGACCTTCAAGTATTTGAGTGAATTCAACCTCTATATTACCAACCCATGTTCCTAAAAACATTTGTGGCAACCTTAAAACAAACACACTCTTGAATCTCAAACGCCACACAATATTTGAAGATTCTCCATGCAACCTTAGACTATCTCCAATTTGAGTACCTAACCCAATAAACATTGTTAGCAAATAGGTACTCTCACTACGGAACAAAAAGAGTTGTGCTTATTGGAGAGAAACTCTATTCAGCACTTTCACTATGTAGGTTCCACATACCTATAATGTTAAAATATTAAATTATTATTAATATATAATGATATTAAATTATTGATGAGATTTATTTAGTAAATTATTTTTTAAGGTGTAGGACAAGATGAATTGAAGGCTTATTAACACTCCAAATTTCCTTTAATACATATACATATTAGTGATATTTTGATTAATTTTAATTATCCATGTATTTGTAAAGTAGTAACAATTGTATGCATGTTTGCTTTACTGTTTAGTATAAACTAATATTAACATTTTCTTTATTTTTTTTTTAAATATTAGTATTTTAATATAAGTATTAGAGAATAATATTCTTGTGTTGGTGAGTTAAATAAAGAAAAAATATATTATATAGTTATTTTTTTATCTTAAAAGAGATTGTAAATTCTACTATAATTAACTTACAACTGAGGTCTTGGTTTGAACTCGGAACAAGACGTTCAACCTAACAATATTGACATTTGTCAGTTGAGCTATTTGGGACATATTATATAGTTCTTTAAGTTACACGAAAATATCATATTGATTTTTTAATCTTTTTCGTAACAAATTAGTCTTTTATGTTTGTAAATACTAAAATGTTGAACTATTTTTAATCATAACCTCATTTTAATCATTTGTAGTTAGAGATTTTTGAAATTTTATTGTGAGTTTTGTTCTTAATCATATAAAAAACAACATAATAAATTTTCATGTGATATCATGATTTGGATTAAGAAAATACACTAATATGTATCTCACTCAAATTATCTATTGTTTAATTATTTAAAAAAAAATTGATGGTTTATGTTCTTATGATTACTGCAATCAAGACCCCTTAAGAACTACACGAGTTTATTAAAAAAAATTATGGGAATTTGGAGTTTCAATTATGCTGATTTGAAATTAGAATAATCCATGCAAATATTTGCAAACATAAAGGACGAATTTTACACACACAAAAGTTAAAAGACTAACTTACAACAAAAAAAAAATTAATTTGTAATTTTCGCGTAACTTAAAGGACCGCAAGATACATTTTACCTTAAATCAATTATTTTACTTTTAAGATCTTAGAAATGCAGGAAAAATAGTTTTGTATCAGGCAGTTATTAACACTTTTATGTTCTATTTTTGCATATTATAATAGGCCTTTTCATCTTTATTTTCTACTTTTGCATGTCATAATGGGCTTTTAACAAACTACAAGGGAATGTTTATATTCTACACCACCAAATGACTTGTGATAGTTTCTTTTCCTTTAAATTTTCTTTTAAATTAACTAATTCAAACATATATTTAATCAAAAAATATATTTAAATTCATCAATGCAAACATATATTATGAAGGAAGAAATTTCCATTAATTTCTGCATCAAATACGTAGACCACACTTCTCTATTTTGGGCCATGTAGTTATGTCCTAGAATCTGATTTAAAAAAAACAAAAAATCGCACTTAACCGAATATTTAGATGTGTTTGACTATTCTTTTGTGAAAATCACTAAAATTCAATTGAATTTTGAACTTTTTTGAAAACCAAACTAAATCGCATATATAATTATTAATAGTTATTTATTTGTTTTTGTATGAAATATTACACTAACCTATTATTTGTTAGTTTTGTTTTTTTAATAATACTTATTTATTTAATTTAATATATTTTTATAACTATTTTATATATTTTAAAGATGTCTTAATATTAATTTTTAATTACATATTATATTATATTATATTATATTATATTTTGTTTTAAATTATTTTAACTTAACTTTATAATATTATTAAAATATTCTCTTATAATCGTAATTTTGATCAATAAAAAATAGATCTAATTTAAATCACATTATTTCAGATAGAATTTTTTTTAAAACATCGTCCAAATTAAATTGCAAGTATTTTAATCTTTCTATAAGATGATTTTTTTTCTCATAAACAATTTAACTACACCGCAAACACCCCTACATGCGACTACTATATTTGAAAAGAATCAGATTTATTATTTTTACCATCAATAATTTTTGATAGAAAATGCAAATGTATTAATAATTTAAAAAAAAATGTGTGTTTTTTATTGATAAATAACTTAAATAAAAAAAATTGTATTGACAGTAAAAAAATAAATTTGTTTGATTTAAATAATTTAAAAATAACTAGAAACAAAAAAAAAAGGAATTACAAAGGGAGGGGAAGAGCTACGCATCAAAGAGGGATTGTTTAAAAAGATTTGTGCCAACCATTATCACTTGAATGGAAATGTAGAAAAGAGAAGACAAGAACAAAGTGGTTTTAGTTGCATGCCACTATCACTTTTTACAACAATAGAAAATCAAAACAAAGCAAAAAGAAAAACTCAGTCTCATTAATCTCATCAACAAAAAACGAAAACTTCAAATAATTGAGTTTAAGAAAAGTTTAAGAAGAAGAGAGAAAGTGTGATTATCCTTTGTTTACCGACTCCGTTGTGGTTTGGCTTCAGCAGAACTTCAAGAAGGAAGGAGAGCGAGGTGGTGATGCCGTGTATTATAATAGGATTAAATATGTTTTTAATTTCTTTAAATATCTTTTTCCTCTTACTCAGAATTTAAGCATAAAAAAAAGATACAAATATTAATAAATTAATAATTTTTATTGAAAAATAAATAAATTAACAATTACCTTTAAAAATAATTTATAAACAAAAATGCATTAATTATGCATATTCGTGACGGCTGCAATCGGTAAAAGTAAAAACATTCTAGTGACGGACTTGGAAAGAAAAATGCATGTTTGTGACGGTTATTATAAAAGTTTACATTATATATTCTAATTGATTTTTTTATGATATATTATTGTTATAATTTTAAAATATTATTAATTTAATAATTTAATTTTTAATTTGAAATTATAAATAAATTAATAAAAAATTAAAATCAAATAATAATATTTTAAAATCTTATTAATAATATATCATACTTTAAAAAATCACTTAAAATATACAAAGTAAATTTTAATAAAAAAATAATTACAATTAGTAACCAAAAATTTAAAATAATTAAAATTTAAAGGAATTTCTTTAATAAATTAAAAATAAAATTTGATATATTTAAAGAGACTAAAAATATATTTAATTTATTATAATATTAAAAATATGTATAATAAAAATACAGTACTCCATTATTATTAAGATAAATAAGCATTGATTGTCTCAAAAGTGTGGACCACACTTCTTCTCTAAAGGCGCTGCCTTTTCTCAAAAAGAAGCCAATAGCGTGTAAAAATTGCATAGTTACAGTAATGTTTCCGGCTAGAGATGTTAAAATAAGCTACGTTACGTCCTCGCCGTTAAACTATAAGAGTTTTTTTAGTGCGGTCCTAATAATACTGTTTCTTCAGGTTAGTTTGCATGTGTATTCTTTAATTTGCAGTTCATAAAACTAATTTAAAAAATAAAAATATTAAATTGGATTACATATTCAAAACAAAAGTTGGTTCAAAAGAGATCCAACTCTCTTACCTATTTATAACTTAACAGTAACACTAATTCAAATTGAGTTAGATATTTATATGGAATTTACAATCTTTTTACTTTCCATGTTTAATTGAATTATTGAGATTTTCAATGAAGTTTATAGTTGGTTCTAGTTTCATTCTTACCTTTATTTATCATCTTCTAGTTCCTACAAATATTTAAGATTCAAGTAGATTCATCATATTTTTTCTAAGGTTAGGTGGAAGTTGGCTGTTATTGTTTGTTGAATCTCATTTGCATAAAAAGATGACTATGTTGCTGCAATTATGGTTTCACGTATAGCCTGTGGGTTCTTCTTCTTTTATCTACATGTCTTAGTAACTGAAATTACTCATTTACTCTAAGTGTTTGGTGTTTTATATTGCTTTAAAATTTCTTTTTTTATTAGCCACATTGACCTTTTCTATTTGTTGCTACCATATGGTAGTTAAACATCTAATGTTTTTCTATATGCTTAGTTAAGCATTTTTTAATTCTCTGTATTTCTACCTATGGTAGCAAAACAATTGTCATTCTCTTTGTTCTTCTTATTGAGGCAAAATCCTTAATTTATATTTTGAAGATGATCAAACATTTAATTATATTTGTTAATTATGACTCAGATTTTTTTTTTAATCTTAGAAGAGATAGTAAATTTCATCGTAATTAACTCACACAATTGTGAGGTCCTAGGTTCGAACCCGGAACAGGACGATCAACTTAACAATATTGGCATTTGTCAGTTGAGTTAGGGCTTTTGTATGTTGGAACCAAGTTGGTTCTTGCAAATAAAGTTTTGATGTTAACAAATGTATTTTATGAAAATAACATATTTGACTTAGAAGAAGAATGAAAAATGTCATCAGAAGAATAGATCAGAAGATGACGTCACCAGATGATGTCATTAGAAGATGACGTCACCAGAAGCAGAAATCAGATGATGACGTCACCAAAGGATATCGTCAAATGAATCTGTCAGAGAAAAATGTTCAAAACAGAATATGAGAAAAATGCTCAAAACAGAATCTGAGAAAAATGCTCAAAACAGAATTGGAGAAAAAGGCTCAAAACAGAATCTGAGAAAAATGCTCAAAATAGAAGTGGAGCAAAATGTTCAAAACAGATCAGTGAGCAAAAAGCTCAAAACAGAATCTGAGCAAACTACTCCAGAATATTCTCAAAACAGATTAATAGAAATATACTGCAGAAGTAAAGCATCAGTGAAGTTCTAAAGTTTAACTATAAATAGAGACTTAATGCTGAAGAATAAAGTATCGAAAAACACAAGAACTCAAGCTTCAATTCAAAGTTATATGAGAGTTCAAAAGAAAGAAACACAAATGAACAAGAGCAATATTTTCTAAGTGTTTTCGAGAGAGAAATACAGTGCAACAATCAGCTTTCCAGAAGCAATAAAAGAGTGCAAAAATAAGTGCAGCAAACAGCTTTCCAGAAGCAACGTTGCAAAGTTTCAAACCTTTACTATATAACCCGATAGTGGTGTAGATTCCTTCTTCAATCTGGGGTTGTCAGATTGGTAGGAGAAGACTTGACTTGTAGAGTCAAGGTGTTGTTATCGTTCCTCAAAAGTCTGGGGTTGTCTGGCTGTTTGAGAAGACTTAGCTGGTTTAGTTAAGGTGTTGTTGTTCCTCAAAAGTCTGGGGTTGTCAGGCTGTTTGAGGAGACTTGGTTGGTATAGTCAAGGTGTTGTTGTTCCTCAAAAGTCTGGGGTTGTCAGGCTATTTGGGAAAACTGGCTTGTAGGGTCAGTGGTGTTGTAATTCAAAGGAGTTTGAATTAGTGAAAAGGCCTTATGGAGGAAGGGACTGGACGTATCCTAGTTAACGGTGAACCAGTATAAATTGCTGTGTTATTATATTATTATTATCCGCTGCTGAATCTGATTAGTTATATATCGAATAATTCACATTAACATTCAACAAAACAGCAAAAGTAATAAAGTTTGACAAACACAATTCAACCCCCTTTCTCGTGTTTGCACCTTCAATTGGTATCAGAGCTCGGTCTCAAGGCTGAGCACTTTACAATGTTTGAGGAAAGATCCAAGGGATCAACATGTCCGGATTCATTGAAGAAGCTACTGGAGGAAACAACAACAGACCACCTCTGTTTGATGGAGAACGATTTGAATACTGGAAGGACAGGCTGAGAAGTTTTTTTATTTCACAAGATCCTGAACTTTGGGACTTGGTGGAAGATGGTTATACTGCTCCAGAAGATGCTGATGGTATTAAAATTTCTAGAAGAGATATGGATGCTGATAAGAAGAAGATGTTCAAGTTGCATCACAAATCCAGAACGTTCATGATCAATGCAATCACGTTCAAAGAGTTCGACAAATGCACTAACAGAGAAACAACAAAGAGCATCTATGATAGTCTGATTCTGACTTACGAAGGCAGTAAGCAAGTCCAAGAAGCAAAGGCTAACATTCTAGTCAAGAAGTACGAGTTATTTAAGATGGAAGAAGATGAAGACATTGAAACTATGTTTTCCAGATTCCAGACTCTAGTATCAGGATTAAGGGTACTAGAAAAGAGCTACACTACTGCTGATCATGTAAAGAAAATACTTAGAAGTCTGACAATCAAGTGGAGACCAAAGATTACTGCTATTCAGGAAGCTAAAGATTTGAATACTCTAAAGCTGGAAGAATTAATCAGCTCTCTTAGATCACATGAAATTGAGTTGGAAGAAGATGAACCCAAGAAGAAGAACAAAACTCTAGCACTGAAATCCAAGCATAAGAAGGCTCTAAAAGCAACATCAGAAGATAGTGATTCAGACGATCAAAGTCTGAATTTAAAGGAAGAAGAGATTGCTTTCTTATCCAGAAATTTCAGAAATATGTGGCATAACAGAAGGAATAAATTTCCCCAGAGATATTCCAATCAGTCCAACAAAGGAAGTGATGATACACATGATAAGAAAGGTATCATCTGCTACGGATGCAATGAATCTGGACATATCAAGTCAGAATGTCCAAATATGGAGAAAGGGAAGTACCAGAGGAAAGATTTCAGAACTAAGAAGAAAAGCATGATGGCTACATGGGATGATTCTGATGAATCTTTTGAAGATGAACAAGCATATTTGGCTATGATGGCTCACACCAACTCTGGATCCAACACAGAATCTGATTCTGGAAGAGAATAAGAAGATGATGAAACTGAGGTATATTTTGAATTCACTCGATTTGATTTGATTACTGTTCTGAATGATTTTTTAAACTGTAATTACAAATTATCTTTAAAACTGAAAACTCTTAAGAAAGAAAATACAAATCTAACAGAAGAAGTTAATGTTTTAAAAAATCAGATTGCAGAATTTAAAACAGAAAGTGTCATTTTTGAAACTGATATTGCAGAATTGAAAATAGAGAATGTATGCTTGAAAAACAGTTTTGCTGAACTTAAAGATGAAAGTTTAAATCTGAAAAATAATCATAATTCATCAGCAATTGAAAATACCACAAGTAATTCTGATATGCATGAACAAGTTCTTCAAGAATTTCTTGATAGTGGTATGGAAAGAAGCAAATATGCTTCTATGATTTATGGAGTCAGTAGGAATGGAAATAGAGGTATAGGATTTGAAGAAACTATAACTGAATCTAAACATGTGCTTAAACCTGTTCCCTCTGATATAGTGTGTACTGTTTGTTACAAGAAAGGTCATTCCAAAGTGTCTTGTCCTATGCTAAATACAAGGGAAAACAAGAAACTTTTCAAGACTAACAAACCTGGACCCAACCAGATTTGGGTACCAAAAGATAAAATTGTCTATGTTGCAGATGTTCTAAGCAACCAAATTGAAACACCAGTCATGGTGCCTGGTCAATGGATGCTGGCAATATATGAAGGGAAAAAGGTCTATGTTCCAATATCTACCAAACAGAAGCCAATTGACTCTGGTAAAAGAAGAACTGGTCAACACAATACCTATCAGAACCAGAACCAGAATCATAGGAGGAACAAGAAATATCAAAGAAATCAAACATATCACACAGATCAGAACAGATAGAGAAATCACTCATATCAACAAACCTGGAACTACCAGAAGAATCAGAATTACTATCAGTTCTAGAACCAGAAGAATCAGAATTATCATCAGTTCCAGAACTATCAGAGGAACATGATATATCAGTAGAAAGAGAAGTGTCAGTATCTGGAGAGTTCTTCAAACACTCCAGTAAAATTCATCAAGATTACAAACCAGGAAGGGAATTCAAATTCCTTCATCCAAACCATCTAATCACAGAACATACAGATTCAGAATCTGAAAATCAGAAACAAGAGGATTTTCAGAGTAAAACTGAAACTGTTGACATAAAGGTTACATCTTGCTGTAAATACTATTATTGTTTGATATTTATGTTTAATATGATAACAAGAAGCTTGATCTTAAAAATCAAAGCTAGATAAGTATTCTGCAGGTTTTCAAACTGTCAGAGGAACCAAGTGATTCACGTGATGTGAACACTTTAGCAAAAACAGTATTTCAGTGGTTTCAAAAACAAGCAGAAACTACCAGAAGCAGAATTAATGGTTTGGCTGTATTGAGTTCATTTTTAAATTATTTGATTTGTATTATGTTATATGACAAATAGCTTGATCTGAAAAGTCAAAGCAAGATGAAGCTGATGCAGGTTAACCAGAACTAGAGGAAACTGATGCTGGTTTACCAGAACCAGAGGAAACTAAAGCTAGTTTACCAGAACCAGAGGAAACCGATGCAGGTTTACTAGAACCAGAAGCTGATACAGATCTACCAGAACCAGAAGCTGATGTAGACAAACCAAGAGAGCTTGAAAAGATGGAAGATGAAAGAAGAACCTGACAAGTCTTCAGAGGATAAATCTGAAGATAAGTTAGAAAAAAAATAGATCACTCCAAGACATGGCCAGAACTATGTTAAATGATTTAAATGTTGCAAAACATTTTTGGGCTGAAGCAATCAACACTGCATGTTATATTCAGAATAGAGTCTTTATTAGGTCTATGTTGAATAAAACACCATATGAATTATGGAAAGCTTGACACTGCAAAGTCAAAGCAAGATGTTGATATTACAGGTTTAACAACACCAGAAGAAGCAGAAACAGACAAACCAGCAGAAGCAGATAAACCAGCAGAATTTGGAGAAGTGAAGGATACAAATAAATCAGAAGCATGTGACACATCTTCAAAGGATGAACCTGATCAAATCAGAACCAGTCATGAGAAGTCAGAAGAGAAATCTGGATGGAAATACTAGTCATCTCATCCTGAAAATCTGATCATTGGAAGTGGAAGTGATTCTTTAAGAACCAGATCATCATTAAAAGATATAAGTCTGTTTGGTTTAATCTCATCGATTGAGCCTACATCTGTTAGTGAAACATTGGCAGATGATGGATGGATTATTGCAATGCAGGAATAGTTAAATGAATTTAAGAGGAATGATGTTTGGGATCTAGTTCCAAGACCAGAGAAGAACATTGTGGGAACCAAGTGGGTCTTCAGAAATAAGCTAAATGAAAATGGTGAAGTAGTCAGAAACAAGGCAAGGCTTGTGGCACAAGGTTACAGTCAACAAGAGGGTATTGATTACACTGAGACATTTGCTCCAGTGGCCAGGTTAGAAGCTATTCGTATCTTATTGTCCTTTGCTGCCAATAATAATATCAAATTATTTCAAATGGATGTTAAAAGTGCTTTTCTCAATGGTTATTTGAGTGAAGAGGTATATGTTAAACAACCTCCAGGTTTTGAAAATTCTGAATTTCCAAACCATGTCTTTAAACTGAGAAAATCCTTGTATGGGTTAAAACAAGCACTAGAGCATGGTATGATAGACTGAGTAATTTCTTACTTAAAAATAACTTTGAAAGAGGACAAATAGACAATACTTTGTTTAGCAGATCAATAGAAAATGATATTTTGATCATTCAAATTTATGTTGATGATATTATTTTTGGATCTACTAATGGCATTCTTTGTCAAGAATTTTCTGAATTAATGCAGCATGAATTTCAAATGAGTATGATGGGAGAACTTAAGTTCTTTCTAGGAATACAAATTCAACAAAGTTCAGAAGGTATTTACATTCACCAAATTAAATATACAAAGGAACTTCTCAATAAGTTTAAGATGAGTGATTGCAAACCTATGACTACACCAATGCATCCTACTTGTTCACTTGATAAAGATGAATCAGGAACAAAAGTTGACCAGAAAATCTACAGAGGAATGATAGGATCATTACTCTACCTTACTGCTTCTAGACCTGATATCATATTTAGTGTGTGTGTATGTGCTCGATTTCAATCTGATCCTAGAGAATCTCATCTAACTGCTGTTAAGAGAATCCTTAGATACCTAAAAGGCACTAACAACCTCACCTTGTTTTACAAGAAAACTCCTACATACAAACTGAGTGGATACTGTGATTCTGACTATGCTGGAGATAAACTTGAAAGAAAAAGCACCAGTGGCTATTGTACCTTTTTAGGAGACAATTTAATTTCGTGGTCCAGTAAGAGACAACACATCATTGCCATGTCAACAGCAGAGGCTGAATACATTTCAGCAGCTGGCTGCAGCTCTCAACTACTCTGGATGAAGCATCAACTTGAAGACTACAAAATATTAGAATCCAACATACCCATCTATTGTGATAACACCTCTGCAATTTGCCTAACCAAAAACCCTATCCTACATTCTCGAGCCAAACACATAGAGATCAAACACCACTTCATCAGAGATTATGTTCAAAAAGGGGTACTTAACATTCAATTTGTAGTCATTGATCATCAATGGGCTGACATATTCACTAAATCACTACCTGAAGATAGGTTTGAATTCATCAAGAAAAACCTTAATCTTATCTTCATCCCTAACCTAATAGCTTAGTTTAATTTTTATGTTATTTTATTTTTCATGTACTTCTATAAAAAAAAACAGAGGATCTCTTTTCTTCATTCAATCCTTTTTGTTTGATGACAAAGGGGTAGAAGATGTAATATTTGATAAAATATCCGAGGGAGAAGATGATGTATTTGAAAGGAGGAGAAGATAATGTATGATGTATTTGATATCTGGGCATTAGACTTAGGGGGAGAAAATATAAAATAAAGCTTAGTCTTAGGGGGAGTCAAAGTCAAAAGAAAGAAAAAGTATTATAAAAAATACATTGTTTGTCATCATCAAAAAGGGGAGATTGTTGGAACCAAGTTGGTTCTTGCAATTAAAGTTTTGATGTTAACAAATGTATTTTATGAAAATAACATATTTGACTTAGAAGAAGAATGAAAAATGTCATCAGAAGAATATATCAGAAAATGACGTCACCAGAAGCAGAAACAGAGGATGACGTCACCAGAAGATGACATTACCAGAAGCAGAAATCAGAGGATGACGTCACCAGAGGATATCATCAGATGAATCTGTCAGAGAAAAATGTTCAAAACAGAATCTGAGAAAAATGCTCAAAACAGAATATGAGAAAAATGCTCAAAACAGAAGCGGAGCAAAATGTTCAAAACAGATCAGTGAGCAAAAGGCTCAAAACAGAATCTGAGCAAACTACTCCAGAATATTCTCAAAACAGATTAATAGAAATATACTGCAGAAGTAAAGCATCAGTGAAGTTCTAAAGTTCAACTATAAATAGAGACTTAATGCTGAAGAATAAAGTATCGAAAAACACAAGAACTCAAGCTTCAATTCATAGTTATATGAGAGTTCAAAAGAGAGAAACACAAATGAACAAGAGCAATATTTTCTAAGTGTTTTCGAGAGAGAAATACAGTGCAACAATCAGCTTTCCAGAAGCAATAAAAGAGTGCAAAAATAAGTGCAGCAAACAGCTTTCCAGAAGCAACGTTGCAAAGTTTCAAACCTTTACTATATAACCCGATAGTGGTGTAGATTCCTTCTTCAATCTGGGGTTGTCAAATTGGTAGGAGAAGACTTGACTTGTAGAGTCAAGGTGTTGTTATCGTTCCTCAAAAGTCTGGGGTTGTCAGGCTATTTGAGAAGACTTAGCTGGTTTAGTTAAGGTGTTGTTGTTCCTCAAAAGTCTGAGGTTGTCAGGCTGTTTGAGGAGACTTGGCTGGTATAGTCAAGGTGTTGTTGTTCCTCAAAAGTTTGGGGTTGTCAGGCTGTTTGGGAAGACTGGCTTGTAGGGTCAGTGGTGTTGTAATTCAAAGGAGTTTGAATTAGTGAAAAGGCCTTATGGAGGAAGGGACTGGACGTAGCCTAGTTAGCGGTGAACTAGTATAAATTGCTGTGTTATTATGTTATTATTATCCGCTGCTGAATCTGATTAGTTATATATCGATTAATTCACATTAACATTCAACAAAACAGCAAAAGTAATTAAGTTTGACAAACACAATTCAACCCCCCTTCTCGTGTTTGCACCTTCAATTGACAATTATGATTTTGATCTTATTAGTTATTAAA
Source organism: Cicer cuneatum (assembly GCA_037974295.1). NCBI lineage: Eukaryota > Viridiplantae > Streptophyta > Magnoliopsida > Fabales > Fabaceae > Cicer > Cicer cuneatum. Next base: position 14,835,360 of record JBBPBO010000002.1, on the reverse strand, counting down.
TTGTGTTTTTGAGTGTATTGATTTAGACAGAAAATAAAAAACAAGTTAATTCATGATATGTCGAAGTATGCATACTCATGAAAGATCGTGTGGTCATTTTTAAGTATCAAGATTGATTTCACCAACAAATCTGGACACATCTCATGTACACATCAAAACAACAATACACTTTTATGAATATATGAAATGATATGGAAGATTCCTCAAAACCAGATTGATGACAAAATGATTGCAGAACATTCTGGTTGTCTTATTAAAAGACAAGAAACAAATGAATCACTTTTTGGATCACTTATTAAAAGACAAGAACATTCTGATATAATTTGCAAATGGGCCACCTAAAATTAAACAAGTCTCAAGAAGTCAAATAGTGAAGGTCCACTTGCAAAAAACTCATGCAGATTGATCTGTAATTTTGATCTTCAGGTTGATTAGATGGAAGCAAGTACAAAATACTCAAGTGAAATACAAAAACATTGTTGACATGACATATGCACATGCTTCTGACGTTACATGATCCCAATGGTCTTTTGAGAGCTCTCACTTAATATCACTCATGTTAACCTTCATTTCAAGGCATAATATTCTACGTTGATCAAGAACATTTTGGATAGTTACTACAAACAAGAGGAAAATTGAAGAAAGCAAGATTGACATCTAACATTAAAGGCCAACATCTGTATTCATTTTTAAATGAATATTCAAGCATCTCCTTCTCTATAAAAAAAAGATCAATAAGAAGTAAAATGCAAGAGATTCCAAAGCAATCTACACTTGATCGTTTAAGCTCAAATTGCAAAGCTCATCTCTCAAGCAAAACTCCAATTTTCTCACTATATTCGTGGGTCATCTGAGTTCTTGCTGTTAATCAATCTCAAACAAGAGTTGAGAAGTTTTGAGATCCCAAACACTTTTATTATACACATCATTTTGTAACTCAAGTCTATCTCTTATGTTAGATTGAGTTTATTGTAAAAATTATTTCTTGTTTGAAAGGTTCTTGTAAAAATAATTTCTTGTTTGAAAGGTACTTGTAAAAATCCTTTTTGGACTAAAATTCGACTGTAGAAATTTCTTTCAAGCCTGAAAGGTGGATGTTGTAATTGATCAAAGTGTGTTCAAGAAAGATAGTGCAAGGCAGAACTTTCTGGTGCTGGGCACATTAAATCTCACAGATTGTGAGGACTGGACATATTCCACTTTAGGTGAACCAATATACATCATTGTGTGATATTCTTATCACTTATCTATGTTTATCTTGTACTCACTAATCACATTTCACTTGTTTATAAACTAAACTATTTTATTTAAACTAATTCATCCAGAATGTTCTCGAGATTAACTTATTTCAATCAAGATTATTCTTGAGTTAATTAAAGTTAAGTGTGTGTGAATTAAATTTTAAAAAGGGGCAACAATTCAAACCTCTATTTCTTGTGATTGATATTGCTACTTCACTTCTACCATATGATAGTTAGACTTTTATCATTCTCTTTATGTTTCCATCCTATGATGGTTAAGATTTGTAAGCTAAATTTGGCATTTGAAAAATCAAGATTGAGATTCTTGATTCTATATAGAGTGAGTGTCGTGGAGACACCAAAAGATTTTCATGTTAGCCCAAAGGTAGAAGACTTCGACAAGAGTTATTCACCTTAGCCGCTACCACATTCTGTAAGAACAGAGGCGCACCTAATAGGGGGTTGAATTAAGTGTTTAATAACCTTTTCTGGTTTTTAGAGTTTTGTGAGTTTGTTTAATTGGTTGTGTTAGTGAATGAAAGCTTGTAAATGACAGAAAGTAAAGCACACAGAAATTTATCCTGGTTCCCATTACAACCAATGGTACATCCAGACCTCTTGCACACCACAAGAGATTTTCCATTATTTTTTAGAATAAGTACAAGTCTAACACTAAGACTCCAATTACAAATTCCTAACACTTTGCCTAAGATAGCACACCACTATCTTAGTTTACAACACTTGAAGAAAATACACCACTTTCTTCAAACAATAACTTTAATGATTTTTTACAATAATGTTCTTAATTAAGAACAACAGGATATAACAGTTTGTACAATGATAACAATCCAATATACTTTTCAAGTACAATAGAGAACCTTTCTCAATGATATGAAAATGTAGAGCATGTACTTGAAGTATGAAAATATAACTTTGAAAAGTTCACAAAATATTTCAGAAAGTTGTTCAAAGTTGGTAGTAGGATTAATTAGTTTAGAACTGAAGCTTTGAGGTATTTATACTCCATAGATAACACTTCAGATTAGTGGCAATTGTTCCCATAAGTTTTGATGAACTTATGCAATGATCCAGATGATATATGATCTGAAAAATTGCATTGATTCGCACTTGTATTCGAATACAGCTTCTGCGTATTCGAATACACTTATGTAACGTTTAGTTTTTATTCAAAATTTCAGCGTCGTATTCGAATACGAAAACCTTGTATTCGAATACGAGACAGTGAATTTTGCCACTGACTTGATTTTGTATTCGACTACAAGATACAGTAGTCGAATACAGATGTCCAGTTTTTGCTACTGACTTCATCTATATTTGGCTACAAGATACAGTAGTCGAATACAAATTTCCAGTTTTTGCTACTGACTTCATCTGTATTCGGCTACACATATATGTAGTCGAATACAACTTTGATTTTAGCCAAAAACTTGATTTTCAAATATAGTTTATGCATTTTTGGCACTTTGAAAATTCTTTTGATGCATATGCTAAAATACAAAGTTTCTCATATAATTGTATTTGAAATGTATTTGGATTTTTATCAAGTACCTTAAAATCTAAGTTTCCTAATAGATGACTTGAATGTTGATTTCACTTTGAGCTGACATCTTGATCTTTATTCATAGTCTTTTGTCTTCTTCAAAAACATATATCTTATATATTTTCACTTTCTACATCAACTTTCTTCTTTAGTCGGTGTGATTAAGATTTGTATTTTTTTTCTTGTAATTTTCTTTCATTAGTTACATTGTATTTTCTTTTTTTATTGAATTGTATTGTTCTTCTCAAGATGAAAATGTTATTACACACTTCCAACTTCCGAGGAGCTGTTAAATATTGTTAAATTTAGTTATATATGATTTAAGTTAGTGATAGCTAGGTGAAATTTTGTTAGGTTAGTTACATTAAGAGCATTATACAAAAGTACATCATACTCTAATTGTATCATAATTTTTCACACTATCATTTTAAATTTTATATCTCTTTCTAATTATTTCTCTCTTTCTTATATTCAACAATGATTGCTCAACATTTATTTTTAGTGTGATTCATATTTAATTTTTGAGGTTTTTTTTTTACTAGTTTGTTGGTAGAGATGTTGGGTTTTACGTTATTGAAATAAATTTTGGGTTTGAAGGTTGTGATTTGTATGAATGTTATGAGGTAAGGGATAATGAATGGAAGAAGAAGAAGAAAAAAAACTCATTTATTATTTTTTATTTTCGTTGGTCCAAAATAATCACTCATTTGTAAAAACATTCCCAAAATAATTTACACTTTTTAATTTTTAATGCACTTTTTTTTTTCAATTGTACTATTTAATTAATACTATTTACATCGTTTTCAATGTAATATATTTTACTATGCATTTATATGATATTGATAATGCATCAATATCTAACAAATATAATTTGGTAAAAGTAACATTCTGTCTTTCATTTATATATTTTTCTTAATGTGTGTGAAATGATCAAATGACTTAATTATTTTAAGTCGGAGTGAATAATTATTTTTTAAAAATATTGTTGAGGTGGATACTTAAAATATTTATATTATTGAAAAATGTTGATTGTATTTACCACATCAATGATTTTGTAAGGTTAACTTTTTAAAAAAAAACTAAAAGGGAAAGAATCTTAAATGTCAAAGATGAAAATAAAAATATTTTATAAGTACTAAAACTAAATTTGTCCCCATATTATAGGAATTATAGGAATTAAAAGCATTATTTACTCTTGAAACGGGAAGACAACTTAATGTCCAACTATTTTTAATGCACCCTTTCTAACCTTAATCCCATTAAAAGTGATATTAAATTATGTGCATATTACCATTTCACTCAAAAATCCGCACTAACACATTAATTCTAGCATACACAATACCAATGCTCACATGCAATATATGCACATGCATAATACAAATGCACACATGAAGTTTTATGTCATGCCACTGCACTTTTCAATATAATATTTTTATTTCCAATACTAACATGCATGTTCCCTATACTTCTTCTCTTTTTCATATTTTCAATCCTCTTTGTTTATTACTCTTTCTTCTACCAAAGCCAAAGGATTGTGTTTTGATCTCACTCTTGTCTTCTACGAATCATGGATTCCTCTTCTCCCTTTATCTATAGTTTTTTTGTGGTTTGTTTCATTTTTCTTCTTCTTTGCTATAGAATCAAGCTTATATCATTGTCTACATGCAAACACATTTCATCCTTTGCAACTTATATGTGTCATTTCCTCTTTCTTCCATTTGTGTTATTTTGATTTTTAGGGTTTGATTAGAATACAATTTTAGATTTTTGTGTGACTTTTTTACATATGAATTTGGCTTAATATTTTTCCTAATAATATATAGGGATGTTAACGAGAACATGTAAATATGTGAACTCAATCATTCAAATCAATTCAACCTTTATTTTGAATCAACTCATTCAAGTTTGAGTCTAATGTGAACCAACCCATGATGAGTCTTCCCCAGTTCTTTTTTTTTTTTTTACCATTTTATTATTTGTTTTATTTATTTTCTTGTGGTTTTATAGTCATTATAACAATGAAAAGGAATTTTAGTCTTTTTGAATTAATTTGAATGTTTTGCTACTAACCATTTCTAACCAGATAGATTATCGCAATATTTTCTTCTTGTTTTGATGTTACAAGTCAATTACACTGAGGAACATAGACTCTGGAAGTTACAAAGGGTTACTACAAACATAAGATGGTTCTCGGAGTGCAAAATTGTGTTTTATTGGAGTTTGGAGTGCAACAGGAAAAAGTCATAGAGCATTGTGCTGCAATGCTAGCACATTTCCATGCCTTTGAGCGCAATAGGGAGGCTTTACAGCGTATAGTGTAAGACCCTTAAATTTAAAAATTAAATTATGGATTTAATATTAAGTGTATTTTGGGGATATATGTAAAATATTTAATATATGTATGTTTTGTGTGAATATATATATATATATATAAATATTTATTTTTGGAAGATGAATTAAAATTATTGGATGAAGAGTAAATTAATTTAATTACGAGTAATTAAATTATCGGACAGTTAATTAAGAGGTTATCAGCTAATTGCGACGAAACCAGTTAAGTGTTGGAGGGTCCAGCAATATTATAGTATTATTTTTGATGAGGTGGCGCCCATATATGCCTATATATAGGAGTGAGAAGGAAGAGAAAAGACATAAAACACTTCCTCCACCATACTACATGTAACAGTAACGTTCTCCTTCTTCCTCCCATTCTGATTTCTGTTTCCCGTTCAAAAAAAAAAAGGGAGTTCCTCAAAAGTGAGATTACTTGGAAATCCAAGCACCAAACCACCAAGCACCAAGAACAAAAGTTGTTCCTCTCCTCATTACGGAGCCAGAGAACCCACTTTGGTAGTGGCAAACGCAAACGGAAACTTCGCCGATTTTTTTGACGCAGAAACGTGAACGGGAGCAGAAACGTAACGGGGGTAAGGGACACCTTCCACTTTCTAGATTGCATTAAGGCTGTAAATGCATACTGTTATGGCATTAATAATGTTTCATTATTGTTTTTGAAGAAAAACTGTTTTGCATGTCATTTTGAAGGATGAAAAATGCATTCTGTTGATGTTTTAATTTATCTGTGATGTTGTTGTGTTGGTTGATATACCAACGTTGTTCTGTTTATGTGGGAAAGCTGGAAAATGTTTTGCATGTTGTTTTGGGGATGATCAAAATGCATATGTTGATAAAACGCTTGTGCATGTTGTTATAAAATGCAAAAAATGCATTATATCGAGGTTTGATGATTTGTGATGTTTGCTGTTTTGACTGAATACATCAATGTTGTTCTGTTTGTGTGGGAAAACTGGAATATGCTTTGCATGTTGTTTTGGTTGTGAAAGAATACTGGAAAATACTTTGCATGTTGGTTTGGGAATGCTCAAAATGCAAATGTTTGGAAATGCATGTTCTGTTTTTGAGTTTAACATTCTGTTTTGGGTGATTTAAGCAAAACTGTGATGTTGTTCTGGTGTTGGTGATTCTGTTTCTGTTATGGTGAAATAGTCTGGTGATAATGATGGTTTAAAAAGAAAAGGATTTAAAATGGTGGAAATGTTTTCTGGAAAATCTGTTGTTGGTGAAAAATGTTTTGAGTTTTGGGGTTTCAAAAGAATGGTAATTTTATTTTGGTGTTGTGTTGGTTTTTCAAAGAAAAGAATTTGAAAACGTGTTGAAGTTTTCTGCGAAATTTCACTGAATTCGAAGGTGTATTCAAATACGGCATGAGTATATTCAAATACAACCTGCAAAACTTCAGTTTTATTCAAATTTTTGAACTTGTATTCGAAAACAAGCCTATGTATTCGAATACAGATAAGAAATTCTTGCTTCTGACTTAGCTTCTGTATTCGGCTACGACCCTGTCGTATTCGAATATAGGACTGCAATTTTTGCCACTGTATTCACATCTGTATTCGACTACGACAGCCTTATATTTGATTACAGAATGCTGATTTTTCACTGTTCTTGCCTCTGTATTCGAATACAAGGGAGCTGTATTCGAATATAGCTTGTTTTTTTTTCAAAAATTTCAGTTTTAAACAATGGTTTACTTAAAGAGTTGGGAAAACATTGGGAAGGTTTGTGATGAAATAAAATGGTGTTTTTGAGATGGTTTGGGGTGGTGATGATGAGGTTATGGAGTTCTTTATTTATGCTGTGAAAAATGTTGAGTTTACACTGTTGTAGCCTCTGTATTCGAATACAAGGAAGTTGTATTCGAATACAGATTTGGTTTTTCCAGAAAACTCAGTTTTAAACACGTGTTTATAAACTTTAAGAGTTGGGGAAAACATTGGGAAGACTTGTGATGAATTAAAATGGGGTTTTGAGATAGTGTGAAGTGGTAATGATGTGGTGCTTAAATATTTTTGTTGATGTGATGACAATGAAATTATTTGGGTTGAGGTGATTTTGGGGAAATGATGGAAATGCTGAATTTTGCTGATGTTTGCATACTGTTTTCAGTGAAGAAAAAACATTGCATGTCCATGCATTGCATAGTCAGGTGGTGACCGCGATGGGCCACAGAGTTAATGCGGTAATCGTGATGGTCCGCGAAGTTAAGTAGTAACCACTGTGATGGGCTACGGAATGGCCGCGTGTTCGTGGTGGTCCATTCTATCCGTGCGAGGATTTAACTTTTGTGTATTTGGCCTGTGAAAGGCTAATATACGTGAATGTAGTAACCGTGATGGGTTGTATAGTGGCCGCCTGTTCGTGGTGGTCCATTATATCCGGGTTCAGAGTGGCCGCATGTTCTTGGTGGTCCATTCTATCCGGGCTACGGAATGGCCGCGTGTTCGTGGTGGTCCATTCAAATACGTAAAACGTGTTGGTCTGTTGAGCGACTGCACGAGTGCTGGTCTCTTGAGCGACTGCACTGGTACTGGTCTAAGAGCGACTGTACCTTGGTATATGTAAAACGTGCTGGTCAGTTGAGCGACTGCACTGGTGCTGATCTGTGAGCGATTGCACCATGGTCATGTTGGCCATTAAAGTCAAACATATGTAAATTGTGCTGGTCTGTGACCGACTGCACCTTGGTAATTCCAAGAAATTGAGTACATGAGCATATACATATTGCATCGGGGTGGTTGACCGGTGGGTCATGATGTGGATATATGTTGATGATTGGAAATTGATGTGTGTAAGTATCTTGTAAAATCTGAATTTATGATGAATGGTTGTGATTGCTGAGTTGATGATTGTACTTACAACATGTTTTCCATATTAATTGGTTGCTGTTTGAAAAGGCATACATGTCATGAAATTTCAAAATGAGCATCCTTATTTATCATCATTATTATATGATAAGCCATGGATATATTTGTTACTGTTGATATAAATGCTATGTGTTAATTGTTAATTTCGGTCGGTGACCCTTTACTATTATTGTGGAAATTGGGCTTTGCCCTCAAATGATAACCAAACCTGTCCCACCGACGGTTACACTAACGACGGAGACGTCGTTAGTTTCCCCTGATCTTTACGTACGGAGTATTCGTGGGCAACGTAGAGGGATGGACAACTGGGGTGAAGACGAGACTTGCGGAGGAGGCGGTGGAAATTGCTTGCTACTGTAGCTTAGTGCATGATCAGACTAGACTTTTGTATAGGGTCTTGAGTTTGAGAAATGTAATTGGTTATTTTGGGAATTATTGTATAACTTTTCCGCACTCTAATAATATTTTGGTGGGTCCAGGATACAGCTGTTGGATGTATCTTTATTTTGTTATGTTTTGAAGAATTAAATTCCCAAAAATAATTTACTTGATTAATCGTGATGTAATTATTTAATTACTTCTCTATTTTGGATTACGACGTCGAACAACTTTTAATTTGAATTGATTTTAATTCTTTTGAATTAATAATTTTGAAAAAGAAAATTCCTTTTATTTATTTTAAAAAAGAAAAAAAAATAAAAATACACTCGCGCTGTGTTTTAAACTCGGGGTGTTACATATAGCGTCAGTAATTGCGCCCAAATTAATTATGAGCTAGTGCATTATGCCTATTCTTAGCGCAAACACGTATTCCCATATCATTTTTAAGTCAAAAATTGATATTTTAGATTTCTAAATTTTGGATGCAAATGAGGAGGCTGCTACACCTTAGAGATGTCTTTGTGCTACCTTTATGTGTAATTTTCTTCTTTATCTGACTCTCTATCAAACATCATGCGTAACTATTTTACTCATTGATTAGAAATGAGATGAATCTCCTTGAATCAATGTAATTTTGTTTTTTTTATATACTATTTATGCAATTATAAAGTGTGATTATTCATCTATTTTTGTTCTTAACGTTGTTTTGTGCTTGATAATCATAGAATTGAACCTAGGTCTTAGTTCGTTATTGGAAAATATGATGTAATAATCGGAACTAGAATATATTTTTATGTTTCAATATATAGGAATATAAAATATTAACACGTGTCATAAAAAATTAATTATTTAAGTAACAAGTGTGATCACCTAAGGAATTATGGTTCGTTGCTAATTTGACGTAATTAAATCCTTTAGATTGTTAAAATAGTGAATTAATAGGAAAGAAAGCCGATTGCAACTTTCTTGCCTTGGGGCATCGCATTCTGGATAACGTAATAAAAAGTAAATTACATAGTGCAAATGAGGTAATTCAAATACCTAATTGTTTTTCTCATATTGAATTTTCTCTAATTATCCTTATGTTTGTTTGAAATTATAAACCAACTTATAAACATTTTGTTACGTAAGTGTTTACAAATTTGTTGTGACGAATAATTTAATAACAATCTTTGTCGAGACGATTTTATTTATCACTTTGTTACATGCAATGGCGGAGCTTGACTAAAAAGTTTGGGTGGCCGACATAAAAATATAATGTATAAATCAAATATGCAAATAATATTATATATCAAAAAATTAAGTTGTAATAAACACAAAGTGAAGTATCAAATAATTTAACTACATGACTTAAGAATACCTTAAAGTAATGCTCTACACTCTTTAATTAATTTGAAATCATCTCATATGCAACAAAAAGTCAAACACCTTATATGCAACAAAAAACTCAAACACCTTATATGCAACAAAAACATGATCACTCTTAAGTAACACCATGAGTAAAAAAGAGGTCCAAAGTCTCATTTTTAAATATGCCCTCAAAGCATCAAAAAACCACAAAGTTCAAACTTCAGAGCAAAAACTGATCAATTTTTCAATCTCAACAAGTTCTTCTCATTTTCTTCTCATATCTCTGTTAAATTTTTGTTTTTATGCTATGTTGTGTTCTTCAAACTCGTATTTTCTTTGATGAATTCTTGTTTTTGAGTTGTTTTTTTCACACTCATACACCCCATTTTTTTAATTCCATCATTTTCCTTATACTTTGAGTATGGTAATTGTGCATTTAGCATTATTTTTTTATTTCAAGCCATTGTCAGATAATGATAACCATAGATAGTGTATGCACCCAAAGGATCTAAATAAAATATGGCAATACATAACTCCAAATACATCTCACAAGCAAGAAATTAGAACAACAATATTGAATCCAATCAAACTTAAAACACATCCAAGTTCCAACATTCACCAATCTTTCATAATCAACCTTATATATAGCATTTGATGAACAACTATTATTATAAAATTGAAATAAGCAAGCATCCATAGCAAAATAAAACCAAATTATGAGGAAGCAAGTTGAAATAGAAGACTTACAAAAGGGTACTTGGAGGCTTTATCATTCCACACAGCCAATAATCTCAAATACGCGAAAAAAACTCAATCCTGCACAAAGCCACGCCAATGCTTCATACTGGTAACAAAGTAAAAACAATCAACTTCATGCATTCAGTTTATAATCATTATATCCTAAATTTCCCTAGGGTTTACCTTTCCAACAATATCAGTAATACGATCTATACAGGGTTCGGGAAATGGAGTACCGTTGTCCCATAAAAGTTCCTCGTTCTTGCACAAAATATACTATCACCCCATCGATTCTGAATCAACAAAAACCAGCAAGGAAAAATTGAAATCTCAACTCCAAAACTCCAAACTCCAAATCAACAAAAATCAACGAAATTGAAATCCAAGCTCCAAACAAAACTCCAAACTCCAAATATCAATTCTGAATCTGATGATGAATGAAACAAAAACACGAAATTGAAATCCGAACCTTTTGAGTTTTGACGAACCATGAACGGCAAGGAGGCGAGGCAGAGGCAAGGCGAGGCAAGGTATCAGGCGAGGGCGATTGTGGAACTTGAAGCAAGATCAAGATGGGACGATTCTGGAACTAGAAGAGGGAGAGAGAGGAAGAGGAGAAAGACTGATTTTAGGGTTTAGGTATTATTGTAATTTTCTAATTTTACTAAGGTAGTTTGGTCATTTTATCTATAATTTTTTTTTCTTAGGGTGGTCGTGGCCCCCCTGTCCCCACAATGCTCTGTCCCTTGTTACATGAACAATTTGATACACTTGTCAAAGAGTTTTCAACTAATTCAAACTCAATGAAGTTCGGTTCATATAGCAGATTTGACATTTTGAACACACAAGTCTAACCCATTCATGTGACATATTTTTCCCCTCTAAGTTTTGGTATCCGACAGTTTTGGCCCATTAACTTTATGCCATTTTGCAAAAGTGAGGCCCCTTTGATTTTGACTCGGTCAAAGTAGACATATTATTTATTTATTTATGATTACATGGACGCATTTTTAAAATTAAATTGTCAGCTCTAATTATTAATTAAAATAAAAAATGAAATAGGGCCAAAATCGTTAGATTGTGAAACTGGAGGGGCAAGATGGTATTTTAACCTTTTAAAATTATATATATTATTATGATTCTTTATACACCTTTGTTTTATTGTGATATATGGTTTTTCTATGTTCGCCTTCTCGTATCCATGTTTTCTATTGGATTTTGCTTTTTTCATCACCTATAGTTAGACGTGTTCAAAAAAACCAAAATTTGAACCAAATTGCAGAACTGAACTGAACTGAACCGAACCTATTTTCGAACTAATTTTTTAAAATTGAAACTGAAACGAACCGGTTTTTAGTTCTAAAAAAACCGAACTAAACCGGTTTTCAGTTCTAAAAACTGAACCGAACCGATTTTTGGTTAAAAAACTAGAACTGAATTTATTTTTTAGAAATAATTAAGGGTAATTATGTAAAATTTGGCTTATAGGAACAAAAAAAATTAAATTAAAACCAGTTCGGTTTGGTTCAGTTTTTAGAACTGAAAACCGGTTTGGTTTGATTTTTTAGAACTGAAAACCGGTTTGGTTTGATTTTTTAGAACTGAAAACCGGTTTGGTTTAGTTTTCAAACGATTCAGTTCAGTTTTCAAATTTTATCAACCCCTTCGTATAGTCGTCATAACGTTCATGTTCACAACAATTACGGTCGTTACATAGAGTCGTTTAAGCAATAAACAAAATGGTAAGTGAAGAAGGAGATGGAACACAAAGAAAAAAGGAGGTGAAACACAAAGAAGGAAATGACTTGGAACTTAAGAAGCCTTAATTCCTATTTTTTTCATTCAATCTAGAACAAAACACGAAGAAAGAAGGAGATGGAAAGAAAATGTTTTGTCACATGTTCTATTTTTTTTATTTGTTTTTTTTTATTTTGTTTTTTTTTTATAATTAATATATGAGATGGCAATTGTTATTTTAAAAATGAGTCCATATAATTATTAAAAAAAGTTGACGCCAGCATTGATCAAATGAAAATCAAGGGAGGGTCTCACTTTTACAAAAAGAGATAAAATTAATGGGCTAAAATTGTTATTTTCAAAATACGTTGTTAGCAGAGCAACACAAGAGATACATGCAAGTATATAAAGAAAAAACATAACTCGGTGGATCATAGAATAACAAGACCCCATATTTGTAAGTAAGTTGTCTTTTATTTGTTGCCTTTGCAAATAATTTGAAGACTATCTATTAAAAGGTTATGTTCATTAAAGTTCATGAGACATAGGTATAATTAATTTTCTTTTTTAATTTATGGTTTAAAATTGTGTAGTAAGATTTGAGAAATTTTTTTATGTGGGTATTAACTCTCGAGTTTGATTAATGGTGATAATTTTTACATTTATAGATGCTACTTTTTACAACTATTATTTTATTTTTTGTGGTGGCAGCGGCGTGCGGTATAAGTGGTAGATAAAATCATTATTATCTTATATATTTATATAATATTTTTTTTGTGTATTTGAGTTTATCCGTTGTAATCGAATACAATTTGTAATTTTATAAATTTTATATTGTGAATTCAACAATTAAACTATTTTAGTTGATTTATACAAACAAAATCATATTTTTCATTGAGGTACTTGCACTTTAATCTTTTTAAATGGTTTAAAGGTAAAGTTTGATAAATAATTATTGTAACTAGGATTTGAACTCGAATTCAAATTTATTACAATTCATTAGATTATATAATTATTTAAGGAATTATATTTTCAAATTTATTTTGAAAATGAAGCTAAAATCAATTGTTAGTTAAATTAGCTTTTTTAAACCTTTCTCTTATTGGAACCAAGTTGGTTCTAAGTACTTAGGATTTTGATGTTTACAAAAGCACTCCATGTAATAGCTTGGTAGTGAAATGATAATCAGTCCAGACTTGATCCAGACTTAATCAGAGCTTCAGATAATTGGTCCAGAACAAGTGACTTGGTCCAGATTTGGCCCAGACTAGAAGATAGCATGGGCCAGAGTATGAAACTAAGTCCAGACCAGAAGAAATGATGTCTAGATTTAATCCAGACCTGATCCAGATCAGAAGGTAAATGTCCAGATTAAAATATCCTATGTCGAGACTTAATTTCAGTTCAATCCAGACCTGATCCAGATCAGAAGGTAAATGTCCAGATTAAAATATCCTATGTCGAGACTTAATTTCAGTTCAATCCAGACCTAGTTCAGAATTGGTCCATATCAGAGGGAAAAGTTTCAAATCAATGGTCAAGATTTAAGTATATGGCCCAGTGTTGGCCGAGATCATAGGATCACAACAGATCAGATTACAAGTCCAGAGTGGTTGAGATCAGAAGATCAGAAAGTGTGGTCCAGTGTTGGCCAAAATCAGAGGATCACAGCATATCACTTAGTATGGTCCAGATGTGGACGAGAGCAGAAGATCAAGCGGTCCAGATTGAATCATGATCAGTGGAGTCGTGATTATATTTAATCAAAGTATTAAACAGATTCAATACAAAAATAAAGTGAAGTCTTGTGGAATTTAGAAGCTATTGGCGGGAAGAAAGATTTGTTCCAGAATTAATTAAAGTCAGGATTAGTCAAAGTTATTTTCAAAGGCAATATGGAGCAGAAAAAGATATGTTTTTTATTTAAGAGAAACCCGATTGGACAAGTTATTTTTGCAAGAGAATCCAGCAAGATACAGCTCGGATTTAAGCATGGAAGAGACCCTAATCGTCATCTATAAAATGAGGCTCAAGGCAGAAGACTTAATATCGAAAATCACAAAAGAGTCATACACTTCCAGAAGCAAACACTCAAGTTTTCAATGAGGTTAATTGTGAGTTTCAGCTTTCCAGAAGCAAGCACTCGTGTTTTTCTTTCCCTTGTGTTAGATTTAAGTTGTTGAAGTAGAGTCTACAATCTGAGGGAGTAAGAAGGGGTAGCAAATTACTTAGCAATTAGATTCAAGGCGTTGTAATTCCTTCTACAATCTGGGGTTGTCAGATTGGTAGGAGAAGACTTGACTTGAGAAGTCAAGGTGTTGTATTTCTCAAAAGTCTAGGATTGTTAGACTGTTTGAGAAGGCTGACTTGGAGGGTCAGTGGTATTGTTGTAATTCAAGGTTTTGAATTAGTGAAATCCTTCAAAGTGAAGGGGGGACGTAGCCTCGTTAACGGTGAACCAGTATAAAATTCTGTGTTTTATTTTTACTTTATATCCACTGCTAACTCTGTTTGATTCATACATTAGGTTTTGTTATAAAACTGCAAAAACAGAAAAAGTATTCAAGTTAGTCAAACACAATTCAACCCTCCTTCTCGTGTTTGCACCTTCATCTCTGGTTTTGGACTTTAATTCTTTGACTTCTTCAACCCTTAGCTCAAATCAATTGAGCTATTAAACTCTTCACTAAAAACATTGCTTACACTCATAACTTATTCGTGCATCTTACTGGTTATACTCATGGGAATGGACAAAACAAGGATCAAGGATTAGACAAAAACAAGAATTCTTGTCTCTCACTCAATTATGGAACAACTTTTTGTCGCAAGTACAAATTATAAAAAATACCAAAATATCATTTTTATTTTCTAATAGAAAAATTATTATTCATCTCTCCTCCTCATATTTATCAATCTCTCTATTGTCTCATGTCCCTCACTCTACTCTCTTATGTCTCTCTCTCCCTTTTACCTCACTTTATACTCTCTCATGTTTCTCTCCCACTTATCTCTATCTCTAATCCTTATGATTCTCTTTACTCTCACATGTCTCTCTCTATCTATCTCTCACTCTCTTTTATGTTTCTCTCTCTCTCTCTCTCTCTCTCTTATCTCTTTGTTATTTATCTCTTTCTACATTTTTGTCCAATATATTAACCATCAAACACAATAAAGTATAAAATGTTGTCATGTATGATTCTGTATTATCCAATACTTTAATGTTCTGTGAATCAAACGCACCCTAAAATAAATTAGCTATACTTTGTTTATTTAAAAAAGAGGCTAGCTATATTACAAAAAATAAAAAAAATACAAACTCAAAATCTCCATAAAAAACCAAATTTCAGCCACAACCATTATCCCTTTCCACTCAACTCAACTATCGGAAAACGCCACCGAAGTATCTTGTCTACCGCACCCATCAAAAACAGTTATAAACTCCGCCAAAAAGGTTTTCCTTCTTTTCATTATTTATTTACACATTTCCCCTCTCCAACGCGATAACAACCCCTATCACAATAGATATCTACTCGCCACCGTGATTCGGCGCTAAAGCGAGCGGTGCTATCCACAACATATACATACATAAATTGATGGTTGTTGCTATAGTGGATCAACTTCATAGTGTAGAATGATACTTAAAAATCGCCTCAAACTCTAACAATTATTGGAAGTATAAGTTTATAGATCTCTTGGTCGGGGATAGTAACTCAATCAATTTAAGTTTAATAAAAATTAACAAAGACAAGTATGTCTCTTTTATGCAACCTGTTGTCCGATTTTAGTAAGATGAGAAAAGTTGTTAACTTATATGTTTGAGAAGTGTCGTTGATCGTAATTAATGTTTTGGGTAACTAGTAAACACAAAACCTTCACATCGTGTTAAATGCTGAAAAATACGGCCAATGTTGCCTAAATTGTGGTTATGATGTTGCCATGGTAGCCCTTAGCACAATCGGGAGGCGTGACCGAGCGTCTAATGCCTCAAATTTAAAGGGACTAATTTTTATTTCAATACTAAAAAAAGATATATATGCGCATGCTTTGTATTCGTATGTTCATTCGTTCGCATGTGCATTGACACAATATCTTTTATTTTAATTTTTTTTATCTATGTATGCAAAAAAAAAAGAGTAAAGAAAACAGAAAAAACAAAATAATAAAAGAAGATAAATGAGATACATGAGAAAATTAATATTGATTTTATTCCGCATTTAAGTTTCAAGCATTTATTAATCGAATTTATAATTTGTTAAAAAAATAATTATCACGTAACATATATAACTCTAAGAGTTATGCTTAATACATGAAGAATAAAAGATAATGCATTATCATGATTTATGCTAAATTTAAATAACTGTAAACAAACACTTTATTATATGTATGCAATATGAATTATATTAAAATAATATAAAATATATATAGTTGATTTATCTAATATTAAAAATTATATTATATTTTATTTATTATTTTTTAATTAAAATTTGCAACACTTAAATTTCTAAGTTATAAGTAAATTTCTAA
>JBBPBO010000002.1:14641538-14818129 GCA_037974295.1 Cicer cuneatum | reverse complement strand
ATATATAAACAAAATAATTATGTATGAAATAGTTGGAGTTTAAAAATTAAACATTTTCAAAATAAACAACAACAAAATAACTGTGTATGAAAGAATTGGATGTAAAAGTATTTAAATTACATTCTAATTTTTGTAGTTTCTTTGTTTCTTTAATATATAATCAATTCAATAAAGTTTTATAGTGCAAATCTATGCTACTCAATCAATATTTTTTCTATTCAATGTCTTATTCTATTTCTATTATAGTAATAATAATTTTGTTTCTTATTTTAATTTACTTGTAAAAAACATTGACTCTATTGAATAATATTTTAGGAAATGTCTACTAAAAGAAGACATATGCATTGACGTAGGTTTTGAACTAGTAAAATATTTTATTAAATAGTTAGAAAAATATAGAGAACTTAAATTTACAAATACTATTTGATCCGATCCGGTCAAGTTTGTAATACTATTGTTTGTGTTGAAAAATTGACAATAAAATAAAGATCGAATGTATTTTTGTTAAAAAAATGTCCAAATCACATAAAAAATTATATGATAAATCCGTATGGTTACAATATGTGCACTATACAAACATTAAGTATACTCGTGAATTTTTTAGAATTTATTATTTATATTGTAGATCAAACAACTTACTCACTTAATAGAAATATTTGAATAGTATAACACATATAAAGAGATTTTTTGTCATGAAAAACTTATATCATTCTCTCATAATGAATTGAAACTACGTTCCAACCACCTTAAAACTTATCTAAAATAGGTTATGTTTCACAATTTCGATAATAAAATTATTTTTGAAGAATTAAAAATCATTATAATTTTTATAGCAATTCAATAAAAATTAGGATTTATAATATTTAGTTATTTGATAACATTTAATTGTTTTCATAATGCCTGCATAATTTATACAATAATATTAATCATCGTTATTATTGTTGCATCTATTGAGACACATTGCTCTAAATTGAAATTATTAAAATCTATTGAGTTATTGCCATGGAGTCGGCTTAGCCACTGGATCCTTGATGTCGTAGATGATTGTTCTTGGAAGCCTATAAAATTTGTTCGTCATGGTCCTTCAGTGTCTCACTTGATGTTTTTTGATGATATCCTTCTTGTAGCCGAGGCCTCCACTGAACAAGCTATCAAAATCAAAACCATTCTTGATGTATTTTGTCTACATTTAGGTCAAAAGGTTAGTACTTCCAAATCTAGAGATTTTTCTCTAACAATACTCCTCATTTGGTTGAAGAATCCATAAGACATATTATGAGTGTTGAGACCACTAGATATATTGGTAAGTATTTGGGTGTCCTTAAGATTATTAGTCAAAAGGTTAAGCATTTCTTATGCTTTCATAATAGATAAAGTTAGAAGTAAACTCTCATGTTGGAAATCAAACTCTCTATCTATGGCTAGTCAGATTACCTTTGTTTAGATTTGTATCATGAGTCTTCCCAATTATGTGTTGCAATCTACTATTATCACTATGTCTATTTGCGACGATGTGGAGAGGCTTTGCAGGAATTTTATATGGGGGACTTCAACCAATGTTAAAAAGTATCACTTGATCTCTTGGAAAATAATCTACAAGCCAAAGGAGGATTGATGTATTGGTTTTTGTAATTTGAGAAGTGTTGGGAATTGTTGACCTAACCTGATGCTCTATGGGTTAGAATCATGCGAGCTAAATACAAGTGTGCTAATTTGACAATTTCATCTATTCATTTTGATTCTAATGCTTCTCACATTTGGAGGGATATTGCAAATAATTGACATTTGTTTGACATTGGTATGTCCTAGGTAGTGCGTAGTGGTCAATCAATCCGCTTTTGGCTAGATGATTGGTTGCCTGGAGTGGATAAACTTTGTGATAATGGTGAGGCAATCCCCCCGTTATCAAAATTTTAGTGTTAGTAACTATGCTTCTAATGCAGGATGTAATTGGAATCTCATTAATCAATCTCTTCTAGCTCATTTGAGTACTTTAATTGCCAACATTAAACCTCATTCTTTGAGTCTTGATGATTTCTCAATTTGGAGATACTCTAATGACGATTTTTTCTCCATTAAATCTACTTATCATGCATTGTTAGCTGAAGGATCCAATACTACACGATCATAATTTTAAATCGTTATGGAAGTGGCAAGGTCCTCCTAAAGTTCAAACCTTCCTTTGCAAAATATCTCATGGTAAGCTACTTACAAATGCAGAAAAGAAATATCGTGTTATTTTTGACTCCGATAATTGTCTGCGTTGTCTTCAAACGCCTGAAACTATTATGCATGCTTTAAGAGATTTTGAAATGGTCAAGGAGTTATGGGAGAAATTTATTTCTCTAGGGGATGAACATTGGAGCTCTTTTTTCAATTAAGGCCTTTCTCAGTGGCTTGGCTGAACTTCCACTTGGCTGAACTTCCACTTGTAAACCACTTGTATTAGCTCCAATAGTTGAAAATGGCATACTTTATTTGATATTATGACAAATATGTTATAGCTGGATAGAACAAACTTTTGTTCTCATGGACGTGTCTGGATCCTAAACAGCACATTATCAATCTTCAGAGCTAGAACAAGGACGTGTCTGGATCATGAACATTTCATTATCGATCTTGAGAGGTATCTTACTTCAGTCCATCACCATCTTTTTGTCGACCTACCCTCTTATACTAACGACAGTAAACATGAGATCAATATTATGTGAGTAGTGCCTCCACATAACGTCTTTAAACTCCATACTAAGAATGGTTCCCAATTGGTCACTTTGTCTATGTATGCGGCTTCAGCAACATAAGATTAATTTTACTCTTTATATAAAAAAAGAAATTATTAAAATATTTATATAAAGAAATTATTAAAATATGATAGTTGCTGCTTCTGATTTTTGATTTTAAAAGTAAATATTTAAAGCAAAACCCGTTCATTTAAAATGGGGTTGAAATAGTTTTTTAAGCTCACTTTTATGTCTCTTACTTTTACATCTGCCCTTTCACCCAAAACTCCAAAACCATCCTGACTTTGCCATCACCTAAAACCACCGACCTTGCGGCAGCGTTCTCCGGCAACCCGGCACCGTCCTTCCTTTTTTCTCAATCGTGTAGTTCTGGTTCCTTTATATTCATCCTTACCAAGTTTTTTCTCTTATTTATTCTTCTTTTATGTTGTTTCAATGGTTTTTTGATTTTTATTTTGAACATTTTAGTTTTGTTTTGATTTTTTCAAACATCATGCTTATTTTGTGAAGGAGGAGAAGGGTTTTTTTTTTCCAGAAATTGTGTATTTTTTTTCTCTTATTTGAGATTGTTTTTCACGTGGTTTTTGGTAGCCTTGAAATCGTGACTTGCAAATGATTTTTTAAAGAATCTTGATTATAGTGAATAAATTATTAATGCTTTTGCAAGAAAAAATATAATGATCACGAGGTTTCGTTTTTATAGTTCGCCCAGGGCACAAAATATCTTAGGACCTGCCGTGGATGCCTTTGCGTAGACTTGAAAATCTGTAATATTGCTGCTATTGCGAACTGCATTTTAAAACCATGATGTGTAAATTGATTCATGAATTGTGTTATGTAAATTTATTATATTGCTTACTGCTAAATTCAATCATCATCACTAACCTAAACTTGTTTTCTTTATATAGCTATTGATAATATACTAAAGGACTCAATATTCATTTTTGTATTTAGGTTAATTTTTACAAAAAATGAAGTTCACAGTAGAAGAAGTGACAGTATATTTTCCATATGACAACATCTACCCAGAACAATACTCATACATGGTTGAATTAAAACGAACCCTAGATGCAAAAGGACACTGTCTGCTTGAAATGCCTACGGGAACAGGCAAAACAATTGCACTTCTTTCTCTCATCACAAGTTACACACTTTCGAAGCCTCAATCGCCGCTTAAGCTTATCTATTGTACTCGAACCGTCCACGAGATGGAAAAGACTCTCGCCGAACTCCGACTGCTTCATGATTATATGGTCAAATGTCTTGGTCCTGCTGCTAAGATGCTCGCGCTTGGACTTTCGTCGCGCAAGAATCTTTGTGTTAATTCGCGTGTTCTTACGGCTGAGAACCGTGATTCGGTCGATGCTGGATGTAGGAAATTGACTGCTAGTTGGGTTAGGGCGCTTGCTGCAGAGAATCCGACTGTTCCTACGTGCGAGTTTTTCGAGCAGTATGAAAGGGCTGGGTCTGCTGCTGTTTTGCCTCCTGGAGTTTATACTTTGCAGGTATTTGGAATTTGAGTTTGGTTGGTTGATTGGTTTACCGGATTGTTATATGCTTTGGAATTGGATGCTATGTTATTCTGAAATGTTTATAAAAAATAAAAATTGATTTTGATGATGTTTGGTTATTCTTGAATCAATGTTGTCTATAGCGTACCTGAATTTGAACAAATCACTAATTCACTGTTGTTCTGAAGGTGTTGTTGACCGCTATTTTCTTTGATTTGTGATTCACAACATTGTCTGAAATGCTTTATCTATATTTTTTGAGTGGGGTGTGATGTTCAGTGTTGGATATTGTTCTCTGATTCCTAAATGTTTGAATTCAAAGTGTGGTTGATTTTGATGATGTTTGCTGATTCTGGAAAGCTTTACATTTTTCAGCAGGGTTGAGTGTTCAGTGTTGGATTTTGTTCTCTGATACCTAAATGTTTGAATTCGAATTGTTGTTGACTTAGATTTTTAGCAGTTTTAGATGTTTCCTAGTTCTAAACTGCTCAAACTTTGAATTTAGTTGACTTAATTTTGATTTTGTTTAATTTTACGTCTGATTATATAGGGAGTTTAAGTGTTACGTGGAGTTTTTGGTTTTGATCAGTCTTAAATGTTCCCTACTTCCCTACCTTATTTTGAAATGTTTGATATTCTTCATCAATAAAAATTTTATTTTAATAATTTTTGGACTCTTTGTGATTCTAAAATGTTTGTATCATTTTATGCATGATTTAAGGAAAACTTAAGTTTGAATAACTTTCAGATGTTCTTGGATTCCAAAATGCTGGAATTCTTCGCAGTTTTGACTTTTGACCGAAAAGTTTGTTTTTGAACAGTTTCGGTTGTTCCCTAAGACTTAAGACATTC
Source organism: Cicer cuneatum (assembly GCA_037974295.1). Taxonomy (NCBI): domain Eukaryota; kingdom Viridiplantae; phylum Streptophyta; class Magnoliopsida; order Fabales; family Fabaceae; genus Cicer; species Cicer cuneatum. The sequence goes on along the minus strand of JBBPBO010000002.1, from coordinate 14,813,025 downwards.
AAAGGTTGAGTGCGGTTGACTTAATTTTGATTTTCATCATTTTTAGATGTTCTTTGTGAGTTGGTGGTTTTGATTTTACCCGAACTTTTAAAAAGTTTGAATCTGATTGTGTACGTGATTGTAGGATCTGAGGGCATTCGGGAAGGAGAAAGGGTGGTGTCCTTACTTTTTGGCACGACATATGGTGCAGTTTGCGAATGTGGTGGTCTATAGCTATCAGTATTTGCTTGATCCAAAGGTGGCTGCCATTATATCCAAGGAAATGCAGAAAGAGTCAGTTGTTGTATTTGACGAAGCTCATAATATTGATAATGTTTGTATCGAAGCACTTAGTGTCAGTGTGAGGAGGCAGACTATTGATGGGGCTAGACGAAATATAAGTAGGATGCGTCAAGAAATTGACAAGTATGTGCGATTTCTAGCTTTCTCTTCTTGTTTTATATGTTTCAGATTTTTCACTGACAAATTCAATAGTAGAGAGTATAATTTGTTATAATTAAAACACCTGGGAGTTTAATGAGAATATATTGGAAAATTCACCACATTGTCAGTTTAAAATTCATCACATTGGTAAATTCACGGGATTATATTTGCTGTATTTCAGTGTTGTTAAATTGCGGCTATAGTGCTAATGCGCAATAGCATAGTAGAATTTGAACAAATCACTGTTGTTCTGTGATATGCTATTTAGTACAAAATATTGTGAAATAGTTGCCATAGTAGCGTTATAGCATTGTAGCATAGTGGAATTTGAACAAATCGCTATTTTCTGCAATCCGCAATTGACAACACTGCTTAATTTTAAAAATCGAGGACTAAAATGTCAGGATAGGGAGTATGTTAGGATATGGGATAAGGAGGACTTAGTTTGGGAAGTTATTAGTTAATGAGGTTGTTATAGGGCTATCACGGATAAAGAGAAGGATATTTGGTTAGAGGGGAGATTATTCACAGATTTGGATACTTTTGTTTGAATAGAGTGACTCTATTGTAAAGGGGGAAATCCTTTGAGAAGAGCTTTTCTTTCCTATTTTCTCAATAAAAGTGTTCTTTCTATTCAATACAATTTTTGGGTTCCTAACATAAAACCAGTCAAAAATTTATTGAGGTATTAAAATTGGATTTTCTTTAATATTTGAACTGGTAGGAAGGTTCAAGGCCACAGATGCTGGTAGACTCCGTGCTGAATACAACAGGCTTGTCGAGGGTTTGGCTCTAAGAGGAGATTTACCTGGTATGTATAAGTATAACTACAGCGTCAATTTTGTCATACTTAATGTTATTTCCAATCATCTCTAAGAAAAAAGTTCTTTTCTTTACATAGCTGCCGATGGTTGGCTTGCAAATCCAGCCTTGCCTGATGATATATTAAAGGAGGCCGTACCTGGAAATATTCGTCGAGCTGAGCATTTTTTGCAGGTTTTGCGTAGATTAGTTCAATACCTTGAAGGGCGTCTGGAAACGGAGAATGTGGAGAAGGAAAACCCTGTTGGCTTTGTTTTCTCTATTCTTAACCAAGTTGGAATTGACCAAAAAACATTGAAGTTCTGTTATGACCGCCTTCATTCATTAATGATGACATTGGAAATAACCGACACTGATGAGTTCCTTCATATCCAAACAATATGCGATTTTGCCACGCTAGTGGGTACATATGCTCGTGGTTTTTCTATTATAATAGAACCTTTTGATGAGAGAATGCCTCATATTCCTGATCCCGTATTGCAGGTTAGCGCTGATGTTTTAATTTATATTTACTTCTATATGAGATTATATATTTTCTATGTTTCTATTTGCTTGTATATATTTCTAACTTTGCTTCCTTGATGACATTTCAGCTTTGCTGCCACGATGCTTCTCTTGCCATAAAACCTGTTTTTGAGCGATTTCAGACGGTTGTGATTACATCTGGCACACTAAGCCCCATAGATTTGTACCCTCGTCTTCTAAATTTTAACCCTGTTGTCAGTCGAAGTTTTACAATGTCCTTAACAAGAGATTGCATATGCCCTATGGTCCTTACCCGTGGCAGGTATTCCTGCTAAATCTTGTTAATACATTTCCAATATCTGCTTTCCTTAAAAATCGCCTCTTTCACTTCCCCATTTGTTTTCTTTTAATGTTTAATCGGTTTGTTGTTTCAGTGATCAGCTCCCAGTCAGTACCAAATTTGATATGAGAAGTGATCTTGGCGTAGTAAGGAATTACGGAAGGCTCTTATTGGAGATGGCATCAGTTGTTCCTGACGGGATTGTATGTTTCTTCGTCAGTTACTCGTATATGGACGGTATAGTCAATAGCTGGAATGAAACTGGAATTTTGAAGGTGAGTCATCTATTTAAACTCTTTGATTTCCTCATTCATTTTACATAGTTTTATGTTTGCTAAAAGCATCTTTTTTGCAGGAAATAATGCAGCATAAGCTTGTCTTTATTGAGACTCAGGATGTGGTTGAAACTACGTTGGCTCTTGACAACTACCGCAAGGCTTGTGATTGTGGAAGGGGTGCTATCTTTTTTTCAGTTGCGAGGTAAGATAACTAAAACTACTTATTTTCCTAGGGTTTAATTTTGGTTTTTTGTAACATTCATAAGATTAATCAAATTGCACACTTTTTAACTAAAAGGGAAATATGTACTATTTCATGGTAATATATTTGATGGAATACCTAGCACCAGTTGATGTATAGGATATTGTAGACATAAATTGGTTTGTTGTCATATATTTGGATAATATTGCTAGCTAAGTCTGTCAGTTTTTGCTTCCAATTTCATAATTTGACAAGAGAAGTGATTAGAGGTTTATTTTTATGTGGATGTTCATGATCCAAGGTTGTCAAATAGATGCTATAGTGGCACTATAACATAGCAGAATTGAACAAATCGCAATTGTTCCGTGATACACTATTTAGTACAAAGTGTTATCATGTGGAAGCTATAGCGGTGCTATACCATTCTTGCGTAGGAAAAATTGAAAAAACTGCTATAACTGCTATCGTAGCTTCTTCAAGAGCTTTTGAAAAAAATTATATTTCTCTAGTAAATGGTTCAAGTGCTTTGACCGTGTTTTGTCAAAACTAAGTCTTTGAAGACTTCATTTATATCCAACTCCTTTTTAATTGTTTTGCTTAGAGTTTTTCTTGAGCTTCCTCTACCTCTAAATTATTGTGCTGTTTTCGTGTAATTAACTCTTTACTTGGGGTAGTATTCTCTTCTTTTCACATGGCCGAACCATCTTAGGTGCAATTGATCCTATCATGTTTTCTTAATATGTGCTATTCTCTAATATCTTCATTCATTCACAATCTTATCTAAATTTGTTTCTTATCCAGTGCAATTTTCTCTCTTCTACAATCATAAACCACTGTTTCTCATATGGGTGTGAAGTAAACATTTTCTATAAGCTTTTTTGGCACCTTTTGATTACACAAATAACACTTTAAGCATTGTTCCAGTTCATTCGCCCAACTTGAATCCCGTATAACTTCTCCCTATATCTCTCCATAATTGTGTTGGTTATAAAATATAATTACTTGTTCACATTTACTAATTGGGCTACAGGTGCTGTATTTGTTTTATACTTGACTCAAGGTCATCACAGCCTAAGAATATATATGTATTTTTGCAGAGGAAAAGTTGCGGAAGGTATTGATTTTGATCGACATTATGGCCGTCTTGTAATCATGTTTGGTGTTCCTTTTCAGTACACATTAAGCAAGTGAGTTCCATTTGATTAAATTTCTAAATAAGGGTAATTTAGAACTATTGTATATCTCTTTCTATTTTCCTTGTCCAAATTGTGGAGGTTATATTGCTGGTTGCAGAACTTTACAGAGTAGTTTTTCAGGATTTTGCTTGCACGTCTGGAATATCTACGTGAGACTTTTCAAATTAAGGAAGGAGATTTTCTAACTTTTGATGCCTTGGTGAGTCTCTCTTTCTTCTTTTCTCTGTGATAATTTGATTGCTAAACTTTGTGAAACTAGAACCCTTGGTAACATTGGTTTTGCTTAAGCAGAGACAAGCTGCACAGTGTGTGGGACGTGTAATCCGTTCAAAGGCTGATTATGGAATGATGATTTTCGCTGACAAAAGGTTAGTGTCTGTATGACCCTTTTCCACTTTCAAACATTATAATTTGCAAATGGGAAGTCCAGCATTGCTTTAATGCACTTGAGCTTCTGAAAATTTGCATGTTTCTATTTTGATTTAAAATGCACAAAGTATTCTATGTAAATAAATAGAAAGTCTGTAAGTATTCCTGTCATCATGTGTATTTATCACTCATAGTCTATATAAAGAACTTCTGCTATGTAGTTGAAACACATGGGTTATTCAACAGTTCTCTCAGTATTCTCTTCTTATTCAACATGGTATCTAGAGCCTATTGAGAGACAACCCTAATCTTCAACTACACGGTGGACCCACTGTCTCCGGTGAGAATTTTTTTCTTTTAGGCAAACCGTGTTCTCAACTCCGGTTTCCCCCCTCCTTGTCTGTGTTACACTGCTGTCTTCTCATTGTTTTCCAGCCATCCACGCTCTGCCATCACTGCTGCCGCTCCCTTCGACGACCTTTACGGCGAACGACCACTCCAACAGCGTCGTACACCCTAGATCGGTCCACCCCTCAACGCGCATCATCAACAAGCTGCTCACGCACCCACACGTGCCACCCTGCTCCATGCGCCACCTCCTGCCACCACATGTGATGGCGCGTCCGACAGCCGTTGACGACGCGGCTTCTCCCTTTGCACTCGCCTCAGCCTTTTTATTCCATATTTGTCCTAAGTTTTCAGTTGAGTCACGGATATACACGTTCCAGTTCAAACAGCCACTGTTTCCCCGGTTCAGACGCGTTTTCTGGCACTCTTTACCGACCATGACGTCTCTGCCTGCTACTGAAATAAAGAGCATCTTTTCCAACTACATCACCTTTCCTCTCTTTGTAGAAAAATTGAATGGATCAAATTATGACAGTTGGGCCGCCGACATCAAACTATGGATGCTTGGTCAAGGTTACGAGGACCATCTCACTAAAAATCCTGAAAAGGTGGGTGCGGCTGAAGCTTCAAAATGAAAACAGATAGATGCTCAGATGTGCAGTGTCATTAAGTTTACATTTCATCCATACGTTAAACCGATTTTCCATCCACATCTCATGTGTGAATCGGTTTGGAGTCGGGCAAAAGCACTCTACACTAATGACACTCAACGTCTCTATGGAGTTTGTCACCGCTTGCTGAATATCATTACTCTGAAGACGATAAATGGTTCTATTTCTACATATCTTGGCACTGTTCATAGTGCAATTCATGATTTTAATGAGCTTTCCCTCCTGCTGCAAGTAATCAGTTGAACAAAAGAAGGAGTTGGATCAAAGCAGCACCTTCTTCATGGTTGCACTCTATGGCTTGCCTCAGAAGTACTTTGCAACTCGTGATCAAATTTTGAGGTCTGTTACTGTTCCGGATGTGTCTACTACCTCGGCGATCCTTTTTCGAGTACCAGCAAAACATCCAACTAAGCCTTCACCTTCGATAAATGCAACTCAACTTGATCCTTCTGCCACTATTTAGACTACACCATCTCCACAGGGCTCCCTGAAAAATTATGAAGATTTCCTCCGGTGGGTACAGAGTCATCCGAATCCGAGCTCTGGTTCTACTACTTTGGTTCACACACTGGTATTCATCTGTTTACCTTTCTCACTCATCTTCTCTCGGCCCTTGGGTTCTTAATTCTGGTGCGTTTGGTCATGTCACTAGTAATAAAGGTCTCTTTTCTTCTCTCTACATCTGGTTTTTTACCTACTATAACTTCTGCTAGTGGCTCTCAAACCCGGTCTCAAGGGGTTGGTACTGTCCAAATTCCCCCATTCAGTCCTCTTCCTCCATACCCCTCTTCACCTACTACCTCCTCTTGTCTTTGGGTTCACATGTTTTGTTCACAATTTATCTCCTAGTCTCGACAAACTTTCTGCTCGATCACTCAAGTGTGTCTTTCTCAGATATCATCGATCCCAAAAGGGCTATCGTTGTTACTCTCCTGCACTACACCGATACGTTACATCAGCTCATGTTACTTTTTTCGAGTCTGTACCATATTTTGAACCGACCTATATAGCTACTGAGTTCCATCAATACGTTAATCCTAAACCTCCTAATGTTGTTATCCCTATTTCGCCCACTCTTATTCCTATCGAACCTGTCGAGTCTGCCCCCCAAACTCCACGACCACTATAAACACATCATCTTCGTCGCCCACCCTCTGTTGTGCATGTTCCTGTTCCCTTTACAGACTCTCCTCCGATGTCACCACCAGATCCGGCCCTGCCACCTGAGCATGACCTTCCCATTGCTCTTCGTAAGGATATTCGCACGATGCGTAATCCATCTCCTCAATATATTGATTTGTGTTATCATCGTCTTTCTCCCTTGCATTACACTTGCTTGTCTTCTGTTTCTATTCCTAAATCTCCAAGTGAAGCATCATCCCACCTTGAGTGGAGGCAAGCAATGCTTGATGAGATGTGTGCTCTACAAAGCAGTGGTACAGGGGAATTGGTCCCTTTACCTCATGGGAAGTCTTTAGTAGGTTGTCGTTGGCTCCATACGGTGAAGGTTGGCCCTGATGGTAAGATTGATCGATTTAAGGCTCGCTTGGTGGCCAATGGATATACTCAGATTTTTGGATTGGGTTACAGCGATACCTTCTCATTTGTTGCCAAAATGGCATATGTCAGACTGCTTTTCTCCATTGCAGCAATTTGACGTTGGTCTCTCCATCAACTTGACATTAAAAATGCCTTTTTGCATGGTGATCTTGAAGAGGAAGTTTATATGGAGTAACCACCAGGGTTTGTTGCTCAGGGGGAGTCACCTACCATAGTTTGTCGGCTACATAGGCCCCTTTATGGTCTTAAACAGTCTCCTAGAGCTTGGTATCGCAGATTCAACTTGGTAGTGCAAGAGTTTGGTATGATTCGTAGTGAAGTTGATCACTCTCTATTTTATTGTCACTCAGCCCAAGGGTACATCTATCTTATTGTTTATGTGGATGACATTGTTATAACAGGTAGTGATTAGCAAGGAATACTCCAGTTGAAACATCATTTTTCAAATCAGTTTTAGACTAAAGACCTTTGTAAACTCTGTTATTTTTTGGGTATTGAGGTAGAATCTAAGGATGACCTTGTAATTTCACAAAGAAAATATGCTATGGATATTCTTGAAGAAACAAGTCTATTAAATGCCAAGCCAGTTGATACTCATATGGATCTAAATGTCAAACTCCTACCTAATCAAGAAAAGCCTTAAGGAAGATCTAGGAGATTGGTTGGAAAATTAAACTATCTCACAGTCACCTGTCTTGACATTTCCTTCGCTGTCAGTGTAGTAAGTCAGTTCTTAAATTCTCCTTGCCAAGAACATATGGATGTTGTAATCCGGATTCTTAAATACATCAAAAGTGCACTTGGAAAAGGTCTCATTTATGAAGATAAAGGACATGCTCAGATAGTTGGTTATTCAGATGCTGATTGGGCAGGCTCACCCATTGATAGACGATCTCCACTTTTGGGTATTGTGTACTTGTCGGAGAAAATTTAATATCTTGGAAGAGTAAGAAATAAAATGTTGTTGCAAGATCCAGCGTTGAGGCAGAATACATGGCCATGACATTAGTAACATGTGAGCTCATCTGGTTGAAACACTTGCTAAAAGAACTTCAATTTGAAGCAGCCAGGCCAATGACATTAATGTGATAATCAAGCTGCATTCCACATTGCCTCAAATCCCGTTTTTCATGAGAGGACCAAACATTTTGAGATAGATTACCATTTTGTTAGAGAAAAGATTGAATCAAGCGACATCATCACTAGCTTTGTCAATTCTAATGATCAGTTGGGAAATGTTTTTACAAAGTAATTGCGAGGTCATAGAATTAGTTATATATGTAACAAGCTGGGTGCATTTGATTTATATGCTCTAGCTTGAAGGGGAGTGTTGAAAATAAAATATTAGTATGTAAATAAATAGAAAGTCTGTAAGTATTCCTGTCATTATGTGTATTTATCACTTTTAGTCTATATAAAGAATTTCCGCTGTATAGTTGAAAAATGGGTTATTCAACAGATCTCTCAATATTTTCTTCTCATTCAACAGTTACAAAGTGGATTGGAATTTATTGCCCGTCTCCTAATCTATACCATTGTATAAAGACAACTTCTAATTTTGGTCGAACCTTTTAACTGGACAAATTTTCCTTTAACAATTCAGCGTTTTTCAAATTTAAACTTTAATCAATTCCATAATTACAGGGAACTACCTTTTCAAAATTCAAATTTAAAAACATATAATATGAATATTGACGCTGAAATTTATATATTATACAATAAAATTTTAAAAAAAATATATGCAACGAAAGACAAGAAAAAAGCGAATAGATGAGAATGTCAATGCCCGTCTTTTACTTGGTTTTGCCTTCTACTTCATTTGCCTTTTCTGAGTTATTGTAGTAAATACATGGTTGATTATTTATACTGTATGCAGGTATAGTCGTCATGACAAACGTTCCAAATTGCCTGGTTGGATACTCTCTCATTTACGCGATGCCAACCTGAACTTAAGCACAGACATGGCTTTGCATATAGCACGCGAGGTCTGTCCTCATAGCCATTGTTACTTTGAAGTTTTTTTTGTTACTTGCATATACTACATTTTACCAGAATCTCGTGGACACTATATGGGTCATCTTGTTTTTGTTTTAAGAATTCATCCTATTTTACGTTTTCTTATCCAAATTTTCGTCATTAATTTAACTTTTTTGTAGTGTTTTATGTCAGTTAATGGCCATGAAATTGATGTATCCATATTAAGAAATAGTTGAAGTTAGAACAAGGTTACAAAAATAGGAGACCTATTTGCATGTTGATAAGAATATATGATAATATGTTGCATAATAACCAATTTCTTACATGTTTAATGCAGTTCCTCAGGAAAATGGCACAGCCATATGATAAGACTGGTGGCACTGGGAGAAAAACCCTGTTGTCTCAGGAAGATTTGGAGAAGATTGTTTTTGATGGAAGCATGAATGATATTTTGTATTGAGGCTATATGCAAATTGAGTGCAACTTGGGTGGCACTACTCCAAAATCATCTTTAACGGCAATTATTTAGTGGCCATCAACTATTTAATTATTACCGGTCCGACCTTTAAATCTTGTACCGGTGAGCATTCGGTTCAATGTGCGGTCTGGTTTTGATTACCTCATTTCTTGATTCCTTCTAATTTAAATTTTTTGTGGCTAATCAAAATTGATATACAACAATTGTTGTGAGTATTGGTGGTAAAACTAATATTACTATTAATTGCATAGCACCTCTATTCTTTCAATATTTGGTTTGCTATATTGTTTTCTTGAAAGATCATGGCAGCAGCTATGTTTTTCAGAGCATATTAATATCGATCTTCCATTGCAGGTCTTCTTTGTCTTGTTCTTTACTTTGATTACTTCTACTATACTTCATCGTCAGTAACTATGTGACAGCAAAAACTCTCCAACATCGGTGGATGATTATTCTGATTTGCTACTTGAAAACCATGCTTTTTCCAATCAAAATCTGGAATGCATTTGTTGGTACCTTGCAGTTTTGATTTGTTGAGGTTTTAGATCTCACCATGTGGGGGAACATTCAATGGATTGGATGGATGATTCATGTTGAAAATCATTGCTGTTTTTTTTTTTTAACAAAAAATTCAATATATCTTCAACATTAATTCAATATAACTAGAGAAAACTAGATTTTGAATATTATGTGAAGGATTATAGTGTTCTATAGGACATGCCAATTTTTTTGCATTGAAATGATGGCATATTCATTGTACATACTTGCATTAGTTCAGGAGATTACGTACTCTATGAATGTGTTCTCAATAAAAGAGTTTTGCCTCTATTTCCTAACATTGGTTTTTACTTGATTATTTGAAAGTTGATATGCTATAGAGAATAATAAGTATCAACATTTCTGAATAATAAAGTAAAAATAATTCACAAAATTATTGTAAAAAGTAATGTGAAGGGATTGAGCCATCTACTCCACACAGATAACATTGCTTTAATGCACCTCCTTTCTATTCAACCCATATCTAACTCTTCCAAACCCTCCCTCACCAACTCTTTCCCATTCTGACCCAACAATACTATCCCCACAGAATGCTCATGAGGGGTTGGATGAGCATCCACCTACAATCCCACTGCTCTCATGTGCATCTGGTTTTCACTCACACCATGGGCTACCTCCATGAAGAACTCATGACCACCATATCACTTTGACCAAATAACACCACCGGTTAATGTTAACCCCTATTGCTATCCCTACTCCCAAAAGCACACAATGACATCCATAATTTCTGATATGTTAGAGGATGGTATCATAATGTCTAACACAAGCCCATATTGCTCACCAACTCTACTTGTTAGGAAGAAGGATGGTACATGGCAATTATGTGTAGATTATCGCTCACTCAATGCAATTACAGGTAAGGATCATTTTCCTCTTCCAACTATCGAAGAATTACTTGATGGGTTAGGTTCATCTACAATTTTTTTGAAGATTAACATGCATTATGGTTACCACGAAATAGGTGTTGTATAACACACAAAGCAACGTTTCGCACTTTTGATGGCTACTAGGGATTTTTTATTATGCCTTTTGGTCTTACTAATGCACCATCAACATTTTAGCCATCAATGAATGATCTACTTTGCCCTAATTTATGACAAATTGTATTAGTTTTTTTATATCATTTAATTCATTTGAATTTGATTTTAGAATTGCTTTCCATTAACCAATTTGTAGCTAAAATATCTAAGTGTGTTTTTGTTATGGTTAATTACTTGGGTCATGTGATCTCCGCCAAGGGTTTTGCCGCAAATGTAGAGAAAATTAAAGCAATAATTTGGCTCGACATAAATTTTCTCAAATAGATTCACAATTGTGTGGGTGGGTCTGGAGTAGATCAAACTACTCAAAATTTGCTTTTACACTGTCTATTATATAGCCAAACATGAGTAGCTATAATTTTACAAGAAAGACTTATATAACTTGCGTGCATTTGGTCTATTTAGAAATTAAGAAATAATAAAATCTTTCAAAAGGAAGAAAGTGATGCGCATCAATTATAAACGGTTAAATACTTTTTCATGTTTTGGATTAAATCGAATGAGCTTATAAGTTTGTTTAGGAGTTGTTAATGTGTAACATATTCATTAATGGCAGCACATCTTGTGTGGTAAATAGTCTTTGTTAAATATATTTATTTTCTTTGGCTTGTTAAAAAAAAAGACTATAAACATGGTAGGCACATTAACAAGTATTCTTTATAACATATACATATGATCAAGTAAACAAGTTTTCTTATAGGCACTTGTTAGACCAACAATTTGATATAAATGCTTGCAAGTAGTGAAAGACATAAAGAGCTTATAGAAGCTTTTCATGTTCCTCTTATTTACCCTCTGCAGCATAAAGAGCTTTGATTTCCTCAATATCATCATAGCTACCGAGAAATATGGGAGATCGCTCATGCAACTTTGTTGGAATTAAATCAAGTGCCTGATAACATAGAAAATGTATTAGTTCGATTGCAATCAAGTGTGTTATTCTGACATTAAAATCCAGATATTGTATGTGTTTATCTCTCTCTTACTTATTATCTACTTACATACATTTTAAAAGTACACACAAAAATCAAAGGATTATTTGATGTCAAAAAATCATTTCCTCAATGGTAAATGATGCCTCTTTCATCATACTTTAAAACCTTCCATCTAAAGTAATTTCCTCATACTTTAAAACCTTCCATCTAAAGTAATTTCCTCACACAATAAGGGCATGTTGAGATGAGTTCTAACGAATAAAGAAAGATACATTGCACAATAAAGGTTATAAATTTCAAAAATTTAATTTTTTAGTTAACAAAAAAAATGCTAATCAGTATCTAAGAACTTAAGTTAAAAATTGAAAGTAAATCTTGTTTAATAAAAATATAATATTTAAAGGTACAAACTAAACCTTATAAGAAAAACTAATTACTGTATTTTTTTGTGGGTATAAACTAATTACTGTATTTAAAAAACCTATTTTTTTCTCTGTTTACCAATATTCTAGAGATATTCATTAAAAACATATTTTTCTATATATCCTTGACTAATAAACTTGAACACATGTAAAAAAAATAAATATAAATTACCCTTTCCTTGCCAGTGAAAGCCTGTCCTCCTGCCTGTTCCATCAAGAAGGACATTGGGAAGACTTCATACAATACACTGCAATTTTTTTTAAAAAAATTTAGCCATTAATTTTTAAAAACTTCAGACCCAATAAAAATTATATTAGCTAGGATATGCCCATTAGGTCAGAAAAAAAATGAAAGAAGGGGAAAGTTTTCTAAAAAACTACACATGATTCTAAAAGTTTACTTTCAAACGATAAAATTTGTCTGGAAGTATACTTCTAGATGATATAAAAAGTATTTTTTTAGTGTATCTTCGAAATCATGTTGGGATAGAGAAATTTCTTCCATGAAATAAATGCGGATATTGAATTTGACATACCGAAGTTTTCCACTTGGACTCTTTTTGTCAGCAGGGTACAAAAAGGTACCTCCATAAAGCAATGTGCGATGAACATCAGCTACCATGCTATTACAAAAATATCATTAATTGAAAAAAGATGTTAAAACGTAAATAAACTTTTTATGTAGAAGACTCTAAAAAACTAAGTATTCAGCAAAAGTTATTGTTAAAAAAACTATAAAGTCCTACTAGGACAAATTATGACAAGTATAAGTGTATAAACATCGATTAGGATCCTCTCAGGTTGAAATTAAGACGAGGAAATGTGTTAAATCCAATTGGTTTGAATTTTTTGGACAATACGCCACGATGCTTGAACACTATGAGCAATATATACACTACTCACTAATGGGTCTGTGCAAAAAAATTTCCAACAATTATGATCAGATCACATGCAGACTCAAGAAGCCGAAAAATGTTTTCAACAAAACATGAAAACTCAACTGCCGGAAAATTGATGATTCTGCTAAAACTAGGAACTCTATGACAATGAATGTTGGCTTGGTTCATTATAGAGCTAACCAAAGGAAAGATATTAAGGTTGGTTTAGTTTGTGAAAATATTTTTTATTTAGTTTTTTAATAATTTGTGTTAATTTTATTCGTTAATAAAGAGATAAGAGATTTTTGAAGTGAACAATTGTCTACATTTGTAGAAACAGTGTCAACATTTTTAGTATTTTCGAAAATGAATCTTCATTAACTAACATTTCATTTTATCTCTATTACAATAATTTACTTTGAGAGTCTCTCGTAGAGGTAAAATGAACATACATTTTAGAAAATGAAAAAGGAAAATGTTTTCTCAAAGTAAACGACCCTAAGTCTTCTGTTTGATGGAAATATCACAATTTAATTTCATGGTGGCACTATGAAGAGGATTAAAACTAGACCCCTTGTAGGGTGAGAACCTGTGATACCTTCCAATATATCTAAGAGACTTTGCTGATGAACCATCTTTTGGAAACTTGCACTTTTCCACATAACTGAAGTAAAAAATGAAATACAAGATTGTAAAAAATTTATACTATAGAGCTTTGAAACATTTTAACATTATTGAATTCATACATACGAGGCAGTAGGACCATCCCAATTCTTGGCATTCCCTTCATTCACTGAGTAAATCTTGCCTTTCTTTGGGATCTGGGCAGAGAACCACACACCAAACCATTAACATAAATAAGTAGATATACCGGTCCTTATATTCTCTATATGAATAATACACTAAATTTGCACTCATAAAAAATAGGTAAATATCAATAGAGAGCAAAGGTCAAGTTCTCAACAAATACTTGTGTCAAATGTGATGATAAAAAGTTAATGATATCTAAAGATACCTTCTAGAACATAAACCCTAATTCCAAAGGGTTTTCAAGCAAGAAAGATTGTTCAAAACTCTAACGACAATAGATGTGTCTTTCAAAAGTAGAAGTTCATAGTCGTCCTTGTCCTAACAAAAGAGAAAGTAACTTGATCGATGTCAATTTGATAAAACATTAGAAAATGAATATGTGTGCCTCAAAACTCAACTGATTCGTTTTTCTTTGATTTTGTCGAACAAACACCGATCATGTCACCGTCACAGTCACCCCTAAGGACGAAGAGAACCATCAACTTTTACTTTAAAGGGACATCGACAATTGTCATCATAATTTTAAGTGATTTTTAAACATTGATTCACTGTGGACCACCTATCACGTAGAACCCACATAATAATGCCTCATAGATCAATTTTTGAACAAATAGAAACTTTCATAAAAGCTGAGAAGGCAGGCAAGCAAGCATATAAAGAGAGAATAAAAATTCATAATAGTGATTCATAAGTGAGCAGAATAATACCTTAATATCAGGATGAGTTAGAATGAATTCACCAAGGGATGGGTCAAGGGTGAAACCATTAACACCACTTCCGGTGCTTATCACAAGCTGCAAAACAATAGTCAAATTGTCATGGAATACTTAAGCTTTGTAATACTTTCGTCCCTAAATATAAGATCCTATTGAGTTTTTTTCTTGTCTCTTTTTACAAGACCCCTTTCAAATTTTCAACTACATTAATGATTTTTTTACTTGTCAACAAATTTAATATCACAACCAACTTTCTAAATTCCCAAATTCTCGTGATTTACTCAAATGAGTCCTATATGCAGGGATGGAGATAGTAATTTTAAAAATGAATATACATAGAAGTAGATATGCCAAAAATCTCAAAAGAAAAAATCAAACTGAGAATTTATACTATCATGTATTAAAACTGATGAGAAACTAGAAGAAAAAGGTATATGGAACAATAAACAAGGATACAAATTTATTAATTAATATTATTATACCGTGCAAGAGCTTCCATACATGCAATAACCAGCTGCCAACATGTTCTTTCCAGGTTGCAGGACATCTTCTATGATTGGTTCATGGTTATCTTTCATCATATAAATCCCAAAAATCTACAACATCCTCAATTCACACAAACACTATCTAGTTAGTATGGAATATTAACCCTTCTACACATAATAACAATAGTAGAGAATAGAGATCACACAGTTCCAATGGAAACACCACAATCGATGTTGGAAGAGCCATCCAATGGATCAAAAACAACGCAGTACCTGAATCATAAAAAGTTAAATTTCTTCCTTGAAGGTTTTAAATTGTGGACATCATGTCGCGACATGTGTAGCACCGACACTTCAGGTTGAAAGCATATTCAGTGTCCAATATTGACATGCACCGATACATGTAATTACATTCAATCAATTTTACCTTTTTAAATTATTATCGATGTCTAGGTGTCAATGTCATGTCTAGTGCTTCATAGGTCGCAACACGACACTTCATAATGTGAAAATACAAGTAAATAGAACTGATGCAGTCACCATTTTAGGTTGAAGGTGTCCGATACATGTAATTACATTCAATTACATTTATTTTCTTAAGTTATTTCGATTGTCTAAGTGTCAATTTCATGTCAGTGCTAGTACTTCGTTGAGACACGATACTTGATAATGTGAAAATACAACTGATGTAGTCACAATTTTGATCACACTGAAAAATATCTAAAACTTCAATGATGTGGCCACAATGCAACTGCTGACACAATTGTTACTGCAATTCAAAACTTTCTTGGCATGTATAAGCTATGAAGCACAAATACTAACACAGACACCGGATATGACACTGACACCAATAATAATTTGAGAAAATGAAGTAATTGAATATTATGAAGGTGTTGGTGTCCCGACACTTAAACATGTCTTCAATCAGAAGCATCGGTGCTAAATAGAGTATAAGGAACAAATTGACACTACTGAAGAAAAGAGTGAGTGACCAACTTTCCACGCTGAGATGGCTCCACAAAGATTGCCTCCTCGTCTTCTTCAGAGACCAAGATGCACTGTTAAACCATCATACCATAATCAAAAGCAACTAAACTCAGTTCTTCAAAACACTGCTAAAAATGGTGATAATCACTTACTGTTCTGCCACTGCTTTTCAAAGCCTTGATGAACACGTCATTGGACAGAACATCAAGCTTCTTCTGTTCTTCACCCTTCACTCCAAACAATACACAAAGAAATAAAAAATTAAAAGACAAAAATGGCAACAAATTCTAAATGTGTTTTGGTTTCAATAGTAAGTTTCCAAATTGATTTCATCTCTTGTACTATCATCAACCAAAAATCATTTTATATACAAACTTCCATTTGACTAACCATCATAAAAAAGTACTATTTGCTCTAAATTTGAAATTTTACACTAAGTTCTAATGTCAAAGTTGATTTTAAAGTAAAAACATTTGAACATATATTATTTCACTGCAAACTTAATTTGAACAAAATAATTTCATTAAAAATCACTTTCAGGTGAACCCTCATCCAACAACAAGTCAAGTTACTTTCACTTTTAAAGATGAAAACACACCATGTTCTTTTTGCCTGCTGTTATAAATAAGCTGATATGTATGATATATATATATATATATATATATATATATATATATTGTATTTAAAGTAATAGCAATAAATGAAAAAAATACATTTACTCATAAGTTTGTTTCGGAAACACTTGCCTGAACATTGGTCTCTCCAGCAAGTCCAATGAGCTTAGCAAGACCAGCCTGCACATATAACCAAATCTCATATTATAATCATAACAACCATTTTTAGAAATATAAAATTAAAATCACATTTTATTTATTTTATAGTAAAAGGGTCTAATATTATCAACGTCTCGTTATCATCAGCATAACTATAAATTGCAGATGTCATCACTGTTCCATTATTGCAACATTAATGTTACAATCAGGACTTTAAAAAATGGTGTGGTTGCAACATTAAATGTTTTTAATACTTAGTCGAAAACGACAATTGTGAGTGCATCAACGGTATTAGATTATAATGCAACTACAATCTAAAAAAATCTTACTCCCACAGTTGTTAATCTTTGTTCTTTTTAGTTTTTATTTCTATTTCAAAACTTTGGTTGTTTTAAGAAATCAAAATAATTAAACACATTTTTTCTTTGTATCTTTACAAAAATCAAAATCATGTATTAAATGGAGTTTTTCTTTTATTAAATAAATTAAGAGTAAAAACGTTAATACATATAAGAAAAAAAAGATTATACATTATTTGCATAAATCAATTTTACACAAACAATTAATATGAATCATTAATTCTATCATATCACCAAAGGACTACAACTATCATAATAAAATTACTGCACAATCAGCAGTTGATGTTAACTATTAGTGTAAAATTATTTAAACTCATGTCCATAAAACTCTCTCTCTCTATATATATATATCAAAATTTATTGTTTGTTAATAAATATTTATGTCAAAACATTAAAGAACTAAATATTAGAAACCAAAGGAGTAGTTACAATAATATTACTATCATACTAGTATTTCCACAACTGTATTAAAAAAATTAAAATAGTTTTCAAGCACTGGAATCATAGTCGCAATATAAAAGATTTTAGAAGTTTCTGGATAATAACTGAACCGCAATTGGAGCCACAACTATAACCAAAACTACTTTAGAAGTTTTTGCAATATTAAAGATTAGAACGCGAAGATGAAATGAAGAGAGAGAGATGACCTTGTTAACAGCAGAACAAACGAATTTACAGCCAAGAACAATGTGACTAAGCAAGATAGTGAAATCACCGCGTGATTCAGGATGCTTTGATTGTTCGTTCAATACGAAACGTGTTATTGTCATCAAATCTGTGCGTTGTGCATCTGCGCTGTGGTCCATTCTTCTTATTCTTCTTCTTCTTCTTCCAATTTCAATCTTTCAATTCAATAATAACCTTTTCAATTTTGAGTCACTCAGTAGCAACTGAACTCAATTTAGTACTACGTACAAATCTCTCATATATAAATGTGCGTGCCTGCGTCATCGCTTCTATTACTTTTTCTTTGTTTTTTTTCTAATTCTAATTCTACTTTTATCAATTTATCAAATTAAGTGTTTTAAGTGTGATAGATATTTACTTTAATTTTATAAATTATTTATTTTTATAATTTAATTAAAAATATATAAATAATTAATATTAATTCTATATTATGAAATTACAATTAAATCTTTACATTTTTTAAGTTGAACATTATATTTCAATTTGAATTTGAGTTGTGTATTTATCATTTTGTTTACTGACAAAAAAGAATTACGGAAAGGATGATTTTACTATTAATATGAGTATTTTATTAATAAAACTTATTTTATCATTAAAATTAATAAAATTAATATTTTTTTAAGAACTAAAACGTTCAAATGAAACATTTATAATGAAATAAAAAGAGCAGAGTTTAATTTGTATCTATGATTGGTATATATTTGTTTGAACATAATATAGATATTTTAAAAATTAATATAATAAAATAATTTGATTTGATAAATATGTAAAAGTTTTAGATTTCTTTACACAATATAATAGTTTTAGGTTATTAATGCATAATAATTAATCTTAAATGTAGGTCGATTTAGTTATTAAAGATTTAGTTCAACTAATTAAAATTTAGTTTAAATTTAGTTATCGATGTAAAAATTTGATTGGTGGATAATAAGTAGTAAATACTCTCTAAATCTTGGAGCTTTCCCTAATTCCAGTGAACAATTTTCCCTAATCCTATAGTGAGCTTATGGAACCCAACTTGCTAAAAAATTCAGTATCACAAGATTTAAGCATAATATTTAAACACAAAAAAGAAAATGATACAAGAAGATTTTTTTTTAATAATATACTCTTTTTAGGTACTATTATAAATAAAAATATAACATCAAATATTGATATTTATTATTAATTATTTTTCACTTATTTAATGCTAATATTTCTAATATACTCTTATTTTAATAAAAAAAATTAATTTTATTATTTGAGCATTTGACATTCAAATAAATTATTTAATAAATTTAGATTATATTTTATATAAAATTTTAAAAAATAATTACATTTCACTAGTTTTCTTAATAAATATAAATTAATTATTTTTGTTTATAATAATGATTTAATAAAATATATTTTTAAAATAATATGTATTTTGCTTGTATCAAATATATTTATTTGGATTGTGAGTACTACTAAGTATTTATTTATTAGACTATTGTGTACAGATTTGGTTTAATCAGTACTAATGGGTGATGGGAGAAGAAAGAGAAAGGGATGGGGCTATCTATCTGCTGGATTAAGTGACACGTGGCGACCGTATAATCAAATACCCATTCGTGGCTTTGCGTTGGATAACGATTTTCGTCTTTCTCTCATTTCGCTCCAAAATCCGTTGCAACTAGTATACTTCCATTTCGGTTTTCGAGGTAAACTAACCGTTACAGCTTTTCGTTATTATTTTTAACATTTCTTTTATTTATTTTTTGGATAATTGGATAATACTCTTTTATTTAAAAAATATTAAATAACGCAATTATTAGGAATTAGTAGTACTCGTTAGGAGAGAATATTATTTAAATAACTTAATTATTATATAGAGAAATATTTGTTAGGAGAGAGTATTAAATAAGGTAATAAATTCATTTAATATTGTCAAAATTAATACTATTAAATTGATTTAATTTTCTTTAGAAAAAAATGATTTATTTTGGCTTTTGGTTTTTTTTTTAACAAAGTGATAAGTATTACTTAAAAAACTCACACACAGTTGCGAGATGACTCGAAACAACATTTTTAATATAACAATATTAATATTTGTTGATTAATGATTGGAACTAGAGGTCTTTCAATTTCGACTAATTTAACTTTTATGTGTTTTAATTTGTTTTGAAATGTAATCATTATTTGACAAAGTTATTTGAATGTGAAAATTTTAAACATAATTTTCTTTTTTTAAATTACATAACATTTTCATCTTTTTCATAATTTTTCAATAAAAATCCTAACCACAATTTCTGAAATTTAAAAACACATTGCAACAATTTCATTAAACAGGAAAATATGTCTCTGATTTTGTTGTTATCGCTTCTAAATGTAAACATATATTAAGTAGTGAATCAAATTTTGAGGTTAAGTTTATTTGGAGGGAAGACAATATGGCATCTCATTCCCTTGCTCTAGTAGCCATATCTATGCCTAGTCCAATTACATACACAGTAATCAATTACGTTCTATAATTATCTTCCTAACTAATAATACAAACATTCAATTATTTTTCTAAAAAATTAAAGTTGATGCTTCTTGTCTCGACTCACTTAAGTTCTTTAATCCCTACACGTTTTGGTTCTGGCTAGTTAGCATTTTCCTTCATAATTTGAACTAAGTTAATCACACCAACTAATCAAAAGCTAACTCCAAAATCCTTCATTCACAAAACAGGAAGATAAGCATAACTTGTGAACGATAAATATAGCATTTTATAGGTCTCGTTCCAATATTAAAAATTGAACTTTATATAAAAAAGGGTCCAATTTTAATAATTAAAAAAAAATTATTTTCTGTAAAATTATATTTTTAGTTCTTATAAAAAAATTATCAACTTGTTAGTTACTAATTTTTTTTTATTCATTTTTAGTCCATATTTTGAAATATTTTTTTTTTATAAAAAAAAAATTTCTAGTTCTTATAAAATCAAAATAGAGACTAAAATTGGATAAAAAAATTTTAGAAATTAAATTTAAAAAATCATAATTTTATATGAATTAAAAATATGTTTAATCTATAAAAAAATTACTTCATTTATTATATTATAAAAATTAAAATGTTTTGGAACTCTCATCAATAAGAGTTCTGTGATAGTTTGAAGTCATTTTACATCTTATTACAAGATTTACCATAGTATATAATATATTATGACTTCCAACATATTAAGAAATCATTTATGTGAAAAAGCTATATATCATAATATCACATTCAATGTGATATATATAAAAGTTTTATTGACAAAGACAATGTACTGAGAAAAAAAGAATGCAAACATCGAAATCGAAATGCCTCCAAATATTAACCATATGGTCCAAGCCTCCAATATACAAATAAAGGAAAGAAAAAAAATTATGTATATCAAATTGTCAAGCAATATCATGATAATATTTACATGGCACCACATTAAATAATATACAAAATTTTCAGTATAAAAATCATCGCTTAATAGCTTAGAGGCATATTTCTTGAGTTCTTATTCAGCATCCCTTCATGTACAACTTATACATATATCAAATCAAACATAATGATATAGAAATTTAGAAAGATTCTTATGATTAAGAGATTAATTTTCATTCTTAATATTTTTTTTACGAAAATTTTCATAATAGTTATAATGATTATAATTATATAAAAAAAAATATTTTAATATCTATATATGGATAATATTACTTTTTTTTAAAGATTACTGTTTAAGTAAAAAAAATGATTCTCCTGAAAAATTGAGGCTCGGGAGGTGGTCTATGTCGAATCTAGAGAAAATTATGATTTAAGATATATATAATTAATCTCTTTCGAAAAGTTTGGTACTTACATATTAATTTGAAGAGATCGAATTGAAGATAAGTAAACATGAATATTAAAAAAGTGAAGTATTTGAAAGAGTTTAATAGATATAAATTATTAAATTAATTCTACATTCACATTCAATTAAAATTATTATTATTTTTCTATGTTATATAATTAAAATAAGGTAAAATTGTGTGATTTAGCATACTACAATATTATTATTAAATATAAGTGTAAAACTATTTTAATGGTACATATTATATTTCATCTATTTTAAATGTAAATAAGAAAAACAATTTAAAGAAAACACTTCAACGTATTGACAATCACAAAGAAAATAACTTGACTTGTAAAACAAGAAAGGAAAAATAATTGCAGCTCTATTTTAAATCTTCAAAGTAATGCCTACCTACAACTAGTATCTAATACTCTCGTTCCTTTAAATTTAAAAATAATAAATTTAAAAAATACTAATACTCAAATTCTAAAAATAATAAATTTACTTTAAATTTAAACCGTCCAGGATCAGACAACTAGAAAATCAGACAACTAGAAAAACACTAACGGTAAGATTGTATACAATTTTGGCTACATATAATCTAACTTGAAATTCTAATAGTTCAAAATTCTAACAAGTAAAAGCTTATGGTCCTTTTCATCATTTTTAGGGTTGAGAAAGTAACTTGATTGATGTTTGTTCGATTAAAAACAAGAAAAAATAGCTATGTGTCACTAAAAACTAAATCATCAAACCAACACCAATCATATAAATGTCTCAACTAGAATTAAGAGTAATAAGAGTTGTAAACTTCTGCATTCAAAAAATTTTGCCCTACATTATAAGAAATTTATACAAATTTTAAGTATTAATACACCAAACCATTGTGTTGGCCCACCAAAGTATCTGCCCTTATGTGTATATTTATACAATGGGTAAAATAAAATTATTCATAACTCTATACATCAAAATAATAATGGTTCTAATACCTTAAATACATCATGCAAGTCATAAAGCATGTTGACCTTATCTTAAAATCTTAATAATTCTCATAAAGCATATATACCTGAATGTAAGAAGAAGTGGTTGTTTCGGATTAACTTCTTTATGCTGCTACTATATATATATATATATATACGTGGATTTTTTTTTAGACAAAGAGATTGCTGTATATATGGATAGACATGAGAGATAATTAGTGAAGTTTTTTTTTAGAAATAATTAGTTCAGATACAGGTTTTGTAAATCTTTGATAAGATCAATCCAAGATTGTTTTTTTAAAGAATCATCAAGATCATTCAAGGAAATTAAAGTTTTGCTCTTTGAAGAAAAATCAATTAAAATAACAATCTTTTTTCATCTATTAATAGAACCATCAAAAGCAGATTTTTAGTCTTAGGATACTGGGGCGAGTATTAATGTTTCTTGGAATCCTCTCCCACATGGGTGATTAAAGGTTAATGTAGATGGTATTTAGATTAATTCAATTCACATTAAGTTTGGTATAAAATTTGCTTTCCATCTATCACTCTTTAAGAAAGTCACTTGTTTTTTTAAGTTCTCAAGTCTAAATTACTTACTTCCTCTCTCTCTTTTTTAAACGTAATTCATAAAATATGTAATCCATTAAATTTATAAAATGTTTCAATTTTAAGAAATAGAAAAGTTAATATTATAAAATTAAAAATAGAGGAACCAAAATTACAAATCAGTTGAAATAGGGGACTAAAATTACGAAATTAAAAATAAAAGGACCTAAATTACGAATTAATTAGGGGATCAAAATTACGAAATTAAAAATAGAGAGACCAAAATTACGAATCAATTAAAATAAGAGAACCCAAATTACGAAATTAGAAATAGAAGAACCAAAATTATGAATCAGTTATAATAAAAAAATTAAAAGTGTATTTAAGCCTTTTATTTATTATATAATGTATAATGTAAAGTTAGAGCTTTAGACTTCTAAAAAATAATTAATTTTTCATGTATATTTAAGTCTTAAAAAATAAAAATATTTAAACAATACAATAAATAAAATACCTCATAATTATAAAAAGATATAAACATTGACATATTTAATTAAAATACTTAGCATATCATAAATAAATAAATTTAGAATTAAAATAAAATTATAGTAAACTATTATTATTATTAGTATTAAATAGGCCTCTATTTGTTATCAAGACTTTACTTTTGAAATTTGCTATAGACCTCTATCTCTCACGAGGTAGTTGTCCAATAAATATTAGCAACTTATTTTAGAAATTTCTTGTAATAAAGTGGATTATCTAAAGTGGGAATTTTATTGAATTTATGATACAAATCACTTTGGCATTATGCAACACCACGCCAATACGCAACCGGAAAACTAAGGTAATTAGTCTAATACAAATTTAAAAGTTAGAGGATTCTACTTTCTACCACCAAAGTTATACCTCTCACCCTCATAACTTTAGTAAAAGTATTAATATATCCTTTTAATATTAAAAATTGACAACAACTCAATATATTCATCTAAAAAATTTATAACTTTAAAAATGTAAATTTGAGAGCTCCAGATTTTTCAATATACCAAAATATTCGGTACACAAAATTATATATTGGCCAATTTGAGATGAAAGGATATATAAATTTTTTTCAAAATGAAATACTCAGTATTGTTTATAATACCAAATATTTGTTTTTTTAAAAAGTCGATATTCACATATACATACTGAATATTTTGAAAATTAGAAAAGCCGATAGTTAATACTAGGGATGTACATGGGTGCGAGTCGATCCGCCAACTCATTCATCTAACTCAACCCGTTTTTGATCGGGTCAATTCGATTTGAGTTAAATGAAAAAAATACATGTTTAGAACTTAACTCAATCTAAAGATAATTGATCGGGTCGGGTATCGGATTTTGTCAAAACCTACCAAATTCAACCCGCGTACACCCCTAAAAATATGAAAATTCATCAATTCTAAGCAATGTCAACTTCAAGTCTAAGCACTTAAATGTTAAATGTTTGGACTTGAAGTTGACATTGCTTAGAATTGATGAATTTTCATATTCTATTGATTTACCTTTGTTGATTATGTATTTGAAGATTGTTGGATTTATTTTTTGTGTAAGAAGATGTTGGCTTTTTTAAAGAATTGAATGATGTGATTGAAATTTTATAGTTTTTGAGACATTCGAGTATTAAATATATTTTCATTCAATGTATTTTTCCGTAAAATAAAAAACAGGATATTATTTATTATAATCCGCCAACCCAACCCGTTCTTGATCGGGTCGATTCGGTTCGGGTTAAATGAAAAAATACGGGTTTAGAACTTAACTCAATCCAAAGATAATCGATCGAGTCGGGTATCGGATTTTGTCAAAATCGGTCAAACCCAACCCGCGTACACCCCTAGTTAATACTATATCGAGTATTTTAATTTTGAAATATTCGATACCTAAAATAAGATACCGAACTTTTAGTTATTCCAAAAAATCAGAACCCATTTATCAATTTATTTTTCTATATTTTAATTTATATATATTTTTATTTAGTGGCTAGGAGTAGAGGTCGAGATGGTTCAGTTATTCGTCTGAGGGAGGAAAGAGTTCGACCTCCTGCATCTAGGAGGAAGAGAGTTGGAGAAGCTCGTGGCAGTATATTTGAGATGCAAGAGGGGCCATCAGAGCAACATCCTATAGAGCAACAATGTATTAAGGAAGATCATATTGAGCATCATCTTACATAGGATGAGCATATGGAGCAGGATCAGAAGGAGTTGAAACATGGCTTCCCTAAAGGACCATATGACACATCCCTGTTGATATCATACGAGCACCATGTTGCTAGTAGATTATTCTAGGAGAGATAATTGGTTTAATAATTAAAGTTATTTAATTATTTAACTACATTATTATTTACTAATGTATCATTGAAATATTTATTATATTGTATTATATGTGCAAGACCGTGGTGCTTTGAAAGTATTCACACATGATCTTAAAATTAAGAAGTTTAAGCTTAATGGCTTGCCCGAATTTGTAAATGAGTGGATTGGAGGATCAAATTTGGAGGAATTGATTGACTACTCCTTGACGATATTGACTGTAATCTTGTATCAACATTTGTTGAAAGGTGGCATAAAGAGACTAGCTCGTTTCACTTGCCTTTTGGAGATATGACTAGCACTTTAGATGATGTAGGAGTCACTTTGGATGTTCCTATCACCAGTCACTTTTTTTCTCCACCTATTGGTATGAATGTTGATATGGCTATAGTAGCATCAGTGAAATTATTAGGGGTGTCGTATGGAGATGCAGTCACACAGACTCGATCCACCAGTGTAATCATTTGAAATTGAATTGGTTGAAGCTTGAGGTTTTTTCAAAAAATATGAGGAGACACAAATATTAAGAGGCTATTGAAGTAGCAATGTCGATTAACAAGAAAGGGGGTTTGAATTGTAAATTCTCCCTTTTAAAATTCCTGTTAAAAACTTAAGAAAATAGCTCAAGATTGATCTTGGTTGTGAAAACAGAAAACGGAGAACGTTCTTGGTTTTCACCAGAAAACAGAGAACGTTCTTGGTTAGTTAATCTATTTAACTTGATAATTAACAGACTGAGAGTAAATAGAGATAAGGGAAGATATATCACACACAGATATATCCTGGTTCACCCAACCCGGGCTACGTTCATTCCTCACAACGGTGAGATTTTCCACTAAGTGTTTAAAACAAGAACCTTCTTGGTTTTACAGCACCTAGCTTAGATCAACCTTGATCTTTGTTACAGAATTTAATCAAATTCCACCCAGAAAGAGATTATTCAAATCACCTACCAACCTTGATAGGATTTCTTACAATCTACCCCAAAATATACTTAACTCTTATAGTTTGAGTTTTACAATAGTGATGAGATTGTTTTGTTATAATCTGAGATGTCTCAACTCTTGTTTGAGATTCGATTCTTTACAAAGAATTCAATACAAATGTATCAGAGTAAATAAGAACTTAATCAGACTGATTCTTTTAAGTGATGAGAGAGTTTCAAGTATGTATGTGAGTGATTGATGATATATCTTGGCAATTGAATGTCTTTGATTTTTGGACAGAATCTGAGTATGCTCAACTCGTGTTTGAGATTAGATTCTTGACAAAAGAATTCAGTAGAATGATTCTGATATGAAGAAGAAAAACAGAACTAAATCTTTTGTTTGTGATTGAGAAGCTTTCAAGTTTGTAAGTGTATGTGAGTGATGTTTTTCTTTGTACTTGAAGCTCTTCGATTTCTCTTGATCAGTGAGGTTCCTTTTATAGATATTTAGGAAGTCCTTGAAGGCTTAATATTACCGTTTGAGGAGGTTCCCTTGGTCAAGGGGCAGAATAAAATAATCAGCTCTTATTTTAATCCTTTTGACTGAACTTTTCTGCTTTTTGACTTCTTGACTTTCTTATATTTGTTTATTGTTTTGCCATCTGATATGTGCACACTATAGGATTAGTTTGATTAAAATAACACGTGTCATAATGTGATGTTGTACAATAAATCATAATCGTTCTTGGACAGGTTCAGAACTTGGAGAATGTTCTGGTGCAGAAAAGCAGAAGCTGGAGAATGATCGTCTTCATCTGTTTCATATGTTTTGCCTTGCTCTAAATCTTTTCTCCTTAGATCTTTTATAGTGTTTCTTTTTCTATCTTTAAAGCTTCATATCTCATGATGATGTATTAGAAATCCGTTTAAGATAAACATGATTTTTCCTTGAATAAAAATCAGGTTCAAACAGTCTTGATGAAGTGAACAGAATCCTGGAGAAAGATGTTTGCTGTTGGAGATTGTTTATCAATCTGGAGACTGATGATACACTGCTGGAAAATGATGTTAAACATGTTGGAGATTAATGTTAACATGCTGGAGATTGATTGTTAACATGGTGGAGATTGATAATCATTTCTGGAGACTGATGATCATTCTTGACAGAAGATCATTCTAGACAGCAAATCATTTTGGACATTCTGGAGACTGATCTGATCATTCTGGAGGCTAATCTGATCATTCTGGACATTTTGGAAACTGATATGATCATTCTGGAGATTGATTTGATCATTCTGGACATTCTGGAGACTGATCTGATCATTTTGGAGATTGATCTGATCATTCTGGAGACTGTTCAGTCTTGCTTGGGCAATTTGATTCATGGCCTTTTTTCTTTGTGATTCGAATGGCTTCTTTTGATTGTAATTGAATACATTTTTTCCTTGTTAAGTACTCTCAATACTGATATAAATTCCAGAGGCAATAACTTCAGTTAAGTAATGGAGATTGATTGGTCTTTATGCTATCATGACCATATTTGAACCTGGAGAACATTCTCCGTTTTCCAGATTTCTGTCAAGAACGTTCTCCGTTCTGTTTTTGTAATTTTGCTTCTTTCTAATGATCTTGCTTCTGGTTTATAGCATAATTTGATCATTGATTTGTTGTATGAATGTATTTGCTCATCTTTCTTCATGAAGATGTTATCTTGAAGATGTAATAATCATTCTATTGAATGATTTATATATGATACATTCCTTTTGAGATTATTTCATTATTGAGTGGATACTTGTGCACTTTGATGAAGTGAATTGATTCTTGCTTGTTCACTTATTCATTCATGTTCCTTAAACAAAACTTAACTGAAATCATTAGTAGACCACCATTCATAAAACTTAATCATTTAATTTAAAAGGTTTGTTGTCATTAAAACATATATCAAAAAGGTTTTTTCCTCAACAGCTATGAGGGCTGACATTCTCCATTTGGTTGTATGCTTTATTCTGGCAGATAAAAGTCATACTCTAGTGGACGCAAAAAAATTATTTTTATTTCGTGATGTGGCGAACTACGACAATTGGGGATAAGACCTAGTTGCTTTGACTGTGTTGTATGACTACCTTGGAAACGCAAGCAAACATAACATTAGTCAGATCGAAGGATATATGACCCTTTTATAGGTATTATATTTTTATTTCTGTTCCAGTGTTGGATATATAAACAGTTTCCTTCCATTTGTAATAAAGGGGACTCTTGACTTGTTCCTACTAGGCATCCCCATTCTTCTCGATGGATCAATAAACATACATTGTCTAGTAGGATTGTAGAATATCGACGGAGTTTGGATGCACTGACAATTGATGATGTCATATGGACACCTTATGAGGATCACTAACACACCCATTCCTTTAATGTGGTGTCGTTGTTCAACGGCTATTTTTGATGGTGTGACGCAGTCGTGAAATACTTCTCAAAGATGTGTCTTCTTCAGTTTGGATATATACAAAATGATTATTGTTGACAATTCCAATGATTATGAGACAATGATGAGAAACAAGTGCTCCAGCCTCCAGATGAACCCCTCAATGGGAAGAAAGTAAAATTCAACATATTTGACAACGACACTAGAATAATGTTATAGATAGAAACTATCGTGTACCCTATTTATGGAACGATCAACCATTTATCATTCTCTTGCTTTGCCAAATTAGTTATCAGCAAATACCCTCTTATTTCCTGAACTTGCCCCTTGATTAATAAAGAATACATATTAACGTGTGTATTAGTTTCGTTGTCCAACTGTTGATGGGCTAATGACCATGACAATTCAGTTCAACCAAGTAATGCTGAAATAGCATGAAAACCACAATTTCCATTTGCTTCAACATTAACAACATCCTCGATGTATGGATGAATAAATGGAAGAAATCTATTAAAAAATTATATAGATTGTTTATCTGAATCTTGAGCCAGGTCAGCATGCTCAAAAAATGAAGGATCGCGATGGATATCATATTCCTTCGACTTCTTTCTCTTTTTAGCTCCACCTTTGATTTTAATTTTATCTGGTGGTGGACACATATAAGTTTGTATTTGGAAATGCAAGTTCATATATCTTACTCATCAATGTCCTTTTGCCAATAACATCTAGTGATTGAAAGCGTATTCACAATGCATCCATCCCAATTGACATGTCCAACTCTGATTCAAGCTCTTCTTCAAGATTAGCCTCCATTGATAGTTTCCTCCAATGAATATGAATTGTGTCCAATTGGATAGGAATGAAGTAGCAAAATTGATTTACAAGGAAGGGGGTTTGAATTGTAAATCTCCCTTTTTAAAATTTCTTAAAAAACTTAAGATTTGAATTCAAGAATGTTCTTGGTTTAAGAGAGCAAGAAAAAGGAGAACGTTCTTGGTTTTTTTAGAAAAACGGAGAACGTTCAGATTAGTTTGTAAAACAGAAAACAATTTTGTATTTTTAATCTTGAAAAGCAATCAAACTGAATAAAGAGATAAAGGATAAGAAATACCACACACAGGTGTATCCTGGTTCACCCAACTTGGGCTACGTCCAGTCCTCACAATTGTGAGATTTTCCACTAAGTGTTTAAAAAAAGAACCTTCTTGGTTTTACAACACCTAGCTTAGATCAACTTTGATCTTTGTTACAAAACTTAATCTAATTCCACCCAGAAAGAGATTAATCAAATCACCTACCAACCTTGCTAGGATTTCTTACAATCTACCCCAAACTATACTTAACTCTTATAGTTTGAGTTTTACAATAATGATGATATTGTTTTGATAGAATCTGAGATGTCTCAACTCTTGTTTGAGATTTGATTCTTTACAAAGAATTCAGTATAAATGTATCAGAGTAAAAAGAATTTAATCAAACTGATTCTTGTAAGTGATTGGGGAATTTCAAGTATGTAAATGTGAATGATTTTGAGAGACTTGTTAGCACTTGAACTTCTACGTTTTCCTTAAGCTGTGGCCTTCCTTTTATAGGCTTGAGAACATTAAATGGAGGTCAATAGAGCTGTTGGTAGTGCCCTTATCAGGCTTAACCAGAGGCAATATTTCTGAATAAAAATAATCCAACTTTTGACTATTTTTATTTTCTGTTTTGACTGGGTTGTGTGTTGCGTTTTAGATAAGATTTTCTTGAGTAATCAATGATCCTTTAATGCTTCTGATAAGTGATAATATTGCTGGCTTGAACTGGAAGCTGTCTTGATGCATTGTACATTGTCAAGATTGTTTATCAGTCTTGACAGCAGAACTGGAGAATGTTCAGTTTTTGCTTGGGCAGCTTGATTCATGGCCTTTTTTCTTTGTGATTCGAATGGTTTCTTTTGATTGAAATTGATCACATCTGTTCCTTGTCATGTACTCTTATTACTTATGTAAATTCCAGAGGCAATAACTTCAATTAAGTGATGGAGAAAGATTGGTCTTTGTGCTGTCACGGCCTAGCGAACATTCTCCGTTTTCCAGAATATGTCACGAATGTTCTCTGCCTTTGTTTATGTTGTTTTCTTTGATTCTTTTGAAACTTATCTTTGAATTAACACACTCAAAAGCACAAGTTAAATTAACAATACATTAAGAATCATAATTAACAATCTTTAATTAACCTTTGTTTATTTTCATGAAAACATTAAAAATAAGAGTTTGTCTTAACAATCTCCCTCTTTTTGATGATGACAAACATGTTAATTTAGATTTTAATTTTGATTCTAATTTTGAAAGAGCTTGAAAGCTCCCCCTCAATTTGTGCAGTGATTTAATTTTAACAGAAGATAAATCATGTAATTTCAAGAGATAAATCATTTCATAGCAAATAGATTCAGAATAAGGACTTTTCATTAGATGATATCAATTGATAATTACACAATGAGATTAAGTCAGAAGATATACAAAAGTACTATATACAAAAGGACTTCTATCTAATTAAAAAAAAAACTTAAACTTAATCTAAAATCTTCAAATTAATTCTCCCCCTTTGTCATAACAAAAAGGTATGAGAAAAAGATCCTAAGATGCCAACGATGGTGAAGATCCCTCTGAAGAAGAGGACTTGGCAGGATCAGCAACAGGTTGAGGAGAAGGAGAAGGATCAAGCTTTGGAGCAAGTTGTTCTGTCATCCAGGTTCGTAGGAGGGTGGACTCTAAATCCTGTTGAGTCTGGCGTGCCATAATGGTTTGAAGGGCAGCCATGATCTCAGAATTTGTAGGTTCTTTTGGTGGAGGAGGAGGAGGTGGAGGAGCGGAGGTAGAAGGTGAGGGATTGGAGATGGATGTATGGTTAATGGAGGGTCCAGGGGTATTAGAAAAAGTCAAAAATTGACTTATCCCAAAGAGTGAGGGACTGGTTTTCTGAGGGGAAATGAATAATGGTGACATGGAGGAGACGTGTTGGTTGGGAAGGAGGGTGCACATGTCGTCAATGGGTGACTGGAAGTAATGGAGAAAGTCTGTGGAGGACAAGGTTGAAGGTTGAGGCAAAATGGAGAAAGTGTTGGGATGGTTTGTGTAATACCCCGAGTTTAAAATACAGCGCGGGTGTATTTTTTTTTTTCACATAAAATAAATCAATAAAAGAATTTTCCGAATTAATTAAAGGGAATTAAAATAAGATTTTCATTAGTTCATTTCAAAAGAGGACACTTGGCCTGTGGCCACTAAACAGTATCAGAGTGCGGAAAAATACATCGGAAAAGTAATACATTAATTTCCAAAATAAAATTACATTTCCCGAAACTCAAGACCCTATACAAAAGTCTAGACTGATCATGCACTAAGCTACAGTAGCACGGTCTCCACCGTATCCTCTATAAGTCTCGTCTTCAGCCAACCGTCCGTCCCTCTGCATTGTCCACGTAGACTCCGTACGTAAAGATCAGGGGAAACTAACGACGCTTCCGTCGTTTGTGTATCCGTCGGTAGGACGGGTTCGGGTAACATCTGAGGGCAAAGCCCAAAGTCCACAATATAATAGCAAGGGTCACCGACCGAAATTAACAAATAAGCACATAGCATATATCTCACAACAACACATATATTCATGGCATATTGTATAATAATGATGAAAAGATGCTCATTTTGAAATTTCATGACATGTATGCCTTTTCAAAACAGCAATGAATTAATATGGAAAAAACATGTTGTAAGTACAATCACCACTTCAGCAATCACAAACATTAATCAGAAAACTCATATTTCAACAAGTACTTACACCCATTAATTTTCCAATCATCAACAATATCCAAAATGTGACCCACCGGTCAAACACCCAGATGCAATATGCATATGCTCATGTATACCATTTTCTTGGAATCACCAAGGTGCAGTCACTCGACAGACCAGCACATCTCAACGGCCCTCATGACCAGGGTGCAATCGCTCAACAGATCAGCACCAGTGTAGACGCTCAACAGTCCAGCACATCGTGCAGTCGCTCAACAGACCAGCACGTTTGACATCACCCAAGGTACAATCGCTCAACAGATCAGTACCCAGTGCAGACGCTCAACAGTCCAGCACTCGTGCAATTGCTCAACAGATCAGCACGGGGTTGCGCATTTCAGGGTACAGACGCTCAACAGTCCAGTATCGGTGCAGACGCTCAACAGTCCAGCACTTATATACCAAAGTACAATCGCTCAACAGATCAGTACTTAGTGCAGACGCTCAACAGTGCAGCACTCGTGCAATCGCTCAACAGATCAGCACGTGGTTGCGCATTACTCTGTGGCCCATCGCGGGTACCACTTGACTATGCAATGCATGAATATGTAGTGTTTCACTTCTCTAGAAACAGAATACAAAATCAGAAAATTCATGCTTCTCATCATGTTTAAAATATTTCAGCATAGTCAGAATTTGCATCATCACAATCATGATTAAACAGTCCATCAATCATTAACACCTTGAAATGTTTTTCCCAGATTCTTAAAATTCAATTACAGAGTTTAAAACTGAAGATCTTCTGGAATTTTACGAATCTGTATTCGAATACAGCTTCTCTGTATTCGAATATAGAAGTTGAAACTAGTGAAAATATGCAATTTTAACATTCTGTATTCGAATACAGATTGCCTGTAGTCGAATACAGAAGACAAAACCAGAATGATCTACATCAAATCATTAGAAAACAGAACCAGAATCAGAACATTAGAAACAGAACCAGAATGAATGATTAATCATCAGAACAGAACCAGAATGAATGATTAACATCATAACAGAACCAGAATGATGATTAACATCAGAACAGAAACAGAATGATGCACTTCAGAACCATTGGAAGCAAAACAACATAATGATTCGCCCAGAATCATCAGAAGCATCACAGAATGATTCACACCAGAATCATCAGAAGCAGAAACAACAGAATGATTCACCTAGAACCATCAGAAGCAACACAGAATGATTCACACCAGAATCATCAGAAGCAACACAGAATGATTCACACCAGAATCATCAGAAGCAGAAACAACAGAATGATTCACCCATAACCATCAGAAGCAACACAGAATGATTCACACCAGAATCATCAGAAGCAACACAGAATGATTCACACCAGAATCATCAGAAGCAACATAGAATGATTCACACCAGAATCATTAGAAGCAACACAGAATGATTCACACCAGAATGATTCACACCAGAATCATCAGAAGCAACACAGAATGATTCACACCAGAATCATCAGAAGCAACCCAGAATGATTCACACCAGAATCATCAGAAGCAGAAACAACAGAATGATTCACCCAGAACCATCAGAAGCAACACATAATGATTCACACCAGAATCATCAGAAGCAACACAGAATGAGTCACACCAGAATCATCAGAAGCAACAAAGAATGATTCACACCAGAATCATCAGAAGCAGAAACAACAGAATGATTCACATCAGAACCATCAGAAGATGAATGTATCAAGGATACATTCTGAATTTACAGAAGATGCATTTCTGGAATTATCAGAAGATAAACCAGAATGTCCAAAACCGACCAAAAGATAACTTTGGAGGCTTATATCAAACAGAAACAAATTCAGAAGAACATCTGGAAAATACCAGAGGGAAGCCTGCCATAATATGAGTTGCTCCAACAAGAATGATTTAAATATCAGAAGAAATCAAGAAGTTATACTGATCAGAACATAGTCTGGCAGTGTAATTTCAACACAGTCCATACTTGTCCAGAAGTGACCAGAAGATATCTTTGATGCATTATATCAGAGGGAATAAATATCAGAAATTTCTTTGGACCAAACCATTGTGAAGCCTGCCATGTGGAGAGTTGCTCCAGGCCATAAGTTGTCAAAAGCAAGAAGTAATCCAGAAGATAATTTGACCAGAACATGGCATGACAGTCGAATTTTGAATAACCCAGACTTTGCCCAGACTTCATCCAAAATTGATCAGAAGAAGCACATAATGGTTTATGCCAGAATCACCAGAAGCAGAAACAACAGAATGATTCACATCAGAACCATCAGAAGATGGTTAACATCAGAACCATCAGAAGCAGAAACAGAATGATTCAAATCAGAACCATCAGAAGCAGAAATAGAATGGTTCACATCAGAACCATCAGAAGCAGAAACAGACTGATTCACATCAGAATCATCAGAAGATGGTTAACATCAAAACCATCAGAAGCAGAAACAGAATGTTTCAAATTAGAACCATCAGAAGCAGAAATAGAATGGTTCACATCAGAACCATCAGAAGCAGAAATAGAATGGTTCACATAAGAACCATCAGAAGCAGAAACAGACTGATTCACATCAAAATCATCAGAAGATGGTTAACATCAGAACCATCAGAAGCAGAAACAGAATGTTTCAGATCTGAACCATCAGAAGCAGAAATAGAATGGTTCACATCAAAACCATCAGAAACAGAAGCAGAATGTTCAACATCAGAACATCAGAAACAGAATGATCCACACAAGGATCATCAGAACCAGAAACAGAAACAGAATGATCCACTCAAGGATCATCAGAATCAGAAACAGAAACGAAATGATCCACACAAAACAACCAGAATCAGAATCAACAATATCATCAAGATCACCCAGAACAACCAGAAGCAGAATCATCATTATCATCACCAGAATCACACAACATAAAACAGAATCAGAATCATTAACATCAGTTTATCCAAAACAGAGACAGATGATCAATCATCAGAACATCACACAACATTTCAGTGTTCTCATTCATCAGAACAAACATGCAACATTTCAGTGTTCACACTTATCAGAACAAGCATGCAACATTACAGTACTCATCAGAACAAACATGCAACATTTCAGTTTTTCCCAAAACACCAGAGCAAACATGCATGTATTCAGTTTTCTCAAAACACAACAGAATGACAAGAAACATCACGGAACACTAACACCAACAGGATGCATTTTGCATTTTAATGCTATTTTCAAAACAGTTTTAAGATATGCATTTTATTCATCATTAAA
Organism: Cicer cuneatum; assembly: GCA_037974295.1. Lineage (NCBI taxonomy): Eukaryota > Viridiplantae > Streptophyta > Magnoliopsida > Fabales > Fabaceae > Cicer > Cicer cuneatum. Next base: position 14,777,135 of record JBBPBO010000002.1, on the reverse strand, counting down.
ATGACAATGCAACATGTTCCAGCTTTCATTCATAAGTAAAATAGCATGTTTTATTAGAAAAACAGCCAGCAACAACCATAAGGATAATCACATATCAACAAAGTGCATTTTCCTTCAAAATGTCATTTTTCGAAAACAGTTTTTCTTTTAAAAACAGAACTGAAACAGCACACTTTATGGCCCTAATGCAGCTAAAAAATGGAAGGTGCCCTTACCCTTGTAGCGTGCTTTGCTATTTCCTCTGTTTTCTGCTGCGTTCCCTTCTCTGCGTCCAGAGACGGTGAAACTGTTCCCTGAGTTTGCTGCTGCAAAACTGGGTTCTTTGGCTTCGTAATGGAGTGGGGATTAACTTTACTATTGTGGGTTTTCTGGTTTGAGGTTTTGATTTCCAGTTTATGGTGTTGGAGGAATTCCCTCTTCTGAATTTAAAGAACCCGTGAAGTTGTTTTTCAGAAACCAGAGGCAGAAATGGGAGGAAAATTACTGTTGCATGCAATCACTCATTACATGCAAAATAGGAGAGTGTGTGTTCTGGTCTTTGCTCAGTTCCTCTGCCGTGTACTCATGGAATTACTTGAGTGCCTTCCTTCTTGAAAATACTAATAAAATAATGTTGTATCATTTCAGCACTTAATCCTTTAATTAATCACTAATCCTTAATTAGTGGTCCAATTAATTTAATTACTCGAAATTAAATTAATTTAATTACTCGAAATTAAATTAATTTAATTCTTCATCCCATAATTTAATTCCTCTTCCAAAATAAATATATATATATATTCACTTAAAACATACATATATTAAATATTTACAACAATTCCCAAAATGCCCTTGACAATAATTCCAAAATTAATATTTAAAATTAAGGGTCTTACAGTTTGGTTGGGCATATGAACTTTCTCGGTTTTCAGCTGAACGTTCTTGAGCAGTTTCTGCTTCAGCTTCAGGAAGTTCATGTGAGGGTTGTGGTGAAGCTGGGGTTGGAGCTGGAGCAGCAGCTCTTCTCCTTGAGGAGCGCTTCCTTTTCAGTGAAGGTGGAAAGAAGGATGAAGGAGCACTTGCCTGAGAAGAAGTTGTCTTCATATGAGAAATATTCTTTGAAGAAAACTTGGAGATTTTGATCAGACTCTTCTCCATGCTGAGAGGGATTTGAAAGTGTTTGAAGATTCTGGTCAGAATCATCCCATAAGGTACAGTGTTTTTCCTGTAATCCTTATTTGCTGCAGCTATCATGTGATGGATGATGATGTGGGGAAGGTTGAGACGCTTGCAGTTTAGGAGATGATGGATTATGAGGGCATCATTGTCAGATACATACTCATGACTTCCACAGTGGGGAAGTATGGTATGGTGGCTGATGCTGTTAAAGATTTTTGGAAGGGGTTTGAGGAAAGTTGAGAGCTGACGCGTAGACCCTTCGTGGAAAAGATCAGAGAGCACCTCTGTCTTGTTTAAATTTAGAGCTCCATACCATTTATCTCCATAAACAGCAGGGCCTTCAGTAGGGAGGTTTAGAATAGAGGCTAGGGATTCTGGAGTTAGGCTTATTTCTATCCCCTTGACCTTGGAGATGATCAGGGACTTATCAGAGAAAGTCTTTGCTTGACAGTAGAAAACCCTGATGACATCTAGGTAGTAACATTCTGATATCTGAAGAAAGGAGGTCCAGCCCAAAACATCAGTGTGATGTTTTACAGCGTTTCCATCAACAATCAGGTTGTCAAACATGACAACTCTTCCCACTCCAATAGGGCGTTGAGCCCATTTCTCTTTGAATAGCTTATATGCAGAGGAGGGAATTAGAGGATTGTTGTTGGTATTGTGGAGAGGAGAGTTTTGAGGGGCAAAAGGAGATGGTTCACAGAATGGAGAACGTTCAGGTATTGGTGAACGTTCTTGAAAAGGTTCTGGTGTTTTTTCAACAGAAGGAGAATACTTCTGTCTGGTCTATTTTAGAGCCTATGATTTGCTTCTCTGAGGGTTTTTTAATTTCTTTTTAGCAAGAAATTGAGAGAGGGTTATGGTGGAGTTTTTCTTCATGGTTTTTGAAGGGGGTTGAGATGGTTTTGAGGGAGAGAGGATTTCATCTATATTCTTCCTCTTCTGGTTAGGAGGAGTTGTAAATGAAGGTTCAGAAGACATAGTTTGCCTTTGTGTTGGGGTGTCTGAGTTGTTTGCTGAGAGGTTTCTAGAGGGACATTTGATGGAGGAACATCAGTTTCTTCCTCATCAGAGTCAGAGATTATGAACATGGGAGAATCAATCTTTTTAGGTTTTGATGTCCCTATTCCAGCAAGAATTCTCATAGACCTTCGTTGAGTTTTTGTGGTTTTGTTGGATTTCTTAAATGTGGTAGAACTTGAGCAGTGTTTGGTATAGATTGAGAGTGAGAAGGAGGGAAAACAGCTGCGAGTGGTCTAAGAGGGAGAGGGATAGGACTTGATTCCCTTGATGATGAAGATGAATATTCTGATAATGAGAAGGGCATTTTAATGGGAGAAGGTCTGGGTGGTGGAGAAGGTGAGCGATTGTGAAATGCAGAAGAAGGTGGTGGTGATGGTGATTCAGCATATGCATTTTTACGAGCACAGGATTTTGTTCTTGCCATTGCAGTTTTTTCAGAGAGGAAGAAGGGTTTAGAGGAAGATGAAGAGAAGGATTTGAAGGGTTCGTGAGAAACTCCAGAGGCAATGTTGCTTATTTAGAAAGAAATAAGTAATGATGAGTGAAACCTAGGGAAGGATGATTGAGAAGATGCAACGTCTCACTTGACAGTGTGTTAGGGCATTTTTTTGGAGGCAGGGGACAAGATGTTGGAACCAAGTTGGTTCTAAATCTTAGGATTTTGATGTTTACAAAAGTACTCAATGTAATCTTATTTTGTACCTTGAATTATTAAATTAAATACCACCAGAAACTGAAATAATCAGAAGCAGAAGATCAAAGGATTCCAGAAAATGAATTCTGGAATTACCAGAAGATACTCCAGGAATGTCAAATCATGACCAGAAGATATCTTTGTTGGCCCAGAACAGAAGGAAGAAAATCAGAAGAAGACCTGGACCATACCAGAGGAAAGCCATCCAGAAGGAGAGTTTGTCCAGACCAAGAGGAATCAAATATCAGATTTATTCCAGAAGTTATTCTAACCAGAAGATGGCCTGGCAGTGAGAAATTAAAACAACCCAAACTTGTTCCAGACTCAACCAGAAGAAAAGTTAATGAGTCTAGAACAAGAGAATCAATCCAGATCTGACCCAGACCATAAGATAGTATGATTCAGGGCATGAAACTAAGTCCATACCAGAAGAAATGAATTCCAGAATCAATCCAGACCTGGTCCAAAATCAAAGGTAAAATGACCAGACTGAAATATTTTTTTCTCAAGTTAATTTAAGTTCATTCCAGACCAAGTCCAGAATTTGTCCAAATCAGAGGAAAAATATTCAGTTTAATGGTTCAGAATAAATTATTTGGCCCAGTGATGGCCCAAATCAGAAGATTAGACCATGGCCCAGTGTTGGCCAAAATCAGAGGGACGGGATGTGTAGTCCAGCAAAGGCCGAGTTCAGAGGATTATAGCATATCAGGTGCGAGTCCAGGATGGCCGAAATCAAAAGATCAGAGGGTTAGGAAGTGTGGTCCAGGGATGGCTGAATTCAGAGGATCACAGCATATCAATTTATTTGGTCCAGATGTGGACTAGCGCATTAAGATCCAATGGTCCAGATTTGATCATGAGGATTAACAATGGAGATTTCAATTTATTTTGATCAAAGTATTAAAAAGATTTATTACAAAAATAAAGTGAAGTATTGTGGAATTCAGGAGTTGTGGCGGGAGGCAATGAAAGGATTTGATTGGCCAGTTAGTTTTTGAAAGAAATCTAAGGCTTAAAAAAGATATGTTTTTTAATTAAATGAAGCCCAATTGGTCAAGTTATTTTTGCAGAGAATCCAGCAAGATTCAGCTCGAATTTAAGCATTGGAAGAGGCCCAAATCTGCATCTATAAAAGGAGGCTCAAGGCAGAATACTTAGCATCGAAAATCACAAAAGAGTCATACACTTCCAAAGCAAACACCCAAATTTTCATAGAAGTCAATTGTGAGTTCCAGCTTTCAAGAAGCAAGTACTCTTGTTATTTTCTTTCCACTGTGTCAGATCTAAGTTGTTGAAGTAGAGTCTACAATCTGAGGGAGTCAGAAGGGGTAGCAGGTTACTTGGCAATTAGATTCATAGTGTTGTGTGTTAAATCTAAGTTGTTGAAGTAGAGTCTACAATTTGAGGGAGTCATAAGGGGTAGCAGGTTACTTGGCAATTAGATTCATAGTGTTGTGATTTCTTCTACAATCTGGGATTGTCAGATTGGCTGAAGACAGGAGCTGCATTCCTCAAAGAAGTCTAGGATTGTTAGACTGTTTGAGAAGACTGACTTGGAGGGTCAGTATAAAGGTTGTAATTCAAGGTTTGAATTAGTGAAATCCTTCAAGGTGAAGGGACTGGACGTAGCCTCGTTAACGGTGAACCAGTATAAAAACTGTGAGTTTTATTTTTACTTTTATCCGCTGCTAACTCTGTTTTTAATCATACATCAAGTTTTGTTTTAAAAGTATAAAAACAGGAAAAGTATTCAAGTTAAGTCAAACACAATTCAACCCCCCCTTCTCGTGTTTGCACCTTCACAAGAGCATTAAATGCCAAGACTCCCCTTTTCCTTTTGCTTGCACAGAGAAGAAGTGACACGCAGAGGAGAAAGTTGTTTCTCAAACGGAGAAAGTTGACTGTAAAACGAAGATTGATAAATGTTCTCCATTTTCTGCATAAGCAGAATTTTAATGAGATTTCTCAGGATTCTCATGATCTTCAGTCTTTCCTTAATTGAATTAAAACTATCCTGAACTAAAGGCTTTGTAAATATATCAGCAAGCTGATTTTGGGTATCTACAAAGATTAATTCAATGTTTTTCTTGCTTACATGATCACGGATAAAATGATGTTTTATTTCAATGTGTTTTGATCGTGAGTGCTGAATAGGATTTTTAGATAAATTGATAGCACTAGTATTATCACAATAAATTGGAATACTTGAGTAACTTATAGAGAAGTCTTCAAGTTGATTTTTAATCCAAATTACTTGTGAGCAGCAGTTTGATGCTGAAACATATTCAACTTCGGTGGTTGATAAGGCTATTGTGTTTTGTTTCCTGCAAGACCAGCTTATCAATGCTTCACCCAGGAACTGACATGCTCCACTTGTGCTTTGACGTTCAATTTTATCTCTAGCGTAATCAGCATTGCAATAGGCTACAAGACCAAAATGTGAATCTTTTTTATACCAAAGGCCAAGAACAGTAGTACCAAAATGATATCTAAAGATGCGTTTTACTGCTGTTAAATGTGATTCTTTGGGTTCAGATTGAAATATAGCACATAATCTTACTGCGAATACAATATCAGGCCTACTCGCAGTTAGATATAACAAAGAACCTATCATTCCTCTATACTATTTTTCAGAGACAAATTTTCCATTTTCATCTTTGTCCAATGAAGAAGATGGATGCATGGGAGTAGTCATGATTTTGGCTTCATTCATTTTATATTTTGTTAAAAGGTCTTTTGTATACTTTTCTTGACAAATAAAAATGTCATCATCATGTTGCTTGATTTGTAAATCAAGAAAGTATCTCAACTCCCCCATCATGCTCATTTCAAATTCACTTTGCATAAGTTTTGAAAAGTCATCACACATTTTTTCATTGGTTGAACCAAAGATTATATCATCAACATACAATTGAACTATGAGTAAATCATTTTTATCATTTTTCTTGAAAAGTGTAGTGTCAATGTTTCCTCTGAAAAATCCGTTTTTGATTAAGAATGAACTTAATCTTTCATACCAAGCTCTTGGTGCTTGTTTCAGACCATAGAGAGCTTTGGTAAGTTTAAAAACATGGTTTGGTTTTGATTGATCCTCAAAACCAGGAGGTTGTTTCACATAAACTTGTTCATTTAAAAAGCCATTTAAAAATGCACTTTTAACATCCATTTGAAATAATTTAACACGCTTATGAGATGCATATGCAAGAAGTATACGAATAGCTTCTAACCTTGCAACAGGGGCAAACGTTTCATCGTAATCAATACCTTCCTGTTGATTATATCCTTGCGCGACCAGCCTTGCTTTGTTGCGAATAACCTTGCCTTCTTCATTGAGTTAGTTTCTGAAAACCCATCTTGTACCAAGGACAGTTTGATCTTTTGGATCAGGGACCAAAGTCCAGACTTCATTTTTCTCAAACTGAAGCAACACTTCTTTCATGGCTTCTATCCAAGATTGATCTATTATTGCTTCTTTAATGGATTTGGGTTCAATCTGGGATATCAGTGCCATGCTGCATTCGTCATTCTTGATTGATCTTCTTGTTCGAATTCCATCAGCAGTTTCTCCAATTATTTGAGTTTGAGGATGTCCTTCAATTGTTCTCCAGCTTTTTGGTGGAGAATGAAACGGAGATTGTTTATCAATCTCGGTTTCCTGCACAACATTTTGTTGCTGCACACCAGTTTGAATCTCCTCTTCCTCATCCCTTTTACTTAGATCTAAATCATCAAACTCATCAAATAACACGTGCATACTGATTTCAACAACCTTGGTTCTCAGATTAAACACTCAATATCCTTTGGAGTCAGTTGCATACCCCAAAAATATTGCTTTGTCTGATTTTGCGTCAAACTTTCCAAGGACATCTTTGTTGTTTAATATATAACAATAACATCCAAAAATGTGAAAATATGAAATGTTTGGTTTTCTATTCCTCCAGATTTCATAAGGAGTTTTGTTAATGATTTTTCTAATAGATACACGATTTAAAATGTAGCAAGAAGTGTTAATGGCTTCTGCCCAAAAGTATCTTTCAATATTTGATTCTTCTAAGATTGTTCTTGCCATTTCTTGAAGTGTTCTATTTTTTCGTTCAACAACTCCATTCTGTTGTGGAGTTCTTGCACAAGATAGATTGTGAGAAGTTTTTAAAAGAAGTTCATCAAAGAAGTTTTTAAAAGAGGCATTTATGAACTCTCCTCCATGATCACTTCTTACAGAAATGATGCTGGGTTATTTTTCATTATGTACCTTTTTGCAAAATGTTTTAAATTCATCAAATGCATCATCCTTATTTTTTAAAAACAATACCCAAGTGTATCTAGAGAAATCATCAACAATAACAAAACCATATTTCATTCCTCCTAGACTTGTTGTTTTGATTGGCCCAAAGAGATCTATGTGAAGTAATTCAAGAGTTCTGTTTGTAGTTATAAAATCTTTTGAATGAAAACTACTCTTGACTTGCTTTCCCTTTGCACAAGCTTCACAAATTCTATTTTTGTCAAAATTCAGTTTGGGCAATCCTCTAACAAGATCCAGTTTAGAGATTTTTGCAATTGTTTTCATACTTATATGTCCAGCCCTTTTATGTCATATCCATTTATCTTTATCGATTGACATAAAACAGGATTCATCTGGTAATTCATCAAGATATAGGACATATAGATTTTTCTTTCTATTTCCAAAATATAACACCTCTTCAGAATCTGTTTTTCTTACTTCATATACGCTTGGTTTGAAAATAACTTCAAAATCATTGTCACATAACTGACTTATACTTAGAAGATTATGTTTCAAACCTTCAACGTATTGAACATCAGTTATTTGAGCAGAGTTTGCCTTACCAATAGTTTCTTTACCTTTGATCTGAGCTTGATTGTTGTTGCCAAAGTAACTGATCCTCCATCCTTTTTAATGAAGGACATCAAACAGTTTTTATCACCTGTCATGTGTCTTGAATAGCGACTGTCCAAGAACCAAGGCTTTCTCTTGGCACTTTGAAATCCAGCCTGCATAAGAGTTTACATTCACTTTAGGTACCCACTTTGTCTTGGGTCCTTGAGAGTTAGTCTTAATAATTTCTTTCTTTTCAAAATAACATGTTGACTCTTGATGACCAAATTTGAGACAATAGGAGCATTTAACTTTTGATCTTGGTATTGATTTTGAAATATGAGTTTTAGAAGGTTTGAATCTTGATTTTGTAAAGGTTCTAGATCGTTCTCCTTTTTTCAAACTTTCTGGAGAAAGTTCAGTTTTTATTCTGGATCTTTCTCCGTTTTGAGAACAGTCTGGAGAACTTTCTCCCTTTTGCAGTTTTTTTAAAATTGGTTCTCTATTTGCAGAACTTTCTTTTCTTTTAAACATCCTTCTGCTCTTAATCTTTTCATCCCGTTTTTTGAAGTAGCAAGCAAATTCCAAATGTCCAAGTTTTTTACAGTATGAACATTTCGTTTTACATTTTTCAATCTTGCTTTCCGGAATAAAAAAGTTTTCATACATTTTGGTTTTTTGAGTTTGATTGAACCCAAGATCAGCTTTATCAAATATTCCTATTTGTGATCCCATGAATTTTTGAAAAGTTTCAGTAGCTTTAATAAAATTTAGCAAATCAGTTTTCAAAATTTCATTTTCAGATTTAAGGTGAACGTTCTCCGTTTTAGCTGCAGAACGTTCTTGACCTTTCTGATTTTCATAACTTTGCTGTTTTGATCCTCTCAGTTCTTGAATGGTATTCTTGAGAATATCAATCATAGCATGAGCCTTTTCTTTTTCTTCTTTTTCTTTAAAAACTTGTTCTTTTAAAGAACTACATTTTTGAATGAGAATGTTTGAATCATTTAGCAAGTTGTCGAATTCTTTTCCCATTAATTCACACAAAGAACAAGATTCAGAATTAGTTACCTCGTTTTCTTCTATATCTGCCATCAAGCATATGTTGGCTTCTTCACCTTCTTCTGTGTCTGATTCTTCTGAGTCATCCCATGTGGCCAGCATTTATTTCTTTTTAAATGGAAATCATTTTGGTGTTTTCTTATTCAAGGGACATTCAGCTTTGTAATGTCCTAATTTATTACAACCAAAACATGTAATCTGGCTTTTATCTGTTTCTGTTTTGGGATTTTTATTTGGAAATCCCTTCTTGACTTGATATCTCCTTCTCATCATTCTTTGTATTTTTCTGGTGAGAAGAGCAATTTCTTCATCAACATCTTCTTGTCCAGTTTCTTCTAGTTCTTCATCAGTTTGTAGTATGATGCTCTCTTGAGATGCCTTTAGAGCCACTGCTTTGACTTTCTTGGTAGGTTTATCTTCTTGTAGCAGTATTTCATGTGCTCTTAAGGTTCCTATCAGTTCTTCCAGAGGAAGTGTTTCAAGATTCTTGGCTTGGCTTATAACTGTTACCATTGGTCTCCATACAACTGGAAGACACCTCATGATCTTTCTTACCCTGTCTTGTATTGAATAGGCTTTGCCAAGGGAACGCATTTCATTCACTATTGTTGTGAATCTTGAGTACATCTCATCAATGGGTTCTCCTTCTTGCATCTCAAATAATTCAAATTTTCTTATACCAATGTCTATTCTTGTTTCTTTGACATGGCTTGTGCCTTCATGGTGAGTTTGCAATGTGTCCCATACTTCTTTAGGAGTTTCACATTCGTCTACTCTTTCACTTTCTTCCCTGCTCAAAGCACACGATAAGAATAAATGAGCTTTAGAATTTAGGAGTACCTTAGCTTTATCATCAGGAGTCCAGTCTGCTTCTTTCTTTTTTGCTGAAGTTGAATCTTCTTGATTTATTCTTGGAATATGATTTCCATTTATTATGATGTTCCACATGCCTGTGTCCTGTGATTTGAGAAATAGTTTCATTTTGCTTTTCCAAAAGTAGTAATCAGTACCATCAAAGAATGGTGGTCTATTTGAGGATCCTCCCTCAACAATGTATTTTGCTTTGGACATTTTCCTGGATCTTTTTCTCTAATACTTGTTAGGTGTTCTTTTTAGAAACCAGACTCTGATACCAATTGAAGTAGCAAAATTGATTTACAAGGAAGGGGGGGTTTGAATTGTAAATCTCCCTTTTTAAAATTTCCTGAAAAACTTAAGATTTGAACTCAAGAATGTTCTTGGTTTAAGAGAGCAGGAAAAAGGAGAACGTTCTTGGTTTTTTAGAAAAACGGAGAACGTTTTGATTAGTTTGTAAAACAGAAAACAGTTTTGTATTTTTAATCTTGAAAAATAATCAAACTGAATAAAGAGATAAAGGATAAGAAATACCACACACAGATGTATCCTGGTTCACCCAACTTGGGCTACGTCCAGTCATCACAATTGTGAGATTTTCCACTAAGTGTTTAAAACAAGAACCTTCTTGGTTTTACAGCACCTAGCTTAGATCAACCTTGATCTTTGTTACATAACTTAATCTAATTCCACCCAAAAAGAGATTAATCCAATTACCTACCAACCTTGATAGAATTTCTTACAATCTACCCCAAACTATACTTAACTCTTATAGTTTGAGTTTTACAATAATGATGAGATTGTTTTGTTAGAATCTGAGATGTCTCAACTCTTGTTTGAGATTCGATTCTTTACAAAGAATTCAGTATAAATGTATCAGAGTAAAAAGAATTTAATCAAACTGATTCTTGTAAGTGATGGGAGAATTTCAAGTATGTAAATGTGAATGATTTTGAGAGACTTGTTAGCACTTGAACTTCTATGTTTTCCTTGAGCTGTGGCCTTCCTTTTATAGGCTTGAGAGCATTAAATGGAGGTCAATAGAGCTGTTGGTAGTGCCCTTGTCAGGCTTGACCAGAGGCAATATTTCTGAATAAAAATAATCCATCTTTTGACTATTTTTATTTTCTGTTTTGACTGGGTTGTGTGTTGCGTTTTAGATCAGATTTTCTTGAGTAATTAATGATCCTTTAATGCTTCTGATAAGTGATAATATTGCTGGCTTGAACTAGAGCTTTGGATCAATTAAAACAGATTGAAAAAGATCACAGAACATACTGATTTCTAAACATACTGGAAGATGTCTTGATGCATTGTACATTGTCAAGATTGTTTATCAGTCTTGACAGTAGAACTGGAGAATGTTCAGTTTCTGCTTGGGCAGCTTGATTCATGGCCTTTTTTCTTTGTGATTCGAATGATTTCTTTTGATTGTAATTGATCACATCTGTTCCTTGTCATGTACTCTTAATACTGATGTAAATTCCAGAGGCAATAACTTCAATTAAGTGATGGAGAAAGATTGGTCTTTATGCTGTCACGGCCTGGCGAACATTCTCCGTTTTCCAGAATATGTCAAGAATGTTCTCTGCCTTTGTTTATGCTGTTTTCTTTGATTCTTTTGAAACCTATCTTTGAATTAACACACTCAAAAGCACAAGTTAAATTAACAATACATTTAGAATCATAATTAACAATCTTTAATTAACCTTTGTTTATTTTCATCAAAACTTTAAAAATGAGAGTTTGTCTTAACAAGAAATACCTTTAATTTTATAGTATGATAAATCACAAGCACAAGGTAATCCATGTATTGTTCTTATTGCACAACCACATACTGCTTTATTAGTGCCGATCAATTTAACTCTCAAATATTCTTTAACAATGTGTTGTATACCTACCCTAGATTCAAACTCGTGCAATCTCCTTAAAATTGGATTATTGTGTCTGTGCTCCACACTATTAATACTTTTCTAAAATGACGCTCTAACATTATCCAATTGTAACTTCAACATGTTGTTCACGGTGTCTCAACTCCTACAAAAGTCTACTTTACTATCTTGCAACATATTTTTTAATCTCTGATGAGCTGATTCAATTTATACACAAATAAAAACACCTAAAAGTCTTAAAAAATAAATTACGTTAAATAGAAACTTTGCAGTTTATTACATGTTGGTTGTTGTATTTCCTAAATTCATAACACGGTTCATCCAAGCCATAACAAACTTTTCTTTGAAATGAGTTCACCATGTATCTTTAACATAGTCAACAAAGATGATAATATCAACAAATACTAGCTCAAAGTGTTACAAATATCATTTGGTAATCCATCATACTAGAAGAATCGACAATCTTATTCCATAAATTTATTAATGACTCTTGTCTTTCCTTCAACACATATTGCTTGCATTTGTCTCCAATATTTTTGTTAACATGAAAGTGACTTAACAAATTCCTCGATGATGGAAATACTACCTCAAGTGCATTCATAATGACAAGATCTCTGTCAGTCAAAATTACTTTTGAAATTAAGCTATCTTTCAAGAATAAAGTTTTTAACTTATCTAACACCCAAAAAAAGTTATCTTGCTTATCAAATTCCAAATAATCAGTTACTATAGAAAATGTTAACTCTATTGAGGTGACACATCTTTGGTTAAACGTCCCAAATATGTATGAACTTTTAAAGTATCTGCTAATTGATGATTGTGAAATCCACAACGAACACTAACTATCTAGTTGTCACCAACTTTCGATGGTACCTCTCTTAGCTTAAATGGAAAATTATTTTTGTACTCCTTCCTCTTTGTCCCGTTTCAATATATGATATTATAATAACAATAATTATCCCCTTTTGTTTTCCAATTGATTTTGCCCAATACAACATATCGTCACGTGTAGGAAATATCTGCAACAATATATATTAAAAACAATATTAATCATATCACATTCTATACAATAACAAAAATAAATTTCATTTCATAATAAAGTTTACCTGATCGATAGTGAATGTATCAATAAAATATGTGGACAAATCCAATTTATCAGACATATCAAATCCATTTGTTTACTTTATCGAGTTTCCATTTTTTAAATATGCATATTGGATATTTTAATAACAAAAAAACTAGTATATATTGTTACATTCCGAGTTTTTAGTTTTTGAAATCTCTAGTACATATTCATGTACCAAATTTTTACTTCACCTTATTTTAGATCATGAATTTTTCAAATTTTGAGAGAAAATTTTATGATATTTTTTGTGTTTTTGCTATAGATGTGGGGGAAGTAGAACAATCTAAAAGTCAAATGAGTATAACTATGTAATTAGCATCCCAACTGTTTTATATAATAATAATAATATTTAATTAGTGAATTTCAATACACATTATGTCCTAACAAACGTGGAATCCATGACCCTAAAGAATATAACTTCTTATTTCTTTAAGGTATTTATAAATTATGTTGCAGTGGTGATGGTTGCTTGCATCATCACAACCCAATCAAAATGATTATGTTTAAAGCTCTTTTATGCCATTAATAATCCAAACCCTCGTAAATTTTCATCATCAACATCAAGGAATGTATTACTCCGTCTCAGAATTTAAGTAAAAAGATGTGAAAGAAAAGGGATGTATTTCATCCAAATATTTAATTAAATACATAAAAAAATTTGACAAATTTTTGGAGGGAGTATACTTTAAAGAAAAAACCTATTAAGAGATTTCAGTAAAAAATTGTTATATCAAGCATATCATTTTTCACTCTAAACTTTAACAAATAAAAAACTTTATAGACACAACTTTCTTTCTAAAAAATTGAGGGAGCTATAGATGTTTTAAATCTATCAAACATTCTTTGAGATACATAAATTAATTGGAAAATTATTTGGTCCTTTGATGAGGGGTAACCAACACATAAGAATTGAATTTTCCATGTATTGGGCTAATAGTTAGTTTTATTTAGGTGTTAGTTGTAGTTTCCTAAGCAAGGTGTGATAAAAAATAGGTTAAATTACACTTCTAATTTCTTAACTTATTTTATAGTTTTATTTTGGTCCTCTAATTTTGAGTTGTAGTGGGTCTTTGCATGAACTCAACAAAGTTTACTAACAAGTAACAACAAATGCAATGTTATTCCACGTCATAGATAAGTATTGGAGGGTGCCTATGGTGCAATGATAAAAGGTATCATCAATATTTCGTGAACCATCATCTTTAGTTAAGGAAATGGTGATTGATAATGGATTGAGGATAGACTTTGCTTTGCTCATTTTGTTCTTTCTATAAGCTCTACAATGTATTTATGTTGGGAGAGCAATAAGCCGATGGAGCTTGGAATGACTTTCACATCAAGAAAGTAGTGCAAAAGACCTAGATCTTTGATGAAAAATGAATTTCTAAGCTCCGTTATTCACTCACTAATTTTGCTAGCAGAGTTCCCTATGATGATAATATCATCGATGTACACCAAAGCGTATAACACCAAGCCTTTGTTTTAGAGTATGAAAAGAGATGAATCAAAATTTGAATTGACAAATCCATAGTCAAAGAGAAACTTACACAGTGTTATCTTTTGATAATTGGAAAGAAAATATGCTGAATATACCTCATCAATTGTTATTATTATGAAATAATTAATGAATGTATACAATAGAAATTCCCTAATTTATATAGAAGGGGAAATAACAAGTTTAACTAACAAACTTAACCTCCTAATAGAATAATTAGGAAATAGTTAATAGCCTAACTAACCAACTTTAACTAAGTACAAATATAACTAACACACAATGTTTGGTAGGCGCAAAGTGTTTGCTTAGACCATATATTGACTTCTTGAGAGCATTGACTTCAAATTTCGAATTATCAAACTCGTAGCCATAGAGAAACTTACGCAATGTATGGTACCAGACATACAATGCTTACTTTAGACTTTATATTGACTTCTTGAGATCATATTTGACCATTGGTTCCTGATATTATGTATGATAAAAATGCTAATATTAAGTCAACTAGTCCTGATCTACTTGGTTTCCCTTGTTGGTAACCCTCATCTGATGGTAATTTCATTATGAAATCTACTCGTGAGGTGTACAATTCTACTGAGGTGAAAGATCAACGTAATCCTCATTTTGATAAGGTAATTAGAAGTAGTAGGGCCCAAATAGTTATCATTACTTTTTCTCGAAGCTTGCCCATGACAAACTTTTAACTAACGAGGAAAGATTCTTAAGATATACAACGACTAGTGGTATTTTCCCTAGATGCCTTGAAACGAGATTGTGAGGTCATGAAAGTTTTATGGACTAAGGTGTTTGATCACGAGGAGTATAGTATTTTTTATTGTAGTATGTGTATGTATAATTAACTTGATAGTAACTTATCTTCTAAATGTTTAGGCCAAAATAAGAAACATTGATAGAGTTCTCCTAAGCTATTCGTCCTAAGTCCAATTACTTGATTATAATTTGAACAATTTTTATTTATAATTCATTTGGGAGAAAATATAGTATTTAATGTCTTGATTTTTTTTTTAAGAAAAAGGAATATGAACTAAGCTTATGAGAATTCATTTTTCATTAATTACTTTTAGAATGCAATTACAAAATAGATTTGCCTAACAATATATGATAAGTTGTCATTAGGGGTGAGAATAGACCATGCTTTGAAAGGTCTGAGTTTGGCCTACGATTAATTTTTTAGGCCTAAGCTTGGCCTAAGGTCTATCATAGGCTTTTTTTTCGGCTTGACCTGACCTTTTTAAAAATCCGGCCTGACCTGAAAGCCTATTTAAAATTATAATCAAATGTAATATAATAAAATAATATTGAAATAGCCTAATTGATAGTCTTTTAAATAAAAACAATAATATTAATAAATAATATATATATATATATATACCAGTCTGTCAGGTCTAATAGGCTTTTATATAAGTTTAAATCTGACCTATTTAAATAAATAGGCTTTTAAAAATAATTTGAAGCTAATTTTTTTATTAAACAGGCCATACCATAGGTCTCCTCCTGACGAACAACCTAACCTATTCCTATCCTTAGTTGTCATTGAATCATTTGTACTCAATAATGGATTGCCATTAAATTATTTGAATTTAATTTACGATATCAAAAAATTATAATCATGATTATATCAATGTAAATGATGGTAATTTTTCGACTATATAAAACACTTTACATTTATATTGACAACATTTAAAATTAATCTTAAACAATTTTATCATTTTGATAAATAGTACCATATAACTATATTATGACAAGAAATTAAAACTGAATTCTATCAAAAAAAAAATTAAAAATAATTTTTTTAACAATACTCTATAATACCATAAATTTTTTCAACAATAAATCATAAAGATTAAAATTTTAAATTAAAAAACTAAATATACACCGTTGAAATACTAAAACCAATTAAAACATGAAAATAGTAGTATTACTTTATGTCAAAACTCAGTATTCATTATAAAAAAAAAAGAGTTTAACCACAATAGTAGTATTATTTTATACTAAGTGATTCCTATACAAATTATGAATCTTGTGATAAACTTTTCACATTATAATAATAGTATTAAATTTCCTAACTGAATAATAGTATTAAATTTCCATCAAAGGAAGATAAGAATCCGTTTTTCTCTTCATTAATGGAAATTTGAAAAATCATCTCCAGTAGCGGAATCTAGAATCTGTACAGTTCAAAACATGCAAGTCACAAATTCTCGAAAATACCCTCAGCATCTTCCTTAACTAATTCACTTTCCACCACTTCACACTTCTTTTCATTTCAAGGTTCATACAGTCAATTCACCTCAATTTGTCAACAAAAAGATCCCTCTGCATATTCTTCTCCACTACACGCATTTTCGTCACCGGCTACCGGCTACCGGCACAGCCTCGCAACGCCACATTAATCAGTTTCCATAGTTGCCCCTCCCCGCCGAAACGTGATTTCCATATCAACAAACTCTGAAAACCGAAACCCTCCTATTTCGATCGCTAGGGTTTCTCTTCCGTTTCAATGGCTGATCGCGAGGATGAAGAATTGCAAATGGCGATTCAGATGAGTATGCTGCAATCACTACCGGAGCCGAATAGAAGCAAACCGTTTGACACTGGGGAAGTTGTTTCGGAGACGATTGAGGAGTCATCGGAAGCGAAGAATCGGCGGTTTCAGCGGGAGCTTATGGCTGCTGCTGCTGAGAAGCGGATGATGGCTGGAAGTGAAAGGGGAAGCAATGTTGTGAAGAGAGAGAAGGAAGATGTTGAAGAACTCGATGGTGGAAGTATGGTGAGGAAGGAGATATCATTGGAAGAAGTCAATGAGTTGTTTGTTGTGGTTTTTGGCTATGAAGTTTCGAAGGGGATTCTTGCACAGTGGTGCAATCAAGGAATAAGGTATTTTTCTATTGATTATTATTTGCTGCTGTTGTTGTTGTTGCTAGGGTAAGTAATTCATTTAATTATTTGTTTGTTGAAACTTTTTCCATTTTGTTAATGCTTTACTTCTATGATGATTTTTCAATTATTAGCAATTTTTATTGTTGATGTTTATAATTACGATATGAAATTTATGTAGTTGATTGATATTTTAGTCATTTAGAATTTTAAATTGTCAAGATTGTCTCACTACTTAAATTATTCAAAATCATTTCTGCTCAGGATATAGAAACTCGGGTAGACCTAGCCAAGTACACTGATCTAGATCAGTGAATAGTGAATGAATGACTTAGGGTTTTGAGTTGAATGCTCCCTTATTTATAGACCTTGCGAGCCTTGGTCTCCATTTTTCCCGATAACCTCCCCCTACTCGTTTAGTGGAGGGGGCACTATTTCCTTATTTTGCACATGTCCTTTATGTGTTGACCGAGTAAGAGGAACACATGGGTCTCTGCCACACATGAAGGCTCACAGACCCTTTAGCCCCTTAGTCTTGACTGGGGGGCTACTGCTTTGGTACTCTGCATAGTCCCACATTGCTTGGGAATCGAGGCCAAGGATGGTTTATAAACATCCACACTCCTCATCCCACCGAGGTGCCTTTTTACAATGGACAAAACCGTGAGAGCTCACACATGACCCCCGCTTTCCTCCATGGCCGCTATTTGATAACAGTGTGTTGGAACTGGTTAGTACATAATTGAACTGGAAAACTGAATTATTTAAACAGAATGTGTGTTTACAATTCTATTTAGGCAGAATTGTTACAGAATTATCCCCTCCAAGAATTTGAGAGCTTGGTCTCTCCCTTCCCGATAACCACTCAGAATTTTCCCTCCTTTCCTTTTTCTCATTTTCCTACTTTTATTTGCATCATAACTGCTCTAGAGCAGCAGTTACTGCCTGATTTACAACTTAAACTGACACAATAACTGTCTACATAAGAAATAACTGCCATACAAATTCAGTTCCCACTTAAAATTCTAACTCTTGACCCTCCTCTTATAATATTTAGTTATAAGAGGCCTAACAATACTCCCTCCCAAAAGAGTCACCTTGTCCTCAAGGTGAAAAGAAGGGAATTGCTCCATAATGGTCTCAACAGGTTCCCATGTTGCTTCAAAATCTGGTAGGTCCTTCCACTGAATCAACACTTCTGCTATGCCACTGGGAGCATTGCAGATATCTTGTACAGCAGCTGGAGTAACTTGCAATTCTAGTTCCTCTGAGAGCATAGGTGGCAAAGGGTGAGGGGTAGCTGAAGAAGAGATGGCCTTCTTAAGTAGGGACACATGAAATACGGGATGTATCTTACTCTCTGGTGGAAGAGCTAACTCAAATGAAACTGCTCCAATCTGCTTTGAAATCTGATATGGTCCGTAAAAACGAGGACTTAATTTCTCATTTCTCTTCTTAGCCAAGGACCGCAATCTGTAGGGCTGTAATTTCAAATAAATCCAATCTCCAACCACTAGTGAAATAGGACGCCGGGACTGATCAACGTACTTTTTCATCTGATTCTGAGCTGTGACCAAATTGCTTTTTAGAGCATGCAACATTTGGTCCCTATCTTGTGTCATGATGTTAACTTCTTCAACAATCGAAGGAATAGTAGTCCCTTTTAGGAGATGAGGTGGGTCTCGATCATATAGTGCCTTAAAGGGGGTTAATTTTAGAGAGCTATGATAATTGGTATTAAACCAAAATTCTGCCCAACTTAGCCACTTTGGCCATTGTTTGGGCTTAGTGCCTGTGAGGCATCTCAAGTATGTTTCCAAACATCTATTGACTACTTCGGTTTGTCCATCTGTTTGAGGATGGTAAGCAGAGCTAAATTTGAGTCTCGTACCCGCCATTTTGAACAACTCCAACCAAAAATGGCTCAGGAAAATCTTATCTCTGTCAGACATAATAGTAGAGGGGAAACCATGTAACTTTACTACCTCTTGAAGGAAAATTTCAGCAACATCTTTTGCAGTGAAAGGATGGCTAAGTGCTAGAAAATGAGCATATTTAGTCAATCTGTCCACCACTACGAGAATGACATTTTTACCTTGAACCTTAGGTAATCCTTCAATGAAATCCATAGATATATCAGCCCAAACCTGATTGGGTATAGGTAGTGGTTGAAGAAGGCCTGCAGGAGACAAAGCTTGATACTTGTTCAGTTGACACACCTCACAATTAGCCACATGCTGATGGATATCTTTTCTCATGCCCTCCCAATACACATCCTCAGAAATTCTTTTATAGGTTCTGAAAAAACTAGAGTGTCCCCCCACTGCGGAGTTGTGAAATTCTTGTAGCAAAATGGGAATCCTTGAAGATCCTTTCGGGAGTACCAATTTCCCCTTATATAGCAATTTTTTATTTTGAAATGTATAGCCTGGATGAGCATTATGATCTTGGATTAGATCATGTATCAATTTTTGTAACTTAGGATCTCGATAAGTTTCCGATTCCCAATCTTCCACCTCTTCAAAGTGAACTGAAGACAAAGTTGCAAATGTCATCTTTCTAGAAAGTGCATCAGCTACGCCATTTTCTTTTCCAGGCCTATAATGGATTTCAAAGTCCAGTCCCATGAGTTTTGAAGTCCACCTGAAATATTCTTCACCCATTACTCGTTGTTCTGTTAGAAATTTGAGGCTTTTTTGATCGGTGATGATGACAAAATGCCTCCCTAGCTGGTAATGTCGCCACTTTTGAACAACCATCACAATAGCCATCAGCTCTCGTTCATAAACTGACTTAGATTCTGCTCTGTCGGATAATGTTTGGCTAAGAAAAGCCACTGGTCTCCCCTCCTGCAATAAAATTGCACCCAAGCCCTTGTTAGATGCATCAGTTTCTATGGTAAAAGTTTTAGTAAAATCTGGAACAGTTAGTGTTGGTAATTTTGCCACCAATCTCTTGAGTTGTTCCAAGGCAGCTTGGGCTTCACTATTCCATTGGAAATTATCTTGCCATAATCTCTGACAAATCTTCGATAATACCCTGTCAGCCCAAAAAATCCTATTAAGGCCTTGATGTCCTTGGGTGTTGGCCAATCTAGCATAGCTTCAATCTTCTTTGGATCTGCTGCAACTCCACCGACTGAGATGATATGACCCAAATACTCTAATTGAGTCTGCCCGAAAGTGCATTTTTTTTTGTTGGCAAATAATTGATTCTCTTTCAACAAAGCTAGGACAGCCCTTAAATGTCTTTGGTGCTCCTGTTCATCTGTATTGTAAGCCAAGATGTCATCGAAGAAAACCAACACAAACTTTCTCAAGTACGGCCTTAACACTTCATTCATAAGGGATTGAAAAGTAGAAGGAGCATTCGTAAGTCCAAAAGGCATGACAATAAACTCATAATGCCCCTCATGAGTTCTAAAAGCCGTTTTTGGAATGTCTGTTTCCCGCATCCTAAGTTGATGATACCCTGATTTCAGGTCCAATTTTGAAAAAATCACTGCGCCTCCCAATTCATCAAGCAGCTCATCAATAATAGGAATAGGGAACTTATCTGGTATGGTTATCTTATTCAAAGCCCTGTAATCTACACAAAAGCGCCACTCGCCATCTTTTTTTTTCACTAAAATGATTGGGCTAGAATAGGGGCTCACACTTGGTCTAATAATACCAGAATTCAACATACCATCTACTAATCTTTCTATTTCATTTTTTTGATAGTGAGGGTACCTATAAGGCCGTATATTGGGAATATTGGTACCTTCCTTCAAGATAATAGCATGGTCTTGTCTTCTAGTAGGGGGTAGCCCTTGAGGTTCTTGAAAAACATCACCATATTCTTCTAAAATAGCGGCTGTCCATTCTGGATTGTCATCTGTAACTTCAGTTTTGGCTTGTAGTTGATGGTATTCCACTAAGAATCCTTGGCCTTGATCATTTAACGCTTTCGAAAGGGATTTTAGAGATGCTACAACTCTAGTTAAATCAGGGTCCCTTTTCAAAGTGTGATAACCATTTCCAATAGGAATTCTAAGTGTCAACTCACGGAAATTGGCTCTAATTTCTCCCAGGCCAGCCAACCATTCCATCCCCAACACTGCATCCACTCCTCCAAGATCAAAGACATAAAAATCTTGTTGCATTTTGAGTCCTTGTATCACCAATTCTAATTGAGGACACACTCCTTCACAATCAAGTTTTCTCTCATCTCCTACTTCCACCGTGTATATGGAGGTTGCAAACATTTGCAAATTATGTTCCTTCACAAAAGTGGTTGAAATGTAATTATGTGAAGCTCCTCAATCTACAAGGACCATAACATGTTCCTGGCCAATCATTCCCCATAACTTAATGGTTTTTTTCGAAGTGAGACCAGCAATGCTACACATAGACAATTTCAGGTCTTTCAATTCTTCCTCCACTTCCACTAGATTCGATTCCTGCAATTCACAGTTCTCATCTTCCTCACCCAAAACCAGCACGTGCAACTGCTTGTTAACACACACATGGCCTGGACTAAACCTCTCATCACAGCGAAAACATAATCCCTTTTGTGATTTCTCTTGCATTTCAGCATCGGTTAACCTTCTGAATCCTCTGCCTCTGAAAGTTCCTGCGGGCTTTGCAACACTTCCTTCCCTTGAAGAACTTCCAACTCCTGACGTTGTAGTTTGCGTTTGTTGCTTTACCCCTGGTTCCCATGTCACCGTTCTAGTATTATTGAAAGTTCTCATTGGTTTACCTCCAGAAGACGCGGAACTGCTCCCCTTGTTGATTAAATTGTTCTTCTCATCAACTCTCTGAGCGAAGTTCATTAATTCCGCCAGAGTCTCCACTGGTGTAATTTTTATTCTGCCCTTATCACTTCCTTAAGTCCATTCAAAAAAATTCCTTTCAAATATGCTGGTTTTGCACATTTGAGTGGGCCTGCGTATAGTTCAAACTTTTCTCGATACTCTTCGACTGACCCTGTTTGTTTGAGACTTAGTAACAATTCAAAAGGGCTTTCAACCATAGATGGTTGGAAACACTTAATCACAGCAGCACGAAAATCATCCCAAGTAGGATGTTGAGCAGAAAATTCCCACCATTGGTACCATGTCAAAGCCTTTCCCTCCATAGCCACCATTACCGCTTGCAACTTCTCTGCCCCAGACATTCCTTTCAGATCAAAGTATCTTTCCACCCTAGTCGTCCATCCATACGCATCTTCACCATCAAAGACAGGTATTTCTTATTTCCTCCACCTTTCGACCCTGTTTCGCGAGTCTAGGGAATTTTCTGGCCTCTCTCCACACAACGCAGCGCGACTCCCATCGCTGGAATCATCTTCCTGCCTCGCGTGAATTAGCCTGACAGCATCAGCCAAGTCATTCAATTGGCGCCTGGCTTCCAACCGCTCCACCCTCTCTTGTTCCATATGTTTTTCCCATGTTTCCCGCAAAGCCAGCAACCCTTCAAACCCTCGTTCCATAACTTCCATACGTGCTTCCATACTGCGTGCTTCCATATTGCACGTAAATACCATGAATTTCTCCTGGATTTTTGTTGCTTTGATACCAGTGTTGGAACTGGTTAGTACATAATTGAAATGGGAAACCGAATTCTTTATTGAATTTAAACAGAATGTGTGTTTACAATTCTATTTAGGCAGAATTGATAAACTTGTTACAGAATTATCCCCTCCAAGAATTTGAGAGCTTGGTCTCTCCCTTCATGATAACCACTCAGAATTTTCTCTCCTTTCCTTTTTCTCATTTTCCTACTTTTATTTGCATCATAACTGCTCTAGAGCAGCAGTTACTGCCTGATTTACAACTTAAACTGACACAATAACTGTCTACATAAGAAATAACTGCCATACAAATTTAGTTCCCACTTAAAATTCTAACTCTTGACCCTCCTCTTATAATATTTAGTTATAAGAGGCCTAACACAGTGGTCCAAATAATGGTTGTCAAACTTGCAGATTTATCCGTAAAATTAAGTTTACATGTTTAGGTAGCGAGATTTGGCCAACACGTGTATAAACTTGTTTTTGAGTAGACTTGGGTAAACTCGCTTCGACTTGTGACTTTACTCATAAGTTAGTGAGTTTGGTGGCAGGAAAGAAAAGTCCAAAATGACTAACTTTGAGTGCATTTCATTTGTTCATCGTCTGTGTTCTACGCCTCATGAAGTAAAGCATAAGAGCAGGAGTAGCACCATATTTTAGAAAATATGGTACTATTTTGTCTTAGATTATTTGGGTATGTGTGGACTTGTAGAAGCACTAATAAGAAGAGTAGATCAAATGGAGGACAATTCAAATAAGATGGTGAATAGTCTAATTGTTAGAGATAGAGGGAGACTAAGGATTTATGAAGGATTTAGAATTAAGTTGTTTGTCATTAGACATGATCCGTGAGACATTATTGTGCCATTTGATTCATGTAGTTGATGTCACTTAGTGGGAAGTTAATACTCTTTAGCTGCTTGTATTTTCCTTCTTTGGATGTGATCATTTTGCAAATTGTATTGTGTGATCATCTTGAATTGGGCTGTGTTGTCAGTCTCAGATAGCGGCGCGGAGCGCCGAACCATAAAAATGGGATAGCGGGATGACTGCTATTGTGAAGGCCAAAAAACAGTATATAAACTAAACATAAAATACAAACAATATACAAAAATACTAAAAAAATGGCAAAAATACACAATTAAAAGGGTAATCATACTTAATAGCCAAAATCTAACATCAAAATCAAGTTCTAATAGTAATTGTAGTCAACTAAATAGAGAACAGAGCATACAAAACAAAGTCACAAAAAGAACGAAAACAACAGAGCAAGAACATAAAGATGCTAAACAGAGCGAGAATGGAACAAAACGATGCTAAACGGAGCAAGAAAAGAACAAAAACGACAGAGCAAGAACAATGGCGACAGAGCAAGGACGAAACAGAGGAAGAACGAAAACGGTTTCTTTTTCATGATAATGAACCAACCCCTTTGTGGGTTTATAATAATAAAAAATTAGGGCTTTGGTGGGTGTGAAATGACCTAGATAAACTTAATGAAGAATAAATAAATAAAATAAAACTTGCGTTTTTGAAAAAAAAACCCTAGAGCAGGTCCAATAGCGGGTTAGGCTGGGATAGCGGGTCGCGATGATAGTGGGATCGTGGCTGGGAGCGCCGTTACCGTCAAACACGTTTTCCTGGTTGGTGGTGTTGCGGCCAGCCCCTCCACTGCACCGGGAATAGCGGGATTGCGCGGGGATTGACAACTTAGGGGCTGTGGATATATTCCTTGTTTATTTGCGAGTAGGGAGTGAGCTCAATCTTAATTGTTACTGAGGCTATTGTGAAAAGTGATAGCAACTACCATCAGCAAATATGCATTTCTGTAATATGTATCAAAAGAGAAGAAAATAACAAGAAGAGCAGAAGCTCTCAACTTCAAAGAATGATCTCTACTGGTTGGCAGGAACTGGTTTCATCCAATGATAGATAGTCAATTTTTCTTTCTTTATCAAGTTTGCATTCACCATCTGAATGGCCCAGTGCATTAGAATCACACCATTGTGGTGTCTATGAAAGTTCAGATATACACATTTAATATAAAAACACTTTAAAAGTGTTAAAATATATCCTCACTACATCTGCATGCTTTGTTTTTGAACTTGTCACCCTTTTTATGGGATTTGCATTATTTGTTTCTTACACATCTAAATTCTAATATGTTTTTTAACTTGCTTTTTACTGATGTCTCTATGAATTTTTTTCTACTATAGGTTTAGCTCTGATCCAGAAACATCCATTGGTCTAGTGCAGCATGAAAGTGGGCCATGTGGCGTTTTGGCAACTATACAAGTAATGTTCCCATATTTCACCTGTGGTTTTGAATTTTAACAATGATGTTTGTGACTCGACTTTTGTTTTGACGCTAATGTTTTATTTATTGAAAGCTCAATAATTTATATAAGATCCACTGCTATGAACAGAAAATTTTATTTGGACATCTGATGTGATTCCAAAATCTAAACAATTAATGCATCAATTTACTTGAGTACCCTTTAATTGGTATTACTTGATTTCAGAGTTTTTTTGTTGCTGTTTTTGGAGCATTTTGGAACCTTAAAACTGTATACGTTTTGATTTGATAGACCCATGTCATTAGATTATTAGGTTAGAATTTACAGGTGATGTAATTTCACTAAACCGAATCAATTTCATTCAACTAAAGCACCAATAAAAGCAGGGTATGAGACTAAGTATGCTACTATCTCTTAGCAAATCTGAGATATTGAAATCCTTGAAGCAACCATGAGAAGAACGCCCCACAGATTAAGGAAACATGACTATCCCGGATCAAAACTTTTGGTGAAGATATGAACATTCCTATTACTTTACATGCACCAAAGGACTGCTTAAACTGCATTCTACCATAAACTTAGTCTCCTTATTTTTTCCACGATCTCTATGTTGAAGGAACTTTAATGGTTCCATTGTAGAGTGATATAACTCAAAATTATTTCATAGGAAAATACAATGCAAAAGTATGTGCAAGGGCGGACCCACGTGTAAGTGAGGGCGTGCACCTACACACCCTAAACTTTTAAAATTATACATACTACCCTATATTTTTTGCATTTTGACCACCTTGAAATTTTTTGTTTGCAACTTGACCCAAGAGACTCTCATATTCATTTCTCAATTCCTTTTTCTCTCTACACTTCTCTCTTCCCTGCTAGACTCCCAATATCTCATCTCCAAGTCTCATCAAGTCATCCTCTGACAATAGCTTCTCTGGTGCCACCATCGGTCCACCACACTCTCTCTCTCTCTTAATACCTCATCTCCCATTCTCATCCAGTCATTCTCTGACAGCAGCCTCTCAGGCGCCACCACCGGTCCACTGCGGACACTCTCTCTCTCTCCCCCCCTTCTCCCTCGCTCCCCTTTCCCTCTCATAGATTAATAGCTATGCAAGAACCTTTTTTTAGCCTAATCATTGAAGAGAATGATAAGGTTTAATTATTTTCATGAAGTGTTAACTTGAATACTAATTCAATCTCTAGTTACATGTGATAGTCTTGTTTTATTTGTTTAATGTAGATGTCATCACTTTGATTTTCCATTTTTGAGCATATATAGTTATAATTTTATACATAATATATATAATTAAGGGGGATGCAAAGAAATGTATAACCAAATATATTCACATAAACCAAGTTGGATTTTATTTATTTATATTAACATCTCTCTCTCTTCTATAACTCTTTCTGGTTCTGAAGTATGTCTTACACTGCCATATTTGATGTCTTCAGTAAACTGCAAGTTAATTTAGACAAGAATCAAAGTGAAGGAAAATTCAACTTTAATAAGGTATTAGCTAAAAAAACTTAACAATTTTGCCACTCTTTTTTTACTTCTTGATTTGCTTAAAACTGGGGATTGTTGTTGTTGATTTTGTGTCTAATGTTATCATTATTATGGGGGAAGCAATTAAATTGAATATCAGTAGTGTAATCTCAATGTCTACAAAGGGAGAGGCAATACTTTTTTATGTACAAGCTTATTTTCAATCACATTAAACTTGCTTTTCTTCCATGGGTTGTTTGGCACTGGAATCTGTTAATAATTCGATGTTTGTTATCTAGAGTATAAATATAAATATTTTCTATCTGCTTTAAATATTGTATTTCATATTATTCCATGTTGATATCGTAGCTAAAGTTAATTATTGGAATTAACATGTTAAGTAAATAACTAGTTTCAAGTAGATTTATAATGTGATAGGAAATCAACTCCTAATTATGCTCAGTGTCCTTTTTGACTCAAACACTTGATCACAAAATACAGAAAATATATTTTCTAAATTCTCTGTTTTCAAGTGATATGTGTATTCAGTGAATAAAATATTATTATTTTGCAGTGTGCATATTTGTGTGCGAGCATTTATTGAGCTTAGTGCACTTGTTATTATGTTTTTTCTTTCAAATCAAATCAATCAAGGGTTGGTTGAGTGGTAAGCATATTGACCCATGAAGACTACAATGCATGTTTGAATCCTAGTGAAAGTTTTGTAGTTGAGAGGTTGCAAAAACCAAGGGGTTAAGTCCTGTGCTCCAAGAGTGTGGATTAGTCTATATCCTGCCGAAAAGGGGTTAATTCTTGTGGGAATATCCCAGGGTGCCACAGGAGGGCCAAAGGCCCTAATTACGGTGGTTCACCAAAAAAGTTGTTTTTCTTTCTTTTTCATTTATTTATTATATGCTGAAAAGCAATGTAAACTCTTGAGACATTTTTGTTTCTTATGCATTTTCTTTAATTTTCCAGGCATTTGTGCTCAAATACATTCTTTTCTTCCTTGATGAGTTGAAAGACATAATAAGCTTGCAACAGAACTGGGATACGAGCACAAAGTTTAAAAGTCAAATAGTTCCATCAAATAATTTTTCTTCACTCACTGAAGATGTAAAAGTAAGGTGATTAACTTTTTCCGGAGCTGGGTAAATACATAATTAGTGTTCTAGTTCTTGTTAGTTGTACGGCATCCTGTATTTGAAATCCTGTATTTCTTCCAGATCATGAACATGAATATTGATTGCTCATTGCTGTGCTTTTGATTGAACTAGATACCCTTTCTGTCTATATGATATATCAGATTATATCTTACTTCCTTTAATAGCATTCTGTTTGCCTTCTTAAATAATTTTCAATATGTATTTGGGTTCTTAGTTAATCCATTCTATTTTTCTAAAGGAGTAGTTATTAAATTTACAACTTTAAGTTGATTCATGACCTACTCTATTTATCAGTCTATTGGTATTTTTGTACATCAATTGACAATCTGTCTTTTGCTAAAGCACTAATCTAGAATGTGCCTACAATGCCTTTTGCTAAAGCACTAATCAGGAATATGTCTTTTGCTAAAGCACTGATAAGTTGAAATTTGACACTATTGTTTGTACAGATATGACAGTTATAGGATTGTTCATTTTCCTTGTGTGTTCCTTCTTGGTTCGTTCCTAATGTGAGCATCGTTGAAGCTCTTCATTCCTAAATAGTAGTAGCATGAATAATGTTTTGAAAATTCTAAGCAAAATAGTTTCAATTTTGAAACTAACCAAACAACCCTTATATTTACTTAATGAGCAACTCGTTAATTTTTCCAAAATTATAATTATTGTACTGAAAATTCCTAAATTGTAAATCCCATTCACTTTAATTTCGAAGTATTGAAATGGTTAACAGCAGGTGCATAGCCCTGTTATCTCATTCAC
Source organism: Cicer cuneatum (assembly GCA_037974295.1). Lineage (NCBI taxonomy): Eukaryota > Viridiplantae > Streptophyta > Magnoliopsida > Fabales > Fabaceae > Cicer > Cicer cuneatum. The sequence continues at coordinate 14,748,825 of JBBPBO010000002.1, read as the reverse complement.
TTTAATCTTGTCCAAATAAGTTTTGTTTCCTTCTATTTCAATTTCATCCGTTTACCACAATCATTAGCATTAGTTATATATGCTTTGTGACACTTTGATGTTGGCAGATATATTCTTTCATGGTTTATCCCATGCTTTCTTTGCAAGTTATTTTTTTTTTTAACATTTTTGTGATTTTTTGGCAGTGCCCTTGTAAGAAGTATGGGAGAGATATTATATATGTGTGGAAGTAATGGAAGGGCTGTAATTGCAACTTTGAGCATTCTAGGGAATGACATTCAACATTCTGAAGAAATTTCAAAGGATGAGGTACTTGAATGTTCTATTGATATGATACAAGTGATTTTGGAGCATGTTGGCAATAGATGGAATTGAGATTCCTATGTTGTTTTCGCTTTCTTCTATGGTTATGTTTTAATATTTCTATTTACCTAAGTTGAGTTTTGTCCGATGAACAGGTTATTACAAAAGCTCTTGAAGGTCTTTCTATTGAATCAGCCTTGGATTTGCATAGAGTTCTTAGAGTTGAAACATACACAACGCAAGCAAGTGTATTAAAGAGGCTTGAAGCTTTGATGCCCTTATTCAATAGTCGTATTGGGGCATTACTTTTCCTGATCTCTGCTTTACTTTCTCGGGGACTGGTATGTTTTACTGACTTTAGTTGCTTGTCTAAGAGTTCATTATGTCTTTTAAAGTATGAGATGCTTGACATCTTTCATTGGTGTTGCACCAAAATGGTGGCATTGTTAACTGTTTGATTCCATCAACCCTATGGCACACAAACACAACAATTCCTGTCCATCCCACAAAAACGAGCCAGAGATTTCATGTGATCATATGTTCTAAAATGCAATCTTGACAACTTTAGTTTTCATTTCTTATACATATTATGGTTAAATTTGTGCATTTTGTAAATTTGAATGCAAATCCATGGGTAAAGACTACCCAAAAGTGATTTTGTTATGTGGGGTGGTAGTGTGTATTCCCCATGAAATCATTCCCTAGGTTAAGATCATGTGATACACATTAGGTTAAATTCATGATAGGTTTACTAGGGGTGGCAAATGGATAATATTTTGTTTGGGTTATAGTAAATGGGTAAAACAATTTATTAATCCATTAATGATTCATAAAATATTCAATCTATTTACCCCAACCTCTGACCCACAAACGCAATACGAGTATTATATACGATTTGTATCTGACATGGTGATACATTGTTCCTTCAAAAACATAGGATACAATATGTTTAGGATTTTTATAAAATATAAGAAATATATTATTGCAATTCACAAAATATATATAGATAAGAAACAAATGACCAAAACACAAAGACTAAGGAACCATTGCCAAGTTAGTTAATCCCTCTAGTTGTATGCTTTTTTAGCTAGTCACCTTCTGAATGATCTAGATCCAAAATTTGTATTCTTTCAAGTATTAAGTCAATGTTGTGAGGCTGGATTCATTCAAAGATGTGTAAAGCAATGCAATCTAATTTTCAAGTCTTGTAAGTTATATGGTTTAAAGAAACTTTTGTTTTCTATTTCTTTGACTTTAAGAAAGAGATGAGTTGGTCACTTCCTTATATGTTAGGACATAGGATGTTGTAGCCAAATAAGCATCAATTTGAAAGGCGGCTGGTGACCCCATTTCTATACACAAATCTGGCCGGTTGAATGCTTGTTTAGCTTATAAGCTTCAGAACAAAGTTTGACCCCCAATTTATGTGTGTTTGTTTTGGCGTTTGACTCACCGCCACCGTACATAAAATAGCAGCATTTCACCGTGAAAATTCATAAGCTACAATAGCTTCAAAGTGAACTTGTGTTCACGTTTTACGTACCGCCAAAGGGAACATATGCTACATCCATATCCTATCTCATAAATTTTGAGCTCATTTTATGAGGAAGGTTTGTTTTTCTCAAGGCTGTGTGTATAGCAATGGAGTTCACGTCTTCATGATTTTTACTAACTCTTGTGTTCTAGTTCTTTGAATGTAAGAAAAATGTGGTCCTATTATTTCATAAGCTGGCAGTTTAAAACTTATATGTTGGGGAATACAATGGCCATTTCTCATTAGTGCAAAAGAGAGACTGTTATTTTGCTTTGGTGGTTGTTTTTTTAAAATAGCTTATGTTAATGCATACAATCTTGCTTTCATCTAGGACTTGATTCAAACAGATGGGGATGATCCCAGCCTGCCTTTGGTAACTGCTCCTTTTGGGCATGCATCACAGGTAAATAATACTCAGAGATCTCATAAATATGCCGCTACACTTTTAAATACTACTCATTTCAAATTCTCTGCTAAACCTATTTGACATTTTTCCTTTTTTCTGAATATTTCGTTACAGGAAGTAGTAAACTTACTTCTCTGTGGGCAGGCTGTGTCTAATGTGTTTGATGGGAGGATGGATCTTGGTGGAGGAATGTTTTTGAAAGGTGTATCTCATAATGTGGAAGTTGGGTTTCTCACACTACTAGAATCCTTGAATTTCTGCAAAGTTGGTCAGTATTTGAAATGCCCAAAGTGGCCTATATGGGTTGTTGGCAGTGAATCCCATTACACAGTATTGTTTGCTCTCGAAACCAGTGTTCAAAATGAAAATGAACTGGAAGAAAGGGAATCGCAGCTTCGAAAAGCTTTTGATGCTCAAGATCAGAGTGGAGGTGGTGGTTTCATTAGTGTTGAAGGGTTCCACCAAGTTCTAAGAGAAACAAATGTCAAACTTCCACAAGAGAAGCTTGAGTACCTTTGCAGTATAGGCTATATTGTATGGAGTGAGTTCTGGCAAGTCATTTTGGATCTAGACAAAGGCTTGGGAGGTTTGAAAGATTCATCAGGACTTATGGGGAAGAAAGTCTTCAATCTTTATCACTTTAACGGGATTGCGAAATCAGATCGAAATGGTAGTCAAGTAAATTCTAGTGTTGACAGTCCACTACAAAGACCTAGGCTCACAACATTGCAAGTTTCGGTTCCCCCAAGGTGGACTCCAGAAGAATTTATGGCAGATGTGACAATTTCTTCTGCTTCTAGTCAAACCGAATCTTCTGGTAAGGACACTGAAGTATCCAAACCTGAGCCTTCCCAGCATGCACCTTTGGTAGACTGTATAAGGACTCGCTGGCCCCGCTCTAGCTGCAGCTGGTTAGGGAATCCTCCTAGTATAGTCTGAGAGACTTGGCACTCATTTGGTTTAGCGGTGTATTTTTCAATTCTGCAGAAAAGTACCACGTTCATGTAACCATTTCATAGCTTCTTCATTTTCACGTCGATGCTGCCTCGAAACACGAAAACGGCACTCCAGCCGCAGATACAAACGCTATTACATGAAGTCATTGTATGTGGTTTCTAATAGGGAAGAAATTGTTCATTCAACAATGCCAAAAGAAAAGAGGTAAATTTTGTGTTCTGCTTTGTTGTACTTTATGGCCACATAATTGGGTTCTAGTATCCAAATTTTCTCCAGTTTGTGCATATAGCCGTTTTATAATTGTAATATACCTTTCAACATTCTCTTCGATTTTGTCATTCCATTCAAAAGCTTATACAAGGAAAAGTATTGTCTTAAATTTGTTAAGCCGATGCATATTATTTTTTTTATTGTGCTGGGGTTTCTGATTAGCGAAAATTGAATATTTATTTACATCTATAAAATTATAATATAATATTATCATCACCCCATTTGTTGCAGGGGTGAGCAGGTTGGACTTACCCGACCAAATCCAAGTAATTTTGCTACATTGTTAAACAAAATGAGTGGTTTCACGCAGGTTGGTATGAATGGGTGATGGGAGACGGTTGTGCGTGAGATGTTACGGTTTGAAAAATCTGGTCAATGGATAACCGAATCCAACCAATAAAGGGTAGATGATTGAAAATCTTAGGTGTAAAAGATTTAGTTTCACTTGGTAACTTTTCTTCATATATATTTTCCATAACTCAAATTACTTTAGGTCTAAATGACATTAAGTTCTCTCACTTGCACTATCAAGCTATGTTGAAAAAACAGAACTAACCAAAAATATATGACTATATGATACTAAAAACATAATTAAAATCGGGATATAAACTTCATGAAAAATGGTCCAATAGATAACTCGATCTGATTTACTTGCCTGGCTTGTAAACCACTTTACTCAAATCGATAATATAATTGGCCGAAACTGGGCTAGGATATGCTTTGCTTTGATTGACAAAGTTATATCTGAATCCACTTTGATGTTGAGCCGTAATCCCTTTTTTATTATTATTTTTTAAACAATTCCTTTTTATTAATATGATGGCCTTCCTCGTTTCACGAATAATTTCACAATCATCCGAATACTAGTTTATGAGTTGTATTTTTTTTTCTCAGAAGAAATGGACTTTTATATAGAAGCAAGATACACAAATGAGAGATTGATGTATTTAACGTTTATTTTTTTGTTATTATTATTTACAAAGCTTTTAAATTATTTAAAATGTGTTTCTCTCTATTTGATGTGGATGGTTTAAACGCAAGTTAAGATTTTGGACTATTACAATATTTTAAAAAATGAACTGGAGAACGGACAAGTATAACAATGAGAATAAACACAGAAACACGATAAAAAATAATACGTAGCTGATATAAAATTTCTCCAACTTGCAAAGACCTGTGAGGAGCAACAACAAATATATGACAGTAAATTGATCAAATAAAAGTACATAAAGAACACATATTTTAACGTGAAAAACCACTCAATGCAAGGGTAAAAACCATGGGTCGTCAAGACCAAAGAAATAGTTCAACTATAATCAAATAAGGGTACAAAAGTCTCAAAATGATGCATAAATTATACCTATAATTAGCCAAATAATAAAGCATTAAAACTTACAAATGAAAAATAAGATGCAAAACACTCCAAAAACATGCTACTGTATGAGCACTGTTTCTCCCTATCTAGACGTAGTTTTGCTAATCCGACTGTTGAAAACGAAGACCTGTATGTTATGAACTTGCTGTCCAAAAACTAGCCAATCCAATTGTTAACGAATGCGCAATCATGTTTTTCCGAGACTGTTTATTCTTCTTTTTTCTCTTTTGGTGATTGCCTTTTTCTCAAAATAGTCTTTCTCTTACTACCTAATAAGACTTCTCTCCACTTGAATAAATGACACACATATAAACTACAATATTTAAGTCTTTCTCCACGTTAAAAGGAACCTAATATTCAACACATAACCATTTGAGTTGTGATTTAATTTATTCAACCAATTGAACTAATACAAAATCAAAAATTAGCTTCACATAACCAATACAAAATCAGCTTCACAATCAACGTTAAAATATCAAAAATTAGTTTAGTATCTACCAATGTAGATTTATTTACACTAACCGAAAATATTTTATGCGATGTTTACCACACCACTAATTGGTTATTATTTAATTTGGATATTTTTGTGATGCTTACGACACCAACTAATTGGTTATATTTAATTTTGATAGCATGCTTAACATACAAAATTTGATATTTCAGTTATAATTGATATTAAGACTGATGTTGAAAAGGAATACAAAAAATAAAGTATACAAACTAAGATGAATTTTATCGAATTAGATTCATACGGGAAGCTTCAAAAAAAATTTTATGCTAAATTTATTTCTTATATATTAATCAATATTTGATATTTATAATATTTGAAAAAAAAAAGTAAAGCTGAAAAGGGTATATATATATATATTAAAAATATAAAAAAATGTTACTTTGATATCGGTACTCATCAATTATTGATAGGTTTTCTCTATCTGCATTCTCTCGTATAAGGTGGAGGTATGACAATTAGGGTGTACCACAAGAGGTATCTAATTTTGTGAAGGGTTAGAATGCATGCAAATTGACCACCAAACACACGCGCGTCATCGTTATCCGGCCGGACGTGGGCTAAGTGGTGTATTATTTTTTAGTATCCATACATTCCTTCCTTCCTGAATTCGACATTAGTTTGTCCCGGTCAAAACCTAGCAATTCTTGCCTTTCAGTTTTCTGTGGATTCGCGCATCCATTTTTTGCACGGTCAAAACCTAGAGAATTTTGGAGTGCAATTCTGTGTGGATCTGGTATAATGGATCACATAATTTTCTTTCCTTTAGTTGCAGAGTTCCTCTATAAATAGCGGACTCTACTAAGTTAAAAGAGCACACTAAAAGTTCTCCAAAATCTAAGACTTTTCTTTGCTTCTCCCTTTCTTTCTTTCTTCTTCTCTTTCTTTCGAGTAATCATAATACCATATTACGAGTGACAGTCTTTGACTGCCATATTGAAGGTGTAATTTTAGAACGATTTTCTACGGTGCAGTGGAACTCCGATATAATGTATCTGGGCCTGTTTTATCCTAGGGACTTCGTGATTGATATTCTGCCTTGCACAATTTGGGCAGTGCCGCAAAATGTAACACCCCGAGTTTTTAAACAGTGCGAGTGTATTTTTTCTTTCCAACCAAAATAAATAAAAGAATTTTCCAATTTAATTCAGAAATGATTAAAATCAATTCAAATTAAAAATCGTTCGACATCGTAATCCAAAATACAAAAGTAATTAAATAATTACATCATGATTAATCAAGTAAGATATTTTTTTGGGAAATTGATCTTCGAAATATACCAAAATAATAATACATCAAAAACTGTATACTGGACCCACCAAAATATTTATCAGAGTGCGGGAAAAATATACAATTATCCCAAAATAAATAATTACATCCACCGAGCTCAAGACCCTATACAACAAGTCTAAATTGATCATGCACTAAAGCTACAGTAGCAAGTGATTTCCACTGCATCCTCTACAAGTCTCGTCTTCACCCCTGCTGTCCGTCCCTCTACGTTGTCCATGAATACTCCGTACGTGAAGATCAAAGAAAACTAACGACGTCTCCGTCGTTAGTGTAACCGTCGGTGTGACGGGTTTGGGAATCATCTGAGGGCAAAGCCCAATTTTCCACAATAATTGTAAAGGGTCACCGACCGAAATTAACAATTACCACATAGCAATTATATCAAATATAACAGATACACTCGTGGCATATTTCAATGCTATAACAACGATGATACATAAGGATGCTCACTTTTTAAAATACACGACATCTGCATCTTTGCAAAACAGCAAACAATTAATATAAAAATCATGTTGCAAGTACAAATACAATCAACCATCCCCACAACTCATTGGAAACTTAGAATTCATAAAATACTTGCACCCTTCAATTTCCACTCATCAACTCATTTTCAAATATGACTCACAGTCATCCATCCTGATGCAATATGTAAATGCCAATGTACGAAACTCTTGGAATTACCAAGGTGCAGTCTCTCATGGACCAGCACACGTGCAGTCTCTCACGGACCAACCAGATCGAATGGACCGTCTAATACACGCGGAACCATTCCGTAGCCCGGATAGAATAGACCGTCTAATACACGTGGAACTACTATGAACCCGGATAGAATAGACCGTCTAATACACACGGAACTACTCTATAACCCAGGTCACTACAATTACGTGTATTAGCCTCTCACAGGCCAAATACACAGAAGTTAAATCCTCGCACGAATAGAATGGACCGTCTAATACACGCGGAACCACTCCGTAGCCCGGATAGAATAGACCGTCTAATACACGCGGAACTACTCTGACCCTGGATAGAATAGACCGTCTAATACACGCAGAACTATTCTATAACCCATCTCGACTACTACTTAACTTCGCGGCCCATCACGGTCACCGCATCAACTCTGTGGCCCATCGCGATCACCACCTGACTATGCAATGCATGGACATGCTATGTTTTCTCTTCACTGAAAACAGTATGCAAAACCAATCTGAAATCCAGACACTCCATCACCACCTCAAACCATCTCAAAACATCTCAAAAATTCCACACAAGTTTGTCATATACCTTCCAAATGTTTTCCAACTCATTAAGTGCATAAACCAATGTTTAAAATAGAGTTTTTTTAAAAAATCAATATGTATTCGAATACAATATCCTTGTATTCGAATACAGATGCGAAAACAGTGAAAAATCAACATTTATGTATTCGAATACGAGGTTGTCGTAGCCGAATACAGATGCAAAAACAGTGGCAAAATCAGCAATTCTATATTCGAATACGACAGGGTCGTAGCCGAATACAGATGCGAAGTCAGTAACAAATCTTGCAATCCTGTATTCGAATACGATAAGGTCGTAGCCGAATACATATGCTAAAACAGTTGCAAAAATCATGTATTTGTATTCGAATACGGAGTGTCGTATTCGAATACGACATTCAAAATTTGAATAAAACTGGAAATTTACAGGAATGTATTCGAATACACGAGTATCGTATTCGAATACACCTTCGAATACAGTGAGATTTTCCAAGAAACTTCAACACAGTTTCAAGCTTTTTCTTCGAAAACCACCATCAACACCATAACACAATCACCATTCTTTTGAACCACAAAACTCATAACATTTCTCAACACACATCAATGATTTCGTTCACAACAACAGCAAGGCAGTAACATAAATAACAACAACTAGAACAGCACAGCAACAACAACTCACAAATATGCATCATCTCATCATCATGCATTTTTATCACTCACAACAACATGCAAAGTAGTTTGACTTTCAAAACAGAACATCACATATAATCATCCATCAACATGCATTTACATCCCTAAATGCAATCTAGAAAGTTGGAAGGAGCCTCTTACCTTATTTCCGTTTTCTTGCTCGTTTACGTTACCGCGACAAAAGCCGGCGAAACTCCCGCTCGCGTCGTCGCTACCAAAGTTGGTTCTCTAGCACCATGAGGATGAGAGGAATAACTTTCCTTCTTGACACTCTTTGATTTGAGGCCTAGATTTCCAAGTAATCTAGGTTTTGAGCATGCTCTTTCGTTACCACCAACACAAAAATAGAATGGGAAGAGGAAGAAGAAGGATACACGGCTGTTAGGAGAACGAAACTGTTTTTCTGTCTCTGTTACTGAATTTCTTTCCTTGCCTTCTCACACATATACAATCTATATATAGGCACATACCTCACATGCCACATATTATGTTTATGTATAATATATATACATATTATAATTAACTTATCCCTCAAGTAACCAAATATTTCCGTCGCAACTCTATTGACAGATGAAATCTTAATTAACTGCCCGATATTTAATTATTCGTAATTAAATTAATTTATCCTTCGTCCAATAATTTTAATCCAACCTCAAAATAAATATTTATATGTATATGTAAAATATACATATATTAAATATTTTACAAACATTCCAAAATTACACTTGATATTAATCCATAATTTATTTTAAATTTAAGGGTCTTCCACAAAACATCTTAAAGAGAGTCACCTAGTTTGTGAATCAACCCAATAATATCTTCAGTGGCATAAATTGATTTTGAAACTGTTTTCGAAACTCAAAAATAACAATTTTAAGAAGTTTCTTTTTGCCATATCTACCGACGAAATTACTGTCTACTTCTGACTTCAACAAACCGTTTCAGTTTTACGGATGTCACTTTAAATGATGACAACAAAAGATGTTATTTTTCTTAACCATGAAAAAGGTTGCCAAATTTCTAAATGATGGCATTCCTGTTGTTCCACAAATAGGTGAGCAAACAGAAAAAGATAAGAAGACTGCTGAATTAACTCAATGGGAACATAATGATTAGTTATGTAAGAATTATATTCTTAATGGACTTGCTGATGATCTGTATGATTATTACAGTTCCAGCAATACTGCTAAACAAGTTTGGGATGTTCTAAAGAAGCAATATGATACTGAGGAAGTTGGAGCCAAAAAGTATGTTGTTAGCCACTACCTCAAATGTCAAATGATAGATGACAGATCAGTGGAAGCTTAGTCCCACAAAATCCAAAAAATAGTTCATGAGATCATATCTGAAGTGAACAGTTTCAAGTTGATGTTATTATTGAAAAACTGCCCCCTTCTTGTAAAGATTTTAAAAATCATTTCAGGTATAAAACAAAATAATTCTTTCTGGAAAATCGGATAACCCGCCTCAAAATTGAGGAAAAATTCCAAAGCAAGACCAGAAGATGAAGTTTTTCTTGTTGCAAATAACAAGAAGAAGAAATTCATCGAATCAGTTCTGAAGCCAAACGACAAACAACTTAAGAATAGAATCACACTATAAAGAACAACAACAAGAATGGGAACCCATCATAGTGTTGGAACCAAGTTGGTTCTAAGTACTTAGGATTTTGATGCTTACAAATGTACTCAATGTAAACTTATTTTGTACATTGAATTATTAAGTTAAATGCCCCAGAAACTGAAGGAAACAGAAGCAGAGATCAAAGGAAAATGAATTCTGGAATTTCCAGAAGATGTTCCAGGATGTCAAAACATCACCAGAGGATATGTTTGGTGGCCCAGAACAGAAGGAAGAAAAATCATAATGAAACATGGATCATACCATTGGAAAGCCTGCCAGAAAGAGAGTTGTTCCAGACAAACAGGAGTCAAATATCAATTTTATTCCATAAGTTATTCTGACCAGAAGATGGCCTGGCAGTGAAAAATTACATTGTGTCCAGACTTGTTCCAGACTTGACCAGAAGGTACGTTTATGAGTCCAGAACAAAAGGATCAATTCAGATTTGGCCCAGATCATAAGATATCATGATTCAGGGCATGGAACTAAGTCCAGACCAAAAGAAATGAGTTCCAGAATCAATCCAGACCTGGTCCAAAATTAAAGGTAAAATGTCCAGACTGAAATATTTTTTGTTCAAGTTAATTTCAGTTTGTTCCAGACCAAAGTCCAGAATCTGTCCAGATCAGAGTAAAAATTTCCAGATCAATGGTTCAAAAATAATTATTTGGTCCAGTGATGGTCCAGATCAGAAAATCAGACCATGGCGCAGTGGTGGCCGAAATCAGAGGGACAGACTGTGCAGTCTAGCAAAGGCCGAATTCAGAGAGTTAGGAAGTGTGGTCCAGGAATGGCCGAAATCAGAGGATCACAGAATATCAAATAGGCTGGTCCAGATGTGGACTATCGCATGAAGATCCAATGGTGCAGATTTGATCATGAGGATTAAAGAATCTGAGAAAAATGCTCAAAACAGAATTGGAGAAAAAGGCTCAAAAGAAAATCTGAGAAAAATGCTCAAAACAGAAGCGGAGCAAAATGTTCAAAACAGATCAGTGAGCAAAAGGCTCAAAACAGAATCTGAGCAAACTACTCCAGAATATTCTCAAAACAGATTAATCGAAATATACTGCAGAAGTAAAGCATCAGTGAAGTTCTAAAAGTTCAACTATAAATAGAGAATTAATGCTGAAGAATAAAGTATCGAAAATCACAAAAGAGTCATACACTTCCAAAACAACCACTCTCAAATTTTCATATAAGTCAATTGTGAGTTTCAGCTTTCAAGAAGCAAGTACTCGGTTATTTTCTTTCCACTGTGGCAAATCTAAGTTGTTGAAGTAGAGTCTACAATCTGAGGGAGTCAGTAGAGGTAGCAGGTTAATTGGCAATTAGATAGGGTTGTATCTAAGTTGTTGAAGTAGAGTCTACAAACTGAGGGATTCAGAAAGGGTAGCTAGGTACTTAGCAATTAGATTCATAGTGTTGTGAATTCTTCTACAATCTGGGGTGTCAGATTGGCTGAAGAACTGAAGTTGTTTTTCCTTAAAGAAGTCTAGGATTGTTAGACTATTTGAGAAGACTGACTTGGAGGGTGAGTAGCAAGGTTGTAATTCAAGGTTGAATTAGTGAAATCCTTCAAGGCGAAGGGACTGGACGTAGCCTCGTTAACGGTGAACCAGTATAAAATCTGTGAGTTTTTATTTTTATTTTTATCCGCTGCTAACTCTGTTTTAATTATACATCAAGTTTTGTTTAGAAAGTATTAAAACAGGAAAAGTATTCAAGTTAAGTCAAACATAATTCAACCCCCCTTCTCGTGTTTGCACCTTCACATAGGTCCTAATTATAAGGCAACAACCACGTCATAGAAGTGACCCTTTCCCACCATTTCTCTGCTTTAGATGTGGGAAAGAAGGTCATATGGCACACTAGTGTAGGAACAAGCGAAGCCCTACTCAGCAGACTAACTTGACAGAAGAGCAATTCATTGTTATGATAACTGAAATCAACATTGTTGGTGGATCAGATGGATGGTGGATAGTGTTGGAACCAAGTTGGTTCTAAGTACTTAGGGTTTTGATGTTTACAAAAGCACTTCATGTAATCTTATTTTGAACCTTGAATTATTACATTAAATGCCACCAGAAAATGAAGTTTCCAAAGGCAGAAGATGAAGACACCAGAAAATGCATCCAGATGGTACCAGAGGATGCATCCTAGAATTACCAGAGGATATCTTTGCTGGCCCAGATCAGAAGGAAGCAAATTCAGAAGGAGACCTGGACCAGACCAGAAGCAAGCCTGCCAGAAGGAGACTTGATCCAGACCAGTAGGAGTCATAAGTCAGACTTAATCCAGAAGTTATTCTGACTAGAAGATGGTCTGGCAGTGAAATGATAAACAGATCCAGACTTAATCAGAGGATAAGTTAAAGGGTCCAGAACAAGAGAATCAATCCAGATTTGATCCAGAACTGATCTAGAACAGAAGGTAAAATGTTCAGACTGAAATATTATTTGTCCAGATTTAATTTCAGCTTAATCCAGACCAAGTCCAGAATTGGTCCAGATCAGAGGGAAGATATTCAGATCAATGGTCCAAATTTAAGTATTTGGCCCAGTGTTGGCTGAGATCAGAAGATAAGACCATGGCCCAGTGTTGGCCGAAATCAGAAGGTCAGAATGTGTGGTCCAGCATTGGCCGAGATCAGAGGATCACTGTAAGACCCTTAAATTTAAAATTTAATTATGGAATTAATATTAAGTGCATTTTGGGGATATTTGTAAAATATTTAATATATGTATGTTTTGAGTGAATATATATATATATATATATATATGTATATTTATTTTGGAAGATGAAATAAAATTATTGGATGAAGAGTAAATTAATTTGATTACGAGTAATTAAATTATAGGACAGTTAATTAAGGGATTATCGGCTAATTGCGACGAGACTGGTTAAGTGCTGAGAATCAGAGAAATGTCGGGTGAGGTGACACCCACACAAGCCTATATATAGGAGTGAGAAGGAAGGGCAAAGTCAGAAACCCATTCCTCCTCCCTTACTACATGTAATAGTGCTCACCTTCCCACTTCTCCCATTCTGATTTCTGTTTTACGAACAAGAAAAAAAGGGAGTTCCTCAAAAGTGATATTACTTGGAAATCCAAGCACCAAACCAGGAAACCCCCAGAACAAAAGTTGTTCTCCTCATTATTACGGAGCTTGAGAACCCATTTTCGTAGCAGCAAATGCAAGCGGGAGTTTTGCCGATTTTTGACGCAGAAACGTGAACAGTAGCAGAAACGCAACAAGAGTAAGGGCACCTTCCACTTTCTAGTTGCATTAGGGTTGTAAATGCATAACTGTCATGACATTACTGATGTTTTCATCATTATTTGAAGAAAAATTGTTTTGCAATGACATTTTGAAAAAAATGAAGAAAATGCATTATGTTGATGTGTACTGATTCTGTGATGGTTTCTGTTTGGTTGAGTGCATTAATGTTGTTTTATTTGTGTGTGGGAAATCTGAAAAATGTCTTGCATGTTATTTTGAAGATGATTAAAATGCATGTTCATAAAACTGCTTTGAATGTTGTTATAAAATGCGAAAATGCATTCTGTTGGTGTTTTGCTGCTATGTGATGGTTGCTGTTTGGTTGAATGCATTAACGTTGTTTTGCTTGTGTGAGAAAGCTGAAAATGCTTTGCATGTTGTGATTGGTTGTGTAAGAATGCTGGAAATACCTTGCATGTTGTTTTGAGAAATAATCAACAATGTAAACGTTGAAAATGTCTGTTCTGTTGTGGTTAACAATCTGTTTTGGGTGATTCTGGTGTTGCTGATGTTTTCAAAAGAAAAGGGATTTTAAATGATGAAAAATGCATGAGTTTTGTGGTTCAAAAGAATGATAAATCTGCTTTGGTGTTTTGTTGGTTTTTCAAAAGGAAACAGTTTGAAAATGTGTTGAAGTCTCAAGAAAAATTTCACTGAATTCGAAGGTGTATTTGAATACAACATGAGTGTATTCGAATACTGCCTGCCCAGCTTTTGTTTTACTCATGTTTTCAAACTTGTATTCGAATACGGGCCTCTGTATTCGAATACAGATGAAGGATTTTTGCTTCTGACTTAGCATCTGTATTCGACTACGACTCTGTCGTATTCGAATACAGAAGAGAAATTTTAACACTGTATTCGCATATTTATTCGACTACGACAGTCTCGTATTCGAATACAGGATGCTAACTTTCACAATTTTTGCTTCTACATTCGAATACAAGGGAGCTGTATTCGAATACAAATTCTGGTTTTTCCAGAAACTCAAGTTTTAGCTTCTGTATTCGAATACAAGGAAGCTGTATTCGAATACAGATTCGTGTTTTTCAAAAAATCAAGTTTTAAACACTGCCATGGGAACTTTAAAGTGTTGGAAAACATTGGAAAGGTTTGAAATGATTTAAAATGGAGTTTTTGAAATAGTTTTGAAGAGGAGATGATGAAGTTCTTGAAAACCTTAAATGATGTTGGGAAAATGCTGAATGTACACTGTTTTGTCTTCTGTATTTGACTACAGGTATGCTGTATTCGAATACAGAGTGTTGAAATTGCAGTCTTATACTTATGTATTCAAATACAAGGGAGTTGTATTCGAATACAGAATCGTATTTTTCAAAAAATCAGAGTTTTAACCATTGTTTTATAAACCCTAAGTGTTAGGGAATATTGGGAAGGGTTGTGATGAATTAAAATGGAATTTTTGTGATAGTTTGAAGTGGTGGTGATGAAATTTTTTGAGACTTTACTGATGTAGTGAAAAATGTTGATTTGTGCAGTGGGACTGCCTTTACATTCGAATACTAGGGAGCTGTATTCGAATACAGAGTGTGAATTCTGCATTGTTTTGGCTTTTGTATTCGAATACAGAGTCGTGTTTTCCAGAAATCTCAGTTTTAAACACTGTTTTATGAATTTTAAGAGTTGGGGAAAACAGAGGGAAGATTTTTGATGATAAGAATGGAGTTTTAAGATGATTTGAAGTGGAAATGATGAGATGTTTGAATGTTTGATTTATGATGTGATGATAATGAAATTATTGTGTTGAGATATTTTGGAAAATGATGAAAAGGCTAAATTTTATTAAGCCTGCATACTGTTTTCAGTGAAGAGAAAACATTGCATGTTCATGCACTGCATAGTTAGGTGGTACCCGTGATGGGCAACAGAGTAATGCGTAAACGTGCTGATCTGTTGAGCGATTGCACGAGTGCTGGTCTGTTGAGCGACTGCACTGGTATTGGTCTGTTGAGCGACTGTACCCTGAAATGCGCAAAAACGTGCTGATCTATTGAGCGACTGCACTGGTACTGATCTGTTGAGCGATTGTACCTGAGTATATGTCAAACGTGCTGGTCTGTTGAGCGACTGCATGAGTGCTGGTCTGTTGAGCGACTGCACTGGTGTTGATCTGTTGAGCGATTGCACCCTGGTCTTGAGGGCCGTTAAAGTCAAACATATTGTAATTGTGTTGGTCTGTTGAGCGACTGCACCTTGGTAATTCCAAGAAATTGAATACATGAGCATATACATATTGCATCGGGGTGATTGACCGGTGGGTCACGATTTTGGGTATATGTTGATGATTGGAAATGGTTGTGTGTAAGTACTTTATGAAAATATGAATTTCTGATAAATGATTGTGATTGCTGAAGTGTTGGTTGTACTTACAACATGTTTTCCATATTAATTGGTTGCTGTTTTGAAAAGGCATACATGTCATGAAATTTCAAAATGAGCATCTTTATTCACCATCATTATTATATGATATGCCATGGATGTATTTGTTTCTGTGATAAATGCTATGTGTTATGTGTTAATTTTGGTCGGTGACCCTTTACTATTATTGTGGAAATTGGGCTTTGCCCTCAGATGAACCCCAAACCTGTCCCACCGACGGTTACACTAACGAATGAGACGTCGTTAGTTTTCCTTGATATTCGTATATGGAGTCTTTGTGGACAACGCAGAGGGACGGACAGCTGGTTGAAGACGAGACTTGTAGAGGATGCGGCGGAGACCGTGCTACTGTAGCTTATTGCATGATCAGTTAGAGTTGATGTATAGGATTTTGAGCTGGAAAATGTATTTTGTTTTAATTTGGAAATTATTGTACCATTTTTCCACTAACACATTCTGCACTCTGATATTTTCTTTTGGGATTATGACACTCATCTTTTGAAATGTATTAATGTTTATTATTAATTTCCAAAGATAAGTACTTAGTGATATTGATGATGAAACTAATTAATTACGTTCATCGATTAAATTACGACGTACTTTTTATGAAATGAATTAAAGGAAATTTTATTTCAATTCTTTTGAAGTAATGAATTGGAAAATCATTTTAATTATTTATTTAAAAAAAAAAATACACTCGCGCTGTGTTTTAAACTCGGGGTGTTACAATTGTGGTATCAGAGCATTTGGTTAAAGTTTTGGGTTAAAGCTCTGATTAAAGAATTGTTTTGAGTCTTTATCTGATCATGCATAGGAGCAAGTAGTTAAAGTGTCAAGTGTTGTGTAAGTTGTGGTGTGGCTGAAGTGATGATGGTTTTGTAGGAAACAATGCCTCCACGAAGAGACGACACTGCAAGAGCTAACGCCAGCCGGGAGGATAGGATGGCAGAAGCAATGAATATCATGGCTGCGTCTGTTGCTACACAGACGGCTGCAAAGACTCAACGAGACCTGGAGAAGAGAGAAAGAGAGATTCTTGCTGCTGAATCAAGGGGACTAGAGGATTTTCGTCGTCATAATCCTCCAAAGTTCAAGGGTGATGAGGGTCTAGAAAAAGCGGACCAGTGGATTCAAGAGATGGAGAAAATCTTTGAGATGATTGATTGTCGAGCAGCGGTGAAGGTCAACTATGCCACGTATTTGGTGATAGGGGAAACAGAATATTGGTGGAGAAGTACAAGACTACTAATGGGGTCAGCCCAAGAGGAGGTGAACTGGGAGTCGTTCAAAAAGAAGTTTTTGGACAAATACTTCCCGATGAGCACTAGGACCAAGTTGGGTGACGATTTTCTGAAATTGCACAAGGGAAACATGACGGCGGGAGAATATGCGGCTAAGTTTGAATCGCTATCCAAACATTTCAGATTTTTCCGGGAAGAAGTTGATGAACAGAACATTTTTAATAGACAAGGGAGAAGAAGTGTTACCAACAGTTCCTGTACCAATAATCTGACCTTTCTGGTTTCCTCCAAAGGAAACTTTGCCTCCATTCTTCATAGTCAGATCGAAAAACATAGATTTATCTCCAGTCATGTGCTTGGAGCAGCCACTGTCAAGATACCAAGTTTTGTGTTGTTGATCAGACCTTGTCTTTTCTCTGTCAGAATCAGAGTCAGAGTCAGACTCAGATTCAGACTTATCTTCTGTTCGAGCCATTAGAGCCAGTTCTTCTTCTGGCCTGTATAAGCAGTTTCCTTGATTCTACTTTGGTTGATAAATTATGTTCCTCTGATGATTCTGGAACATGTTTTGATTTTGACCCTGGTTCTGGTTCCAGTGTTGATTGTGATTCTGGTTCCAATATTGATTCTGATTCTGGTTCTAGAGTTGATTCTGGTTCCAGTTTCTGTGCTTCTGATACTGATTCCAATTCTGGTTCTAGTTCCAGTTTCTGTGCTTCTGATACTGGTTCCAGTTTCTGTTTTGATTCTGGATCCAGTTTTGAGTCTGGTTCCAGTTTTGGTTCTGATTCTGGTTCTGGTTGAGTTGACCAGACCTTCTTCCATTAGACTCAGATTGCCTTTGTCTTGTTGTAGCAGGAACATAAACCTTCTTCTGCTTGTGCATTGCCAACATCCATTGTCTAGGCACTATTGTTGGTGTC
This sequence comes from Cicer cuneatum, assembly GCA_037974295.1. Classification (NCBI taxonomy): domain Eukaryota; kingdom Viridiplantae; phylum Streptophyta; class Magnoliopsida; order Fabales; family Fabaceae; genus Cicer; species Cicer cuneatum. The sequence continues at coordinate 14,730,762 of JBBPBO010000002.1, read as the reverse complement.
TCCTTCTGGTTGCTCAGAACATCTGCAACATAGACAATTTGATCTTTTGGTACCCAGAACTGATTGGGTCCAGGTTTGTTAGTTGTAACAACTCTCTGATCTTATTCAGATTTTACCATTGGACAAGATAATTTAGAGTGACCTTTCTTAGCACAGACAATACATAAAAACATCAGAATGAACAACCTTATTTTCAGTGATTGTTTCTGTAAAACCAAGACCTAACTTTCCGGAGTTACTGTTTCCATAAATCATAGATGCATATTTACTTCTTTCTATTCCATTTGAAATAAAGTTTTGAAAAAATTGCTCATGCATATCAGATTTACAAACAGTTTCAGAAGTGGAACAAATCTAATTGCCAGATTGTAGAAGAAATCACAACACTATAAATCTAATTGCCAAGTAACCTGCTACCTCTTCTGACTCCCTCAGACTGTAGACTCTACTTCAACAACTTAGATTTAACACACAAATCAATGAATCTAATTGCCAAGTAACCTGCTACCCCTACTGACTCCCTCAGCTTGTAGACTCTACTTCAACAACTTAGATTTGACAAAGTCGAACGAAAATAACAAGAGTAATTGCTTCTTGAAAGATGAAACTCACAATTGACTTCTATGAAAATTTGGGTGTTTGCTTTTGGAAGTGTATGACTCTTTTGTGATTTTCGATTATGAGTATTCTGCCTTGAGCCTCCTTTTATAGATGCAGATTAGGGCCTCTTCCAATGCTTAAATTCGAGCTGAATCTTGCTGGATTCTCTTGCAAAAATAACTTGACCAATTGGGCTTCATTTAAATAAAAAACATATCTTTTTTAAGCTTCAGATTTCTTTCAAAATTAACTGGCCAATCAAATCTTTTATTTGTTCCCGCCACAGCTCCTGAATTCCACACTACTCCACATTTATTTTTGTAACAAATCTTTTTAATACTTTGATTAAAATAACTTAAGATCTTCACCGTTAATCCTCATGATTAAATCTGGACCATTAGATTCTTCTGTGCCAGTCCACCTCTGGACCAAACTAATTGATGTGATGTGATCCTCTGATTTCGGCCATCCTTGGACCACACTTCCTAACCATCTGATCTTCTGATTTCGGCCATCCTAGACTTGCACCTGATATGCTACAATCCTCTGAACTCGGCCTTTGCTGGACTGCACATCCTGTCCCTCTGATTTCGGCCAACACTGGGCCATGGTCTGATCTTCTGATCTGGGCCATCACTGGACCCAATAATTAATTCTGAACCATTAAGCTGAATATTTTTCCTCTGATCTGGACTAATTCTGGACTTTGGTCTGGATTAAATTGAAATTAAATCTGGACAATAAATATTTCAGTCTGGGCATTTTACCTTTGATTTTAGATCAGGTCTGGATCATTCTGGAAATCATTTCTTCTTGTCTTGACTTAGTTTCATGCCCTGAATCATGCTCTCTTATTGTCTGGGTCAAATCTGGATTGATTGTCTTATTCTGGACCCTTAAACATAGCTTCTGGTTGAGTCTGGAACAAGTCTGGGCAGTTTAATATTTCACTGGCAGGTCATCTTCTGGTCAGAATAACTTATGGAATAAATTTGATATTTGATTCCTTTGGTTTGGATCAACTCTCCCTCTGGCAGGATTTCCACTAGTATGATCCATGTTTCCTTCTGATTTTTCTTCCTTCTGATATGGGCCAGCAAATATATCTTCTGGTGATGTTTTTGACATCCTGGAGTATCTTCTGGTAATTCCAGAATTCATTTTCTGGATTCCTTTGATCTTGTGCTTCTGATTTCTTCAGTTTCTGGTGGCATTTAAATTAATAATTCAAGGTACAAAATAAGATTACATTGAGTGCTTTTGTAAACATCAAAATCCTAAGTCTTAGAACCAACTTGGTTCCAACAGAAGTGTGAGGAAAGTTTTCAGTTGCTTAAGGAGAAGTTGACAACCTCACCAGTATTGGTCTTGCCACAACCAGAGGAACCATATGAAGTTTATTGTGATGCATCTCACCAAGGTCTGGGATGTGTTTTGATGCAACACAAGAAAGCTGTAGCCTACGCCTCAAGGCAATTGAAGACTCACGAACGAAACTACCCTACTCATGATTTAGAGCTTGCTGCAGTAGTGTTTGCGTTAAAGGTCTGGAGGCACTACTTATATGGATGCACGTTCACGGTGTTCAGTGACCATAAAAGTTTGAAGTATCTGTTCGATCAGAAAGAATTGAACATGCGTCAGAGAAGATGGATGGTGACTCTCAAGGATTTTGACTTTTCATTGCAGTACCACCCTGGAAAGGCCAATGTGGTGGCTGATGCATTGAGTCGGAAGAGTGTGTCAGTATCTTCAATGATAATGGCCAGATAACAAGAGTTGTGGGAAGCATTTAGAGATTTACACTTGGACGTAGAGTTTGCACCAGGAATTTTAAAATGTGGAATGATAACAATTTCAAGTGGTCTTCTTGAGGAGATTGCGAACTTGCAAGGTGACGCATTGATCCAAGAAAAGAAGGATCTGGTAGCGCAAGGAGAGACAACTGAGTTCAGAATCGGACCAGATAATATTTTGAGATGTAATGGAAGAATTTGTGTACCGGAAGTTGCAGACCTGAGAAGAATGATTTTGGAAGAAGCTCATAAGAGTAAGTTGAGTATTCATCTTGGAGCGACCAAGATGTACCAGGACTTAAGGCAGAATTTTTGGTGACCAGGAATGAAGAGGGATGTAGCGGAATATGTATCGGCTTGTTTAACTTGTCAGAAAGCGAAAGTGGAACATCAGCGACCTGTTGGAATGCTGCAACCGTTGGATATATCGGAATGGAAGTGGGATATCATTTCCTTGGATTTCATAACTGGATTTCCCAAGACAAGGAAGAAGAATGATTCGATTTGGGTAATAGTGAATCGATTGACAAAGTCCGCACATTTCCTACCGGTAAGGACCACTTATAAAGTAGATAAGCTGACGAAAATCTACATTGCTGAGATCGTGAGATTACACGGAGTTCCATCGAGTATAGTATTGGACCGTGACCCAAAGTTCACATCTCATTTTTGGGGAGCGCTGCATGAAACTTTGGGAACGAAACTAAAATGGAGTTCTGCTTACCATCCACAAACAGACGGACAGACTGAGAGAACAAACCAGTCCTTAGAAGATTTATTGAGAGCGTGTGTGCTGGATGATAGAGGAAACTGTGATGAGGTGTTGCCATTGATTGAGTTTACTTACAACAACAGTTTTCACGCAAGTATTGGAATGGCACCCTGTGAGGCTTTATATGGACGCAAGTGTCAGACGCCTTTATGCTGGTATAAGGACTGAGAAAGTATGATTGTTGGACCTGAGATGGTGGAACAGACTACAGAGAAAATGAAGATTTCACAGAATCGTCAGAAGAGTTATGCGGACAAGCGTCGCAGACCTTTGGAATTCGAGCAAGGTGATCATGTGTTTCTAAGGGTCACGCCTACAACTGGTGTTGGCAGAGCTATTAAGTCAAGGAAGTTGACTCCGAAATTTATTGGACCATACTTGATCACTGCACGAATTGGACCATTGGCTTATCGGATCGCTTTACCTCCGATACTGTCTAATATCCATGACGTATTTCATGTGTCGCAGTTAAGAAAATACATTTCAGATCCGTCACACGTGATCGAACCAGACACAATTCAGCTAAAGGATAACCTGTCATTTGAAGTATTCCCTGTAAGGATTGAAGACAGGAAGATTAAATAGTTGAGGAACAAGGAAGTCCCACTAGTCAAAGTGATTTGGAATCCGACAACGGGAGACGCGACTTGGGAACTGGAGAGTAAGATGAGGGAACAATATCCTCAGTTGTTTATCGACATGTAGTTTCAAGGACGAAACTAATTTAAGGGGGGTAGTAATGTAAGACCCTTAAATTTAAAATTTAATTATGGAATTAATATTAAGTGTATTTTGGGGATATTTGTAAAATATTTAATATATATATGTTTTGAGTGAATATATATATATATATATATATATATATAAATATTTATTTTGGAAGATGAAATAAAATTATTGGATGAAGAGTAAATTAATTTAATTACGAGTAATTAAATTATCGGACAGTTAATTAAGGGATTATCGACTAACTGCGACGAGACTGGTTAAGTGCTGAGAATCAGACAAGTGTCGAGTGAGGTGGCACCCACACAAGCCTATATATAGGAGTGAGAAGGAAGGGCAAAGTCAGAAGCCCATTCCTCCTCCTTACTGCCTGTAACAGTGCTCACCTTTCCCATTCTCCCATTCTGATTTCTGTTTTACGAACAAAAAAAAAAGGGAGTTCCTCAAAAGTGATATTACTTGGAAATCCAAGCACCGAACTAGAAAACCCCCAGAACAAAAGTTGTTCTCCTCATCATTACGGAGCTAGAGAACCCAGTTTCGTAGCAGCAAACGCAAGCGGGAGTTTCGCCGATTTTTGACGCAGAAACGTGAACAGTAGCAGAAATGCAACAAGGGTAAGGGCATCTTCCACTTTCTAGTTGCATTAGGGCTGTAAATGCATAACTGTCATGACATTACTGGTGTTTTCATCATTGTTTGAAGAAAAACTATTTTGCAATGAAATTTTGAAAGAAATGAAGAAAACGCATTCTATTGATGTGTACTGATTCTGTGATGGTTTCTGTTTGGTTGAATGCATTAATGTTGTTTTGTTTGTGTGTAGGAAATTTGAAAAATGTATTGCATGTTATTTTGAAGATGATTAAAATGCATGTTCATAAAACTGCTTTGAATGTTGTTATAAAATGCGAAAATGCATTCTGTTGGTGTTTTGCTGCTATGTGATGGTTGCTGTTTGGCTGAATGCATTAACGTTGTTCTGTTTGTGTGAGAAAGCTGAAAATGCTTTGCATGTTGTGATTGGTTGTGTAAGAATGCTGGAAATACCTTGCATGTTGTTTTGAGAAATAATCAAGAATGAAAACGTTGAAAATTTCTGTTCTGTTGTGGTTAACAATCTGTTTTGGGTGATTCTGGTGTTGTTGATGTTTTCAAAAGAAAAGGGATTTTAAATGATGAAAATGTTTTTCTGGAAAAGTTGTTATTGATGAAAAATGCCTGAGTTTTGTGGTTCAAAAGAATGATAAATCTGCTTTGGTGTGTAGTTGGTTTTTCAAAAGGAAACAGTTTGAAAATGTGTGGAAGTCTCAGGAAAAATTTCACTGAATTCGAAGGTGTATTCGAATACAACGTGAGTGTATTCGAATACAGCCTGCCCAGCTTCTGTTTTACTCAAGTTTTCAAACTTGTATTCGAATACGGGCATCTGTAATTGAATACAGATGAAGGATTTTTGCTTCTAACTTAACATCTGTATTCGACTACGACTCTGTCGTATTCGAATACAGAAGTGAAATTTTAACACTGTATTCGCATATGTATTTGACTACGACAGTCTCGTATTCGAATACAGGATGCTAACTTTCACAATTTTTGCTTCTGTATTTGAATACAAGGGAGCTGTATTTGAATACCGATTCGGGTTTTTCCAGAAAATCAAGTTTTAGCTTCTGTATTCGAATACAAGGAAGCTGTATTCAAATATAGATTCGTGCTTTTCAGAAAATCAAGTTTTAAACACGTCCATGGGAAATTTAAAGTGTTGGAAAACATTGGAAAGGTTTGAAATGATTTAAAATGGAGTTTTTGAAATAGTTTTGAAGAGGAGATGATGAAGTTCTTGAAAACCTTAAATGATGTTGGGAAAATGCTGAATGTACATTATTTTGTCTTTTGTATTCGACTACAGGTATGCTGTATTTGACTACAGAGTGTTGAAATTGCAGTCTTATACTTCTGTATTCAAATACAAGGGAGTTGTATTCGAATACAGAATCGTGTTTTTCAGAAAATCAGAGTTTTAAACATTGTTTTATAAACCCTAAGTGTTGGGGAATATTGGGAAGGGTTGTAATGAATTAAAATGGAATTTTTGTGATAGTTTGAAGTGGTGGTGATGAAGTTTTTTGAGACTTTACTGATGTAGTGAAAAACGTTGATTTGTGCTCTGGGACTGCCTCTGTATTCGAATACTAGGGAGCTGTATTCGAAATAGAGTGTGAATTTTGCACTGTTTTGGCTTCTGTATTCGAATACAGAGGAGTTGTATTCGAATACAGAATCGTGTTTTCCAGAAATCTCAGTTTTAAACATTGTTTTATGAATTTTAAGAGTTGGGGAAAACAGAGGGAAGATTTTCGATGATAAGAATGGAGTTTTAAGACGGTGTGAAGTGGAAATGATGAGATGTTTGAATGTTTGATTTATGATGTGATGATAATGAAATTATTGTGTTGAGATGTTTTGGAAAAATGATGAAAAGGCTAAATTTTATTAAGGCTGCATACTGTTTTCAGTGAAGAGAAAACATTGCATGTTCATGCACTGTATTGTCAGGTTGTACCCGCGATGGGCCATAGAGTAATGCGTAAACGTGCTGATCTGTTGAGCGATTGCACGAGTGCTGGTATGTTGAGCGACTGCACTGGTACTGGTATGTTGAGCGACTGTACCCTTAAATGCGCAAAAACGTGCTGATCTGTTGAGCAATTGCACGAGTGCTGGTCTGTTGAGCGACTGCACTGGTACTGATCTGTTGAGCGATTGTACCTGAGTATATGTCAAACATGCTGGTCTGTTGAGCGACTGCACTGGTGCTGATCTGTTGAGCGATTGCACCATGGTCTTGAGGCCGTTAAAGTCAAACATATTGTAATTGTGCTGGTCTTTTGAGCAACTGCACCTTGGTAATTCCAAGAAATTGAATACATGAGCATATACATATTGCATCGGGGTGATTGACTAGTGGTTCACGATTTTGGGTATATGTTGATGATTGGAAATGGTTGTGTGTAAGTACTTTATGAAAATATGAATTTCTGATAAATGATTGTGATTGCTGAAGTGTTGGTTGTACTTACAACATGTTTTCCATATTAATTGGTTGCTGTTTTGAAAAGGCATACATGTCATGAAATTTCAAAATGAGCATCTTTATTCACCATCATTATTATATGATATGCCATGGATGTATTTGTTTCTGTGATAAATGCTATGTTTTATGTGTTAATTTCGGTCGGTGACCCTTTACTATTATTGTGGAAATTGGGCTTTGCCCTCAGATGAACCCCAAACCCGTCCCACCGACGGTTACACTAACGAAGGAGACGTCGTTAGTTTTCCTTGATATTCGTATATGGAGCCTTTTTGGACAACGCAAAGGGACGGACAGCTGGCTAAAGACGAGACTTGTAGAGGATGCGGCGGAGACCGTGCTACTGTAGCTTATTGCATGATCAGTTAGAGTTGATGTATAGAATTTTGAGCTGGAAAATGTATTTTGTTTTAATTTGGAAATTATTGTACCATTTTTCCGCTAACATATTCCGCACTCTGATATTTTCTTTTGGGATTATGACACTGATATTTTGAAATGTATTAATGTTTATTATTAATTTCCAAAGATAAGTACTTAGTGATATTTATGATGAAACTAATTAATTACGTTCATCGATTAAATTACGACGTACTTTTTATGAAATGAATTAAAGGAAATTTTATTTTAATTCTTTTGAAGTAATGAATTGGAAAATCATTTTAATTATTTATTTAAAAAAAAAATACACTCGCGCTGTGTGTTAAACTCGGGGTGTTACAATCACAGCAGATCAGACCATGGCCCAGTGTTGGCCGATATCAGAAGATCATAAGATCAGAAAGTATGGTCTAGGGTTGACCGAAATCAAAGGATCACAACAAATCACTTAGTATGGTCCAGATGTGGACTAGCGCAGAATATCAAATGGTCCAGATTTAATCATGAGGATTAACGGTGGAGATTTAATTAAATTTGATCAAAGTATTAAAAGGATTTGTTACAAAAATAAGTTGAAGTCTTGTGGAATTCAGAAGCTGTTGGTGGGAAGAAACTAAAGACATGATTGGCCAGTTATTTTTGAAATCAAATCTGAAAGCTTAAAAAGATATGTTTTTTATTTAAGTGAAGCCCGATTGGTCAAGATATTTTTGCAAGAGAATCCAGCAAGATTCAGCTTGAATTTAAACTTGGAAGTGACCCTAATCTGGATCTATAAACGCAGGCTCAAGGCAGAATACTTAGTATCGAAAATCACAAAAGAGTCATACACTTCCAAAGCAAACACTCAAGTTTTCAGTGAGGTTAATTGTGAGTTCCTGCTTTCCATAAGCAAGCACTCGTGTTATTTTCTTTCCCTTGTGTTAGATCTAAGTTGTTGAAGTAGAGTCTACAATCTGAGGGAGTCAGAAGGGGTAGCAGATTACTTGGCAATTAGATTCAAGGCGTTGTAATTCCTTCTACAATTTGGGGTTTTCAGATTGGTAGGAGAAGACTTGACTTAGGAAGTCAAGGTGCTGTATTCCTCAAGAGTCTAGGATTGTTAGACTTTTTGAGAAGACTGACTTGGAGGGTCAGTTGAACCGTTGTAATTCAAGGTTTGAATTAGTGAAATCCTTAAAGGTGAAGGGATTGGACGTAGCCTCGTTAACGGTGAACCCGTATAAAATTATGTGTTTTTATTTTTACTTTATATCCGCTGCTAACTCTGTTTTATTCATACATCAAGTTTTGTTTTAAAACTACAAAAAAAGAAAAAGTATTCAAGTTAGTCAAACACAATTCAACCCCCCTTCTCGTGTTTGCACCTTCAATTGGCATCAGAGCTCAATCTTGAGGCTGAGCACTTAACAGTGTTTGAGGAAAGGTCCAAAGGGTTCAACATGGCAGAATCCAGAGATGATTTGGGAGGCAACATCAACAGACCACCACTATTTGATGGAGAATGATTTTATTGGAAGGACAGAATGAGAAGTTTGTTCATATCTCAAGATCTTGAATTATGGAAGACGGTAGTCAAAGGATACACTGCACCTACTGTTCCAGGAGATCCAACTAAAGAACTGGACATGGATGATATGAAACCAACTAGAGCAGATTATACAAACTTCATCACAAGTCCAGAAACATCATTATCAGTGCCATCACATTCAAGGAATTTGACAGATGCACAGATAAAGAAACAACAAAGAGCATATTCGACAGTCTGGTTCTGACCTATGAAGGAAGCCAGCAGGTTCAAGAAGCAAGGGCTAACATACTGGTCAAATAGTGTGAGATGTTCAAGATGGAAGATGATGAAGACATTGATTGAATGTTCTGTAGATTCCAGACTCTGTTATCTGGACTGAAGGTCTTGAAGAAAAGCTACACAACAGCAGATCATGTTAAGAAGATTCTAAGAAGCTTACCAACCAAGTGGAGACCAATGGTTACTGCAGTTCAGCAAGCCAAAGATCTGAATAACTTAAGACTTGAAGATCTGATCAGCTCACTCAAGTCTCATGAAATAGAATTGGAAGCAGATGAACCAAAGAAGAAGAAGAATCTGGCCCTGAAGTTGAAACAGAAGAAAGCTGCAAAGGCAGCATCAGAATCAGAGGATAGCGACAGTGATAGTGATGATATGGCTTACTTAACCAAACAAATGGTTAAGATCTGAGAAAACAGGAAGAGAAGAGGTTCCAAGACGAAACATAACAACAAAGGAATGGAAGAATCTGACAAGAAGAACATCATCTGTTATGGATGCAATGAACCTGAACATATCAAGTCAAAATGTCCAAATCTAGAAAAAGACAAACAACACAAGAAGAGTTCCAAATTCAGAAAGAAGGGTCTGATGGCAGCCTGAGATGTATCAGAATCAGAAGAAGAATCGTCTGATGAAGAAGAGGTAGAAACAGCAATGATGGCACACATCAGGTATGCCTCTGGATTTCACAAAGGCACAGTTTCAGGAAGGAAAGCAGGCAGAAGGAAGAATGATCGAAGCAGTCATTCAGGCAAGTCTGGAAGCACATCAGAGGAAGCAATTCTGGCTCTGATGGCTCATACCAACTCAAGTTTTGGATACAACTCAGGCTCTGGAACAGATTCAGAAGATGAAGAAAATGAGGTATTTTCTAATCTCTCTAAATCTGAATTAATTGAGGTTGTAAAAGATTTTTTAAATGCAAACAATAAGATGTCTTTAAAACTGAAAACTCTTAGGGAAGATAAGAAAAATCTGACCAAAGAAGTACAAGTCTTAAAGAATCAAAATTCTGAGTATGCAACTGAAAATAAGGATTTTAAAACTAAATTTGCAAGACTCAAATCTGAAAACCAAACTCTCAAAAGTAACATTTGTTCCACTTCCGGAACTGTTTGTGAATCTGATATGCATGAGCAATTTTTTCAAAACTTTATTTCTAATGGAATGGAAAGAAGTAAATATGGATCTATGATTTATGGAAACAGTAACATTGGAAAGAGAGATATTGGTTTTACAGAAATTGTTGCTGAAACGAAAAAATGTTCATTTTGATGTTCTATGTATTGTTTGTGCTAAGGAAGGTCACTCTGAATTATCTTGTCCAATGGTAAAATCTGAACAAGATCAGAGAACTGTTAAAACTAACAAACCTGGACACAATCAGTTCTGGGTACCAAACGATCAAATTGTCTATGTTGCAGATATTCTGAGCAACCAGAAGGAGACACCAACAATGGTGCCTGGACAATGGATGTTGGCAATGCACAAGCAGAAGAAGGTTTATGTTCCAACATCTACCAAACAGAAGCCAATTGACTCTGGTAGAAGAAGAACTGGTCAACACAATACCTATCAGAAACAGAACCAGAATCATAGGAGGAACAGGAAATATCAAAGAAATCACACATATCACACGAATCAGAACAGGAACTAGAACCAGAATCAGAACTGGAACCAGTATCAGAGGTACAGGAACTGGAACCAGAACCAGAACTGGAACCAATATCAGAGGCACAGGAACTGTAACCAGAACCAACACTAGAACCAGAATCTGAATCAGTACTAGAACCCGAACCAAAACCATAATCAGAACCAGTATAATTACCAGAATCACCAGAGGAACATGGTGTATCAGCCAAAGAAGAAAGAGAAGAATCAAAATTAGGAGAGTTCTTCAAACACTCCAGTGAAATTCATCAAGACTACAAACTTGGAAGGGAATTCAAATCCCTTAATCCAAACCATGTAATCACAGAACATACAGATTCGAAATCTGAAAATCAGAAGCAAGAGGATTTTCAGAGTAAAACTGAAACTGCTGACATAGAGGTTACATCTTGCTGTAAATACTATTATTGTTTGATATTTATGTTTACTGTGATAACAAGAAGCTTGATCTTAAAAAATCAAAGCTAGATAAGTATTCTGCAGGTTTTCAAACTATCAGAGGAACCAGGTGATTCACACGAATTGAACACTTCAGCAGAAACAACATTCCAGTGGTTTCAAAAACAAGCAGAAACCACTAGAAGCAGAATTAATGGTTTGGCTGTATTGAGTTCATTTTTAAATTATTTGATTTGTATTATGTTATATGACAAACTGCTTGATCTTGACAAATCAAAGCAAGAGAAAGATAGTGCAGGTTCACCAGAACCAAAGGGAGTAGAAGCAGAAGAAACAAAAGTTCCTGGAAAGGTAGAGGATACAAGCAAGTCAGCAACACATGACAAATCTTCAAAAGATAAATCTGATCAAGTCAAAAACAGCCAAGATAAGTCAGAAGAGAAATCTGGATATTTACCAAAATTTGAAGCTGTTACAGATTCACCAGAACCAGAAGCTGATTTATCAGAATCAGAAGCTGTTACATATCTTCCAGAACCAGAAGCTGATGCAAACCAACCAATGTTGATGAAGCCTTGGCAGAGGAAGGTTGTATACTTGCAATACAAGAAGAGCTGAATGAATTCCAAAGGAATCTTGTTTGGGATCTGGTATCCAGACCAAACAAAAACATTATTGGAACCAAGCAGGTGTTCAGGAATAAACTCAATGAAAAAGGTGAAGTGGTAAGGAACAAAGCCAGATTAGTAGCTCAAGGATACAGTCAACAGGAAGGTATCCATTACACTGAGACATTTGCTCCAGTGGCCAGGTTGGAAGCAATTAGAATTCATTTATCATTTGCTACTAATCATGATATAATTCTGTATCAAATGGATGTTAAAAGTGCATTCTTAAATGGCTATATAATTGAGGAAGTCTATGTCAAACAACCCCCTGGATTTGAAAATTCTGATTTTCCAAACCATGTTTTTAAACTTAAGAAATCTTTATATGGTTTAAAACAAGCACCAAGGGCATGGTATGACAGACTTAGTAACTTTCTGCTTAAGAATGAATTTGATAGAGGCCAGATAGATAATACTCTATTAAGGAAATCCATTAAAAATGATATTTTAATTATTCAAGTTTATGTTGATGATATCATATTTGGATCGACTAATGGCACTTTGTGCAAAAAGTTTTCTGACCTAATGAAGAAAGAGTTCCAAATGAGCATGATGGGAGAACTCAAGTTCTTCCTGGGAATTCAAATTCACCAAGGTAAATCAGGTATACTCATTCACCAATCTAAATACACTAAAGATGTTCTTAAAAAGTTCAAAATGAGTGAATGTAAGCCTATGGCCACCCCCATGCACCCAACCTGCTCACTAGAGAAAGATGAAACCAGCCAAAAGATAGACCAGAAAACATACAGAGGTATGATTAGATCCCTTCTTTATTTAACTACTTCTAGACCTGACATCTTGTTTAGTGTTTGTGTCTGTGCTCGTTTTCAAGCTGACCCTAGGGAATCCCATTTAACTGTTGTCAAACGAATTCTGAGATACCTTAAAGAAACCACCAACCTTACCCTGTTATACAAGAAAATCCCCACCTACAAACTAAAAGGTTTTTGTGATTCCGACTATCCTGGAGACAAGCTGGAAAGGAAATGTACAAGTGACAACTACACTTTCTTAGGTGATAATTTGATCTCTTGGTGAAGCAAAAGACAAAGCACCATTGCCATGTCAACAGTTGAAGCTGAGTATATATCAGCAGCAGGATGCAGTTCATAGTTACTCTGGATGAAACATCAACTTGAAGATTACAACATCTTTGAAACCAATTTCCCTTTGTTCTGTGATAACACTTCAACCATAAACCTAACCAAGAACCATATCTTACACTCTAGAGACAAACACATTCAAATAAAACGGGGAGATTGTTGGAACCAAGTTGGTTCTAAGTACTTAGGGTTTTGATGTTTGCAAAAGCACTCCATGTAATCTTATTTTGAACCTTGAATTATTACATTAAATGCCACCAGAAAATGAAGTTTCCAGAGGCAGAAGATGAAGACACCAGAAAATGCATCCAGAAGGTACCAGAGGATGCATCCTGAAATTACCAGAGGATATCTTTGCTGGGCTAGATCAAAAGGAAGCAAAGTCATAAGGAGACTTGGACCAGACCAGAAGGAAGCCTACCAGAGGGAGACTTGATCCAGACCAGTAGGAGTCATAAGTCAAACTTAATCCAGAAGTTATTCTAACCAGAAGATGGCATGACAAGGAAATGATAAACAGCCCAGACTTGATCCAGACTTAATCAGAGGATAAGTTAAAGGGTTCGGAACAAGAGAATCAATCCAGATTTTATCCAGAAGTGATCCAAAACAGAAGGTAAAATGTCCAGACTGACATATTATCTGTCCAGATTTAATCAACTTAATCCAGACCAAGTCCAGAATTGGTCCTGATCAGAGGGAAGATATTCAAATCAATGGTCCAGATTTAAGTATTTGGCCTAGTGTTGGCCGAGATCAGAAGATCAGACCATGGCCCAGTGCTGGCTGAGATCAGAAGATCAGAAAGTGTGGTCCAGGATTGGCCGTAATCAGAGGATCACGGCAGATCACTTAGTATGGTTCAGATGTGGACTAGCACAGAAGATCAAACAGTCCAGATTTAATCATGAGGATTAACGGTGGAGATTTAATTAAATTTGATCAAAGTATTAAAAGGATTTGTTACAAAAATAAGTTGAAGTCTTGTGGAATTCAGAAGCTGTTGGCGGGAAGAAACTAAAGACATGATTGGCCAGTTATTTTTGAAAGCAAATCTGAAAGCTTTAAAAGATATGTTTTTTATTTAAGTGAAGCCCGATTGGTCAAGATATTTTTGCAAGAGAATCCAGCAAGATTCAGCTCGAATTTAAACTTGGAAGAGACCCTAATCTGCATCTATAAAAGGAGGCTCAAGGCAGAATACTTAGTATCAAAAATCACATAAGAGTCATACACTTCCAAAGCAAACACTCAAGTTTTCAGTGAGGTTAATTGTGAGTTCCAGCTTTCCAGAAGCAAACACTCGTGTTATTTTCTTTCCCTTGTGTTAGATCTAAGTTGTTGAAGTAGAGTCTACAATATGAGGGAGTCAGAAGGGGTAGCAGATTACTTGGCAATTAGATTCAAGGCGTTGTAATTCCTTCTACAATCTGGGTTTGTTAGATTGGTAGGAGAAGACTTGACTTAGGAAGTCAAGGTGCTGTATTCCTCAAGAGTCTAGGATTGTTAGACTGTTTGAGAAGACTGACTTGGAGGGTCAGTGGAACTATTGTAATTCAAGGTTTGAATTAGTGTAATCCTTCAAGGTGAAGGGACTGGACGTAGCCTCGTTAACGGTGAACCAATTAAAAATTTTGTGTTTTTATTTTTACTTTATATCCGCTACTAACTCTGTTTTATTCATACATCAAGTTTTGTTTTAAAACTGCAAAAAAAGAAAAAGTATTCAAGTTAGTCAAACACAATTCAACCCCTTTTCTCGTGTTTGCACCTTCAGATAGACACTGGTTCCCCTTGCCATGTCTATTGTGATCATGATATGTTTAAAACATACACTATTGCTGAAGATAAGAAAATGTTGTTGGGAGATTCCCACACCACTAATGTTGCTGGTATTGGAGATGTGGAATTAACATACACTACTTGCATGCTCATTTCTATATATGCTTTTCAATAAAATTGATATTATGATTAATGAATATTTTATTGTGTAATTTTTAATTATCACAATATAAGTATTTGGTTATGTTTATTTTGAGTTAAGAAAACTGTTTCAAAATAAATTTCAGCCACCAAAGATATTACTAGATTGAGTCGCGGACTAGATCGCTCTCTTTAAGAAGTTTCGTGGCACTACGCAAATTGTACAAGACAAACTATCAACTACGATGTCCTTAGGATAAAACAACTCAGACAAACTGTAATGGAGTTCTACTGCTCCGTAGAAAACCGTTCTAGAAATACACTTTCAATATGGTGGTTAAAGCCACCCGTAATATAGTATTATGACAAGTCATTAACCAAAAGGACTACGACACAAAAACCGCATTAAAAGGACAGTGTTATTAGAACCACTCAAATGGACTACAACAAAAAAAAACTGCTCTCAAAGGATAATGGTACTAGGACCACTCAAAAATCAAATGAACTATGACACAAAAATCGCTAAAAGGAAAGTGGTATTAGAAACACTCAAAAATCGAAGGGACAATAAGAAAGGGGAGAAGTTGCTCAAAAAGGCATTAAACAGAAGAGGGAGAGAAGAGAAAGTTGGGAATTGCATCCAACTTTGGTATGTTTTTCACAAGATTTTGACACTCTTTATATAGTGATGGAAACAGATCCACATATGTTAACTATCTAATGTGAGACTTTAGTATTTATAGAGAAAAGTTCTCAATATATGAGAGTTTTCCAATGTAGGACTTCAACATATTTTAAATTCACACAATAACATACTCTTTATGTTCCACCATTCCCTTACTCGAATTAAAAAAAATGTTTTTGAAGTAGCGTCAAATGTTTCTATAAGGTTGTGCATAAGCAGAGGTGTATTTCGACTTGAACCTTTGCAAAGTAAGTAAGATTCAGATTCAACAAAAGTGATTCGTAGTCTTGAACTCTATTTTTGACATAAAACCCACACACAACCTTTTCATAGGGTGTATTATCAAAAGTCGGTGCATTAATAACCCTTGATGCCTATCCTAATATAGTGAACGCTCTAGCAATTATGCCTCAAAATTCCATAGGAAACGACCTCACTTCCACATTCACATAGGTGAATCTATCAAGAGTACTCTTGTAGCTAGGTACTCCACTCCACATAGAGTATATATCACATTAAGAGTTTCTATTATCTAATCGTTTCATCGCTTCAGGAATCATGCTTATCTGATAACTAATAACATGTTCATCTCATATCACTATGACTTGTTATTACTCATTGAACCTAATTCTTAGGATCTCAATTCTTTTAGGTCGGGTTACCATAATGAGTGACTCTTGGGATCCTTTTGGATGTGTTTAGGACTTTATCTCTAGCTAATCTTTTTGTCAAAGGATTTACTAAATTTGCATCAGTGCATACGTGATCCACTATAACATCTCATTTAGAAAGTAACTCTCTAACAGTGTTGTGCTTATGATGTATTTGTCGTCTCTTACTGTTTAATAACGATTCTCAATTTTTGTAATAGCCACGGTACTATCGCAGTGGATGAACACGCTAACATAAGTTTTTCCCATAAAAGGATCTCAGCTAGCAAACATCTCAACCAACTCCCTTCTTCACTAGTAACAGCTAATGTTATCATTTTAGACTCTATAGTGGACTAAGCCAATATTTTTTATTTCATCGATTTCCAAGATACAACATCACCAACTACACTAAAAATATAGGCACTAGTTGCTTTTGAGTAATTTGATAAAGTGTTCCAATTAGCACCATTGTATCCTTCAAGGACAACATGAAATATTTGATAATGTAATCTGAGACTCATGATCCTTTTAAGGTATCTCATGACTCTTTCGGTAGGGTGCCAATGCTCCATGTTAGGTCTATTGGTAAACCTGCACAATAGTCTCATGACATAGGCAATTGAAGTAGCAATGCCAACAAGAAATGGGGATTTGAATTGTGATCCTTTTAAAATTTTGATTCTTATGCTTAATTTAAATTAACTCAAGATCAATCTTGGTTAAAATAAAATATCCAGAATGTTCTGGATATGTTAGAAGTAAATAAAATAGATTAGTTTATAGTGAAATGTGATTTGTATGTGCAAATAATTAAAGATAAGGGATAGAAAGATCATACACAAAAAGTATATTGGTTCACCCGACTCGGGCTAAACCAGTCCTCACAACTGTGAGATTTTCACTATGTGCTTCAGAACCAAAATGTTCTCCTTCACAAATTTTCTCTTGATCACACCTTGATCAATTACAATCTTCACCTTTCTAACTAGAAAAGATTTTTACAATCACCTACCTTTCAACCATGAAAGGATTTTTACAAACACATTCAATCTAACATAAAAGATAGACTTGAGTTACAAATGATATGTATGATAGAAGTGTTTGGGATCTTGAAACTTCTCAACACTTGTTTAAGATAAATAAATACAAACTCAGTAAATGATTATCCACAAATATGGTGAAGAAAGCTGGAGTTTTCTTGAAGAGTTTTTGACTTGTTCTTACTCGACTATTGTTGGTAGATTTGTAAATTGAACTCTTGCCTTCATCTTCCAATTGATCTTCAATTTATAGATGATAAAAGACTTTGAATATTCAGTTTAAAATGAATGTAGTCGTTGGACACACTTCCCAAGTGTCAAATATATTTTAAAGCAATTTAAAGATGTGTTTATATTGCTGACAAACGAAGAACATTCTTGTTTTTTAGTCTGATGGAAAATGTGAATTAGTGAGTGAATGGGCTGTCAAATGTCAGTCGGTATTGTTTTAAATCGAATTATGCAGAGATTTCTGTAGAATACTGTAAGTCACAACTCATCAATTTGGAGATCAATCTGGATGTTGTTTTCCTCCTTTAGGCATTTGACTCGAGTTCTGAGCTTCACCACTAATTTGAGTGGTCTTGATACTCTTTAAATTATGGTTTAGACTGTGGAAAATAATCTGTTTTAATTCTGTTTTTAGAAGAGAATAACCAAAATGTTCTTTTGGAAAACCAGAACATTCTTCGTTTCTGTTTTGTATGAGTGAGTGTTGGACTTAGAGCTTTGACAGCTGTTATGTGTCATGCTTTTATGCTCTATTTCGTGTGCAGATTGTTCAGAGGAGCAGCTGCAGTGTCTTATTATGTCTGTCATGGTTGTAGTTGTTGTTTTATCAATCTGGAGATTGATATTGCTTGTTAGTTCTTGATGCTTAGCTTTTGCCTTTGTTAATCTTTTGGAGTAGATCTTTCTGGTATGATCTTTGTGTACCTACGTTTGGTACCTTCGTAATAAGGACTGGTTTATCAAAAAACCCAAAATGTTCTTGTCTATTGCAAGCCTGAATGTTCTGGGTTTGATAAAACCAGAACGATCTCCGTTGCTGTTTTGAGGGGTGCTGAGGTTAAGTTTCTTTGACAACTGTCTTGAAGTATTGCCTTGCTTTCTGTCACGTATGCAGGTTGCTCAGAGATGTTGCTGCACTGTCCAATCGAGAGTGTTAAAATCGTACATGCTACTTGCTCAAATTTGGAGAATGATCTAGCTTGTTTGATTATGATGCATATCTTTTGCCTTTGTTCTTTGGAATTATTCTTTTACTGATTTGTATACTTTTGGTAGCTTTGTAGAGAATGATTGAATACACAAGAAACAACCTATATCTTTTTTTCTTAAGAACAGGAACATTCTTGGTTTTGAAGATAACTAAGAACTATGAAGAACGATCTTCGTTTTTCCATAATTTTGTTAGAATGTTCTTCGTTTATTTGAATGAACTTTGATATATTTTCGCAGCCCAAAACGATCTTAATTAATAGAAAGCTTTGTTCTTCGTAAGCTAGAATGTTCTTGGACTGAATGTTGTAAAAGCTAAAATGTTCTTCGTTTTTCCAGACTTCAGTTTTAATAACTAGAAGAATCTTCGTTTTTCAGACTACTGTCTTTTTAATAAACCAAAATAATCTTCGTTTTTCAAGAATGATCTTGTCATCAATTTCCAATTTAGTTAAGACATGATTTGCTTTGATTTATATCATGGTGTGATCATTGATTGTTGTATGAATGTATTTGATCAGCTTCTTCATGAAGATGCTATCATAAAGATGTAATAATCATTCTCTTGAATGATTGGTATATGATATATTCTTCTTGAGATTCTTGAGATACTTATGCACTTTGATGATGTGAATGGCTTCTTGCTTGTTCACTTATGCAATTCATATTCCTTAAATAAAACTCAAGTGCAATCATTAGTAGATCACCATTCATAAAACTTAATCATTTATTTCATAAGGTTTGTTGTCATTAAAACATTTATCAAAAAGGTTTTTTTCCTCAACAACAATGTTGAGTCTAGTACAGTTAGTGGCATACCTGAGACTTCCAATGATGCTCACAAATTTAGTTTGTCTAACATCTTCACCAGTGTTTTTGAAAATTTTCACACTTGGATCATATGGTGTGCAAGCAGGTTTACAGTTAAAGTATTTGTATTTCTTTAAGATCTTTTCAACATAGTGAGACTGATCCAAAGAAATCCCCTTTTTTAACATAGTATTCTTGATTCCAGGGATTACACTCGCTTCTTCGAGGTCTTTCATATCAAAGTTGTTACACAACAACGATTTCGCAATATTTACAAAATAAATGTTTGAACCAAATGTGGCCGTTTGCATAGAGACATATGATAGTGCAAATTCCATTTTCAGATTTGTAATAAATTCATTTGTCACTTTCATTCACTTAAAAATATTCAATATAATCAAGTTATCAAACTTTTCATGCAATTGCTTAGGAGCTTGTTTAATGCCATACAAAGATTTATCTAACTTACAGATCTTGTTTTCTTATCCATGAATCACAAAACCTTTAGGTTGTTCCATATAGATTTCTTCATCCAAGTCACCATTTAAAGAAGCAGTCTTGACATTCATTTGATGTAGCACCAAGTTATGAATAGCAGCAAGTTAAAAAAGTATCCTAATGGATGTAATTCTTGTGACCGGTGAAAAAGTGTCGAATAAATCTATATTTTCTCTTTGTCTGAAACATTTAGCTACAAGACGAACCTTGTATTTATCAATAATTCCATTGGGTTTTAGTTTCTGTTTCAAGATCCATTTACAATATATCAATTTTCATCTAGAAGGCAAGTATACTAAATGCCAAGTCCTGTTAGACTAAAGAATTCATCTCATTGTTTATAGCTTCTTTCCATAAATCTGCATCCAAAGATGGCAAAGTTTCTTGAAGATTTGTAGGATTCTCTTCTAATTTATATACCGTATAATTGGGTTTGTAATCTTTAACAACTCTAGCTCTCTTACTTCTTCGAGGTTCTTTCGTCTTGTTTGTTGCTTTCAATGCTCCTCATCAAAGGAACGTGACTTGGTTCGCTGCACCTAGTATTTCTCAATTTGAAAGGGAATCTATTTTCATGGAAGTCAACATCATTTGATTCTATGATCACTTTCGCATATAGGTCATAAAACCTATAAGCTTTATTGTTTATTGCATACTTAATGAGTGCACATTCATAGGCTCTATTGGCGAGTTTAACTTGCTTGGAATCGGGGATTGTACATAAGCCAAACAACCCCAAGTTCAAAAATAAGACAAGTACCATTGCCTTTTCTTCCAAATCTCATAAGGAGATGTTTTGTTTTTAGATTTAAGAACTTTATTCAAAACATAATGTTGAAGCCTAAGTTTTGAGTGTTTCTCGAATTCAATGGAGTTGCCACCAAATTTTATTTTAAAATAGGGAAAATATTAGGAAAACCTTTAAAATAAAAATAAAAGGCATTAGCACCCTACAACATCCGTTACAATACGGTTACCTATAATTAATTGTACAAAATCAATATTAACTTAAATTTCTTTATTTCTCTTTATTATTAAATATGAATATAAATCGTTCTTTATAAATGTGATTTTTGAAATAAAAGTGTGTTTAAAAATAAGTGACGAAAAGAAAATAAATTTTTATTATTGTGCTTGACAAGAGTGTGATCTTTCTCCTACGTATCTCCCGGTGCGATGGAGAAATCAAAGCTATGTAGTTCTTGAGTAGAAAATGCGGATGTGTTGATTGCTTTTAAAGAAAATGTGTTTTGTTGATTAAAAAAACATTTCTTTTGGCATAAAAAAAATGAATTTGTTTGATTTGGATAATTATTTTGAAATACGAGTTTTAAGATTATCAAGTTGTACAACTCGTGTCTGAAAAACTCAAGGAGTAAAAAGATATCACATCTAAATTAATCCTTTTAAGAATATTTTATTATTTTTGATTTTAAGATTGAGTTTTAAAACTACCAAGTGGTACAACTTGCGTTTTAACAACTCAAAAGTTAAACGGATGTTACGTCTAATTTAATCAAATTTTAAATGTCCATTTTGGATTAATTAAGAAAAACAGTGTTAGAACTATCAAGTTGTCACAATTTGTGTCATAAAAGATTAATAAAGATGTCATACCTAATTAATCAGTTTTAAAATGTTTATTTTAGATTAATTTATTTAAAAAAAAAAAGAGTTTTAGAACTATCAAATGATATGACTTGTGTCATAACAATTCAAAATTTAAAAAAATATATCATATGTAGTTACTCTTTATAAACGATTTATGTGTGTTTTATAAAATTTGGTATTTAGCTAATAAATAAATTAAATTCAAATTTTTAGAAAGATTATAACTATAGTTTCAAATAACAATAAAAAATGTTTATTTGTTAGCCTTAGTTTAAAAATAACATTAAAAGATGTTATCAAAAGGTACTAAGCAGTAACGTCAACAGAGCAGGAACGTGGACAGAGCATGAACGATTATTTTGAAGCCATCGCATTTCATGACAAACATAATAGAAAAAAAATTGAGAAAGAGAAAAAGAAAGGGAGAGAAAGAGATTCAAATAGAGAAGTAGGAGGACTGAAAGGGAGAAAGAGATTGAGAGAAAGAAAAAAATAATGAGAAAAAGAAAAATAGATCGAGAGGCTGAGCAATGCTGTACAAAAATACTGTTTTTTGGCTACGCCCTCGTTGGAGGTTTGAGTTTTTTAGTCTTATATTTTCTACTTTTTCTTCATAACTTATCTTTGTTTATACTCTCATAGATTAGAACATTACATTTGTATAACAACAAAAAATTTTATTTATATTTTATTCATATCTTATTTTATATAGTAACATTACATATGGATAACATATTACAACGTAGGATGAAAGAAAAACATTTATCTTTTATTCATAACTTATTTTATATAGTAACATTACATGTGGATAATTTATCTTCTCCTTCTTTTTTTTTTTTAAGTTTTTTTGTTGGTATCAGATGTCATAAAAATAATATAGTTTCTCCTTTTACTGATTTTTTGTCTCAATTTATAGATTAAAGTGGTGAATTTTCTGTTCATTAGATAAAAATTAGGTTATGGATTTTGCATTGTTTTGTAGCGAATATTAAACAAAGTCAAATTTTTAAGTGAACAAGTGTACAAATAATAACTTTATTAAGTTAAAAAAGAAAAATAAATGAAGCAAATAACTGATTTGTATGTTTGTAAGCAAACCAAAAGAGTGCACTTCCGTTAGGAATAATTCTAGAAATACGGAAGTCGGTTCCCTTCCGTTAGTAATAATTGTTTTTTATTTGTTTTAACTTTGAATAAACATTTTTTAATAATATTAAATAAACGTGATTGTTACTAATTAATTAAATGGATAAATGTTAGATATTCTTACAAAAAAATTGTCGTAAATTTTTATTAAAGTATTTTTAAGAAATGTTCTATAAAAAATATGGGGTTACATTATAGTATCAGAGCATGAAAAGAAGAAGGGAAAACGTGCAAGGAAAGGAAACTGTGTTGAAGTACCCAACTCTTTTTATTTTTATTTTTTTTATATTATTCTATTTGTGATGCTAAATGGGGACACATATGTAAATTATATATATTATTACTCTTTTTGGGGACACATATGTAAATTATACATATTATTACTCTTTTTCAGATTTATAAAATGATAATTTTTTTTAGATTTTATAATTATAAAATATTTATTAAACATATTATTACTCTTTTTCAGATTTGTAAAATGACGATATATGTAGATTTTATAATAATTGTAAAATATTTATTAAACATATTATTACTCTCTTGTTTAGTTATTTTTAATTAGTTTGATAAAATTGGGGTACTACAGCTTCCCCTATTTAATTATATTTTTATTAAAAAATGTGAATATTATCGTTGTAAAATATAATTAAATATAAGGGTTCAAATTTTGTCCATTAAATTTACACAAAAAAAAAGTAGAAAAGGCAAAGGTGAAATAAAATAAAAAAAGGCAAAGGTGAGTACAATGTGAAGACTGATAAATTGTTAACAGATGAACAAAAAAAGGCTATAAAGGTTCGACACACCGGTTCTGTATTTTCCAAACAGAAACAAAACTACCTTCACAAAAAATTGAATTATACCTTTTGAAACAAAAACTAATTCTTTATAAACCGAACGATATCAATTGCTATTATTAACTGATATTAGGACTATTACAAAACCAAAAATGGAACCAAACTGAATAACAAGACTGTTTGAAAAAAACTAAAAAATTAAACCAAAAAGAACTGAACTCGTTCAGTTTAGTCCGTGAACTTCCCATCATAGTTCGGTTTTTTGAACAATCCTATTGGTGATACTAATGACTGTTTTCAACTAATAATGATCATAATTTAGAATTTGGAAAAAAGATTCAGAAGTTCTTCATACCTGAGCTCCAGCAAGCTTGTTATCCCAATTGAACCAGGTTGGGCTTCCCCATTGAGCAAATTCTTCACCATTTTCGCCAGTCACATACTGAAGGTAAGAATTATCGCCTGTAGCATGATAGAGCCAGGTAGCTGCCCATAAAAGCTCATCTCCATATCCAAAAATGATTGTCTTCGGATTGGTTACCGATGGGTAAACCAATAGGAATCAAGAAAAACTAGTTTAGAAGGTTGTTGAGTATAAATGAAGTATAAAAACAGGTTATGAATGATTCATGTTTGTATGTTTGTTATGTATTATGAAAGGTTGTTGAGTATATGTAAAGTATGAATGAAGATGCATGGTTCACGTGAGTATAAGTAAGTTATGAACGTAAGATGCATGATTTACGTGTTATATAAATTTTTGTTCATTTATATAATTCCCCGATACTTATTATCTTCTACGCCTCCATGATTCAATGGATGAAGACAACAACCATTATTTGCATGATGATTCTTGTAAATATTGTGTGAATTTTTTTAGAAGCGAAACAAAGTGCATTGTCTAAAATGATAGCCTTGTTTTTTGTTGACAGTCCCATATATGTTGAGAATCTATCGAGTTTTCGTGTATGTAATTTCAAATGTCAAAATAATTAAAATATTTTTTCACGTTTACACACATTTCAAATTCCAAAGTTTATTATCATAAAAATAACATTTTTTTTTAAATTCTAGAATAAACAACCATGAAATTGAATTAGCTTAGAAAAAGGGTAATGTACAACATCGAATGACAACATTGAAAAAAAGTACATTCATTACATTGGGAACAAAACAATTGGGGTAGGGGTTAGAATGTAGGGATGAGTGTGTTTATTTTAGTTGAAGGCATAACAAACGCTAGTCATTCTTGTAATTTAGAAGTTCCAGTAGGTCAACTTCTAAGAATAATAATTACCTTAGTTTGAACCGCGTGATTATTTTTTTTATCCCTAACTTTTGCATGGACCGCTCTTCCAAGTTTTCAATCTATCTGAATGCTCTAATTTTTGCCTAGGTTGCCCTTTCAAGTTTTCAACCTAGCGAGCCCATTTTCAATTTTATTTTTTTATTTTTTTTACATAAGCATAATATTTTTTGACTGCCTCTGAATTTACTGGAAGTGGAAACTCCTCTCCGTCCATTTATGTGAGTATTAGAGCTTCCCCAGAGAAAGTCTTTTTCACAACATATGGTCTCTCGTAGTTCGGGGTCCATTTTCCACGAGAATCATTTTTTATGGGTAATATTTTCTTTAACACTAAGTCTCTTTCTTGAAACTCTTGACGACAGACTTTTTTCGCATAGACTTTTTTAAGTCTTTTTTGATACAACTGACCATGTCACAGAGCTATCATTCTTTTGTCTTCTATGAGATTCAATTGGTCAAATCGTGATTGAACCCACTCTACATCTTCTAGTTTTGTTTCCATTAAGACTTTGATCGAGGGGATTTCAACTTCAATGGGAAGTACCGCTTCCATTCCATACACCAATGAGAAAGGAGTTGCCTCTGTTGAGGTGCGAACAGGTGTTCTATAGCCTTGTAATGCAAAGGGAAGAATTTCATGCCAATCCTTATATATTTCTACCATCTTTTGTATGATTTTCTTGATATTCTTATTTGCCGCTTCTACAACCCCATTCATTTTCAGACGATAAGGCGAAGAATTATGGTGCTGAATTTTAAAACTATCACACAGCTCCTTCAACATTTTGTTGTTCAGATTGGTCGCGTTATTTGTAATAATCTTATTTGGCAACCCATATCGACAAATCAATTCTCTCTTGATGAGTCTAACCACCACGCTCCTTTTAACGTTGGCCTAAGAAAGAACTTCAACCCATTTTGTGAAATTATCAATAGCTACTAGGATAAACCGATGCCCATTTGAAGCCTTAGGTTCTCACCCAATAACATCCATCCCCCACATTGAAAATGGCCATGAAAAATTCATTAGCTTCTTCTTCAGGCACCGTCTTTTTGCTAGTCTCTTACCCTTTTATAGCATGATTCATAGCTTCTTTCCCCTTTTCCCCATGGCCTTCCTTTTTCCTAGGTTGTTCGGGGGCGTATACTCGACCACTCTGAGTCATCCCACCAATCCCTGAAATGTTGGTGACATCAGTTCCTTTAGGTTCACAACTATCACTTGATTGATGATTGGCCAAATGGGATGTGACTTCATAATTACTGTTAAGACAAAATCTCAATTAAAAAGTTTTGATGAAAACAAACAAAGATTACTTGAAAACTCTAATTATGATTCTAAGTTATGTGTTATTTAACATGTGTATTTGAGTGTATTAATCCAAGATAGGTACTAAGCAAAAGCAAGCAAAATCAGTTTAAAGAATAAGCTAAAAATGGACAGCCAAGAACCAAGAACGTTCTGGACTTTTTCTAGAAAAACCAAGAACGTTCTCCAGGACTTTTTTGCTTCATCAAGACTGTTCGAACCTGATTTTTATGCAAGAAAAGATCGTGCTTATTTTGAGTGGATTACCAGTACATATACATGGGATATGCAAATTTAATAATAGCAAAAGAAGTACTCTAAAAGATCTAAGGAGAAAATATTTAAATCAAGGCAAAATAGGAGAATCAATTGAAAAAACGATCATTCTACAGGCTCAAGAACATTCTTCAGTTTCTATCATACTGCAGCAGAACGTTCTCCAGTTTCTGAAGCAGACCAAGAACATTCTTGAGACTACATCATCACATTGTGACACATATTCTCATGATCAAAGTGATCCTCAAGAAAAGTACATATCAAATGACAGAAAATAAACAAATATCAGAAATTCCTCAAGTCAAAAAAGGAGAAAAGCTTTGGTCAAAAGTCTCTTTAAAGAATGATTATTTTAATCTACCCCTTGACCAAGGTAATCCTTCCAACGAATACATTAAACTGACAAGAACTTCCTAAAATGTATATAAAAGGAACCTCACAACTTAAGTGAAAAACACGACATTCAAGTGCAAAAAGAAAAGATCATCAATCATTCACATTTATACTTGAAAGTCTCACAAGAAATCAGTAACTTTTCAGTTTAGAATTCATTATCTTTAGTTTACTGAAACATCTTGTAAAGAATCTAACCTCAAACAAGAGTTGAGTCATAATAGATTATGTTAAACACTTTATCATTATTGTGTAAAGCTCAAGACTATAAGGCTTGTTTATAGCTTGAGTGAGTTGTTTAGAAAAATCCTTTTAAGGTTAAAAGGTGAGTTGTAAAAATCATATCAAGGGTTAATAGGTGATCTGGTTGAATCTCTTTCTGGGTGGAAAGATTTGACGTTTGTAACAAATTAAGGCTGATATGAGCTAGGCGCTATAAAACTAAGAAGGTTCTTTGTTTTTGACACTTAGTGGAACATCTCACGGTTGTGAGGACTGGATGTAGCCCGGGTTGGGTGAACTAGGATAAATCTCTGTGTGTTATCTCTTCCCTATCTCTATTTTATTTCATCTCTTCATTTACTTAAGTTAAAAAACGATTTTTGTTTTTAAAACAAACCAAGAACGTTCTCCGTTTTCCAGAACGTTCTCTGTTTTCTGCTTTTACTGTTAGGATCATTCTCCCTTTTAAAACTAACCAAGAACATTCTCCCTTTTCTTCACATGATCAGCAGTAGTATAACTCTTCTCAAATACCTTTAATCTTGAGACCAAGGTTTGGAATCTAGTAAACATTGTTTCAATGTCTTCATCTTCTTCCATCTTGAACAACTCATACTTTTTGACTAGGAGGTTGGCCACTGCTTTTAAAATTGCTTGCTTCCTTCATAGGTCAAAATCAGACTATCATAAATACTCTTTGTTGGTGCACTTGTCAAATTCCTTGAAGGTGATTGCATTTATCATGAATGTTCTGGACTTATGAGGCATCTTGTACATCTTCTTCTGATCAGCATTCATCTATTTTCTTGGAATTTCAATACCATCAGTATTCTTCGGAGCAATATAACCATCTTTCACCTAGTCCCAAAGTTCAGAATTTTGTGAAATATAGAAACTTTTCAACATGTCTTTCCAATACTCAAAACATTCTCGACCAAACAGAGGTGGTCTGTTGATGTTTCCTCCAGTAGCTTCTTCACTGAATCCAGACATATTGAATCCTTGGATCTTGTCTAAAACACCGTAAAGTGCTCAACCTTGAGACCAAGAATTGAAGGTGCAAATATGAGAAGGGTGGGTTGAATTGTGTTTGCAAAAGTTGACAAATTTTTGATAATTTTTAAATCTTGCACATACACATAAACTAAACATGATGTCAGGGCGAGAAGCGATAAGGTAAAGTAAGGATCCTATCATTCCTCTATAGGTTTTTTGGTCAACTTTTTGGCCTGAATCATGTTTTTCAATTGAACAATTAGGGTGCATTGGTGTTGCCATAGGTTTGCAATTACTCATCTTAAACTTCTTGAGAAGCTCTTTTGTATATTTAGTTTGATGAATGTATATAGCTTTTTGAATTTGATGAATTTGTATCCCTAAGAAGAACTTAAGGTCTTCCATCATACTCATTTGAAATTCATGCTGCATTAATATTGAAAATTCTTGGCAAAGAGTGTCATTAGTAGATCCAAAAATAATATCATCAACATAAATTTGAATAATAAGAATGTCGTCCTCTATTGATTTTCTAAAAAGTGTATTGGCTACTTGTCCTTGTTCAAAGTTATTTTTAAGCAAGAAGTTACTAAGTTTATCATACCACACCCTAGGTGCTTGTTTTAGACCATACAAAGATTTCTTAAGCTTAAAAACATGATTTGGAAATTCAGAACTTTCAAAACCTAGAGGTTATTTAACATAGACTTCTTCACTTATATAACCATTTAGAAAAGCACTTTTAACATCCATTTGAAATAATGTAATGTTATTATTTGCAGCAAAAGAAAGTAGGATACAAATAGCTTATAACCTGGCCACTATAGCAAATGTCTCAGTGTAATCAATGCCCTCTTGCTGACGGTAGCCTTGTGCGGCAAGTTTTTCCTTGTTTCTGACCACTTCACCTTTTTATTTAGCTTGTTTATGAAAACCCACTTGGTTCCAATAATGTTCTTCTCTAGTCGAGGTACCCAAGCATCATTCCTCTCAAACTCATTTAACTCTTCTTGCATTGCAAGAATCCATCCATCATCTTCCAAGGCTTCATCAATAGAGATAGGCTCAATTGATGAGAGTAAGCCAAACAAACTGGTGTCTTTAGGTGATGAATTGGTCCTCAAAGGATTACTTGCACTTCCAATGATTAGAGTTTCAAGATGAGATGACTGGTACTTCCATCCAGATCTTTCTTCTGACTTATCTTAACTATTTCTGACTTTATCAGATTCATCCTTTGAAGATTTGTCATATTCTTATGATTTGCTTGTATCCTCTACTTTTTCAATTTCTTCTGGTTTGTCTGTATCTACTTCCTTTGGTTCTGGTAAACCTGCACTATCATCATCTTGCTTTGAGTTTTCAAGGTCAAGTCGTTTGTTATCAAATTTAACATGTATGGATTCTTCCATAATATGAGTTTCCCTACTAAACACTCTATAAGCCTTGGATCTTTCAGAGTATCCAATGAAGGTACACTTTTGAGATCGAGAATCAAATTTACCAAGGTTATCTTTGGTGTTCAACATATAACAAGTACAACCAAATTGTTTAAAATAAGAGATGTTAGGCTTTTTACCTTTCCACAATTCATATGGTGTTTTATTCAATATAGATCTAATATAGATTTTATTTTGAATATAACATGCATTATTAATTGCTTCAGCCCAAAAGTGTTTTGCAACATTCATATCATTTAACATGGTTCTGGCTATTTCTTGGAGTGATCTATTCTTTACGTCTACAACTCCATTTTGTTGGGGTGTTCTAGGAGAGGAGAAGTTGTGAGAGATTCCATTCTCATCACAAAAACTTTCAAAGAACATGTTTTCAAATTCTCCTCCATGATCACTTCTAATTGTTACAATCTTAAGACCCTTTTCATTCATGATTTGTTTGCAAAATGTGATAAACACTTTGTGGGATTCATCCTTACTTCTTAAAAATTATACCCATGTCCACCTAGTGTAATCATCTACTATAACAAAGCCATATTTCTTTCCACTTAGAGAGACTGTTTTCATATCTATATGTAAGAGATCAAGGGGGTTTGAGGTAGAGATTGAGTGCTTAGGGGTAAAGGAGTTTTTTGTTTGTTTTCCCTTTTGACAAGCTTCACACATAATTTCAGTTTTGTAACTAAGCTTAGGTAGACCTCTTAGTAGTTGAAGTTTATTCAATTTTGAAATTAATCTAAGGTTTGCATGACCTAATCTTTTGTGCCGAATTAGTTTCTCTTCATTTCTGACATAAGAAATTTAACCTCTTGTTTCTATAAACTAAACAGATTTATCTTAAAAATGTTGTTTTGCCTCTGACTTGAAAAGAGTACAGATCCATCCTTCTGACGCCTTGCATGTTTTTTGATTGAATATAATCTCATAATTATTATCACTTAACTGACTAATACTGAATAAGTTATGCTTAAGACCTTTAACAAACAAGACATCTTTAATTGAAGGGGAAATACCATTACCAACTGTACCTTGACCAATGATCTGGCCTTTTTGCTTTCCTCCAAAAGTCACTGTGCCTCATTTTCTCAAAGTTAGTTCTTGGAACATAGTCTTTTCTCCTGTCATATGTCGCGAGCATCCACTGTCCAGGTACCATGATTGGTGTTGTAACTTGATTGCTAAGGACATCTACACCAAAGATAATTTTGTTCTTAGGTACCCAAATTTCGTTGGGTCCAGGTTTGTTAGTCTTGAAAGGTTTCTTGTCTTTCCATGTATTTAACATGGGACAAGATAATTTGGAGTGATCTTTCTTAGAGCAAACAATACACAAGATATCAGAGGGAATAGGTTTAGGTTCAGTTACAGTTCTTCAAATCCTATACCTCTTTTACCATTTCTACTAACTCCATAAATCGTAGAAGCATATTTGCTTCTTTCCATACCATTAGCAAGAAAATCTTGAAATACTTGTTCATGCATATCAGAGTTACATATGCTATTTTCAATTGATGTTGAATTATGATTACTTTTTAGAGCTAGATTTTCAACCTTAAGTTCAGCAATATTAGTTTTCAAATTTGCATTCTCAGTTTTAAGTTCAATAATATCAGTTTTCAGAGTTGCATTATCTGTCTTAAGTTCATTAATATCAGTTTTAAGAGTTGCATTTTCTATTTTAAATTCTGCACTTTGATTTTTTAAAACATTAACTTTTTCGGTTAGATTTGTATTTTCTTTCCTAAGTGTTTTCAGTTTTAAAGACAATTTGGGATTATTATTTAAAAATCATTTATAGCAGTAATTAAGTCAGATCGAGTAAATTCAGAAAATACCTCAATTTCTTTATCTGTTGATTCACTTCGTGAGTCAGAACCTATGTTAGATCCAGAGGCAGAGTTGGTGTGAGCCATCATAGCCAAATATGTTTGTTCATCGTTAGAGGATTCATCAAAATCATCCCATGTAGATATCAGACTCTTCTTCTTGGGTCTGGAATCTTTCCTCTGGTGTTTCCCTTTCTCCATATTTGTACATTCTGACTTGATATGTCCGGGTTCATTGCATCTATAGCAGATGATGCTTTTCTTGTCATATTCATCATCATTTCGTCTGTTGGAATTCTTGAAATATCTTTGGGGAAATTTCTTCTTTCTATTGAGCCACATCTTTCGAACCTTTCTAGATATCAAAGCAATCTCCTCTTCCTTTATGTTCAGATTATGATCCTCTAAATCACTATCTTCTGATTCTGATGTTGCTTTTAGAACCTTCTTCTGCTTGGATTTCAAGCCTAGAGTTTTGTTCTTCTTCTTGGGCTCATCTTCTTCAATCAATTTCATGTGATCTGAGAGAGCTGATTAATTCTTCTAGCTTTAGAGTATTTAGATCCTTTGCTTCCTGAATGGCAGTGATCTTAGGTCTCCACTTGGTTGTCAGATTCCAAAGGATTTTCTTCACATGATCAGCATTCGTATAACTCTTCTCAAATACCTTTAATCTTGAGACCAGGGTTTGAAATCTAGAAAACATTGTTTCAATGTCTTCATCTTCTTCCATCTTGAACAACTCATACTTTTTGACTAGGAGGTTGGCCTTTGCTTCTTAAAATTGCTTGCTTCCTTCATAGGTCAAAATCAGACTATCATAAATACTCTTTGTTGTCTCGTTGTTGGTGCACTTGTCAAATTCCTTGAAGGTGATTGCATTTATCATGAATGTTCTGGACTTATGACACATCTTATACATCTTCTTCTAATCAACATTCATCTCCTTTCTTGGAATTTCAATACCCAAAGTTCAGAATTTTGTGAAATATAGAAACTTCTCAGTATGTCTCTCCAATACTCAAAACGTTCTCCATCAAACAGAGGTGGTATGTTGATGTTTCCTCCAGCAGCTTCTTCACTAAATCCAAACATATTGAATCCTTGGATCTTTTCTCAAACACCGTAAAGTGCTCAGCCTTGAGACCGAGCTCTGATGCAAATTGAAGGTGAAAATACGAGAAGGGGGGTTGAATTGTGTTTGCCAAAGTTGACAAATTTTTGATAATTTATAAATAAATTAAAAACTAGTTTTGTTTTTGGTTACTTACTTGGAGTAGAAGCAATCGGATTCAAAGGCAGCAAGCAATGAAAGCATAATTAATTTGACACATAGATTTATCCTGGTTCACCATTAACTTGGCTACATCCAGTCCTCTCATTCAGAAGGCTTTAATCTTACTAATTCAAATACCTTGAATTACAAAGCACCTGACCCTCCAAGCCAGTCTTCCCAAACAGCCTGACAACCCAAGACTTTTGAGGAACAACACCACCTTGACCCTACAAGCCAAGTCTTCTCCTAACAACCTGACAACCCCAGATTGAAGAAGGAACTAAACCACTATGGTGTTGGATACAAGAGATTGGAACTTGAGTAGTTGCTTCTGGAAAGCTGATAATAATAATAACTCTCACACTATAAGAAAAGAACACTCAGAAAGTATTTCTAACTTGAAACGAGTATTTCTTTCTTTGAACTCTAAGACTATTCTTTTCTCCTTTTCGATGATTTTCTTCTTCAGCCTTGAGTATCTATTTATAGTTGAAATTTGGGCTTCAATTTGGTCCTTGTTTAATTTTGAATTGTATTTTGTTCAGATTGCGTTTGTAAATTCTTCAAATTGATTCTGTTCCTTTTTTTTGTTTAGATTGAGGTTGTAAATTCTTAGATTGATTTTGTTTGTAATTTGTTGTAGATAAATCTTGATCAAATCTTCTTCAAATTTTGATCAAATCTTCTTCAAATTTTGATCAATTCTTTTTCAAAATTTAATCAAATCTTTTTCAAATCTTCTCCAATTTTTGATCAAATCTTAATTAATTCTTCTTCAAATCTTCTACAAATCTTGACCATATCTTCTTTAATACTCTTTGAAGTCAAATATATTTTTCTCATAAAATACTTTTATTAACATCAAAACTCTAAATGTAAAACCAACTTGGTTCCAACAATCTCCCCCTTTTTGATGATGACAAAACTTGTATGTTTTATAGTTGAAATTTGGGCTTCAATTTGGTCCTTGTTTAATTCTGAA
This sequence comes from Cicer cuneatum, assembly GCA_037974295.1. Classification (NCBI taxonomy): domain Eukaryota; kingdom Viridiplantae; phylum Streptophyta; class Magnoliopsida; order Fabales; family Fabaceae; genus Cicer; species Cicer cuneatum. Next base: position 14,697,303 of record JBBPBO010000002.1, on the reverse strand, counting down.
TTGTATTTTGTTCAGATTGCGTTTGTAATTTCTTCAAATTGATTATGTTCCTTTTTTTGTTTTTGTTTAGATTGAGGTTGTAAATTCTTGAGATTGATTATGTTCGTAATTTGTTGTAGATAAATCTTTATCAAATCTTCTTCAAATTTTGATCAAATCTTTTTCAAATTTTGATCAAATCTTCTTCAAATCGTAATTAATTCTTTCTCACTATTTGAAGTCAAAATATTTTTCTCATGAAATACTTTTGTTAACATCAAAACTCTAAATGTAAAACCAACTTGGTTCCAACACAAACCCCCTTCCTTGTAAAGCGGCATTTCTACTTCAATTACATGGTACCGCCTTGGTATTTTTATAAGGAAAAAGGGTTGGTGCTTGGACCATTATTGGATTTGGCCTGTTTGGAGTTGCCTTAAGATTTTCTTTTCTTGTCCGTTAATTCTTGAAGGAATTCCTTGAGCTCTTTACAATTTTTTATGGAACGTGAACCAATTGGGTGAACGCTGTAACACCCCGAGTTTTTAAACAGCGCGAATGTATTTTTTTTTTCAACCAAAATCAATAAGAGAATTTTCAAAGTAATTCAAAAGAATTAAAAGAAAATAAAATTATTTCATAAAATAATACGTCGTGATTCAAATAACGAACGTAATTAAATAATTACATCATAACTTTAACCGAGTAAATTAGTTTTGGGAAATTGATCTTCAAAATATACTAAAATAAAGATGCATCCAAAACTGTATCCTGGATCCACCAAAATATTTATCATAGTGCGGAAAAATATACAATTATCCCAAAATAAATAATTACATCCACTGAGCTCAAGACCCTATACAACAAGTTTAAACTGATCATGCACTAAAGCTACAGTAGCACGGTTTTCCACCGCATCCTCTACAAGTCTCGTCTTCACCCAGCTGTCTGTCCCTCTGCGTTGTCCACAAATACGCCGTACGTGAAGATCAAGGAAAACTAACGACGTCTCCGTCGTTAGTGCAACCCTCAGTGGGACGGGTTTGGGAATCATCTGAGGGCAAACCCCAATTTTCCACAATAATAGTAAAGGGTCACCGACCGAAAATAACAATTACCACATAGCAATTATTTCTAAGATAACAATGTACATATATGGCATGCTCAAATGATATAACAACAGTAATGATGAAGTATGCTTACTTATGAAACGTATACATTAACATCTTCGTGAAATAGCCAATTTACATATTAATTATATTGCAACTACAACAAAATCAGCAATCACAAACACCCATTCGGCACTCAAATTTCAATGGATACTTGCCACCCTCGGTTTCAACTCATCAACTCATATTAAAACATGACTCACAGTCAACCACCCCGATGCAATATGTAAATTCCAATGTACACAACTCTTGGAATTTCCAAGGTGCAGTCTCTCACGGACTAGCACACGCGCAGTCTTTCACGGACCAGCGTGATTTTACAAATAGAATGGACCGTCAAATAGACGCGGAACCATTCCGTAGCCCGGATAGAATAGACTGTCTAATACACACGGAACTACTCTAAACCCGGATAGAATAGACCGTCTAATACACGCAGAACTATTCTACAACCCTTCACGGTTACTACATTGACATGTATTAGCCTCTCATAGGCCAAATACACAGAAGTTAAATCCTCGCACGGATAGAATGGACCATCTAATACACGCGGAACCACTCCGTAGTCCGAGTAGAATAGACCGTCTAATACACGCGAAACTACTATGACCCCGGATAGAATAGATCGTCTAATATACGCGGAACTATTCTATAACCCGTGGTTACTACTTAACTTCGCAGCCCATCACGGTTACTACATCAGCTATGTGGTCCGTCGCGGTAACCACCTGACTATGCAATGCATGAACATGCGATGTTTTCTCTTCATTGAAAATAGTATGCAAAAACCAGCTGAAAATCCAGCCACTCCATTACCACCTCAAACCATCTCAACAACTTCATTATCACCACATCAACAAAAAAAAAATCTCAAAAACCTCATCATCACCACCTCAAACCATCTAAAAAATTCCATTTAATTCATCACAAGCCTTCCCAATGTTTCCCGAACTCTTTAAGTGCATAAACCAATGTTTAAAACTAGAAATTTTTTTGAAAAAAAACCAATATGTATTCGAATACAGCTTCCTTGTATTCAAATACAGATGCTAAAACAGTGAAAAAATCAACATTCTGTATTCGAATACGAGGTTGTCGTAGCCGAATACAGATGCGAAGTCAATGGCAAAACCAGCAAATCTATATTCGAATTCGACAGGGTCGTATTCGGATACAAATGCGAATACAGTGGCAAAAATTGCAATCCTGTATTCGAATACGACAAGATCGTAGCCGAATATAGATGCTAAGTCAGAAGCAAAAATCACTTATTTGTATTCGAATACGGAGTGTCGTATTCGAATACAAGTTCAAAATTTGAATAAAACAGGAATTTTGCAGGAATGTATTCGAATACATCGAATACACCAGTGCCGTGTTCAAATACACCTTCGAAAATAGTAAAATTTCCAGAAGACCTCCACCCATTTTAAAATCCTTTTCTTTTGAAAACCACCATCAACACCTAAACAAAATCACATCTTTTTTAACCACCAACACTAGAATGTTAACAACACAACATAATCGATTTCCTTCACCACAATAAAACCATAAAAGCATCCTCCATAGCCCTAAATGAAATCTAGAAAGATGGAAGGTGCCCCTTACCTTAGTTACGTTTTCTTCGCTCGTTCACGTTACCGCGACAAAAGTCGGCGAAACTCCCGTTCGCGTCGTCGCTACCAAAGTTAGTTCTTTAGCTCCGTAACGATGAGAGGTACAACTTTCGTTCTTGACACTTTCTGGTTCGGCGCTTGGATTTCCAAGTAATTTGACTTTTGAGGATGCTCTTTTGTTACCACCAACACAAAAACAGAATGAGAAGAGGAAGAAGGAAACTGGCGCAGCAGTAAGGAAGGAAATGTTTCTGATTTCTTTTCTTGCTTCTCACTTACATATATATAGGCATATATGTGCCACCTCACCCAACACAGTAATATTATAATATTGTTTGACCATCAAGTACTTAACCACTCTCGTCGTAATTAACAGATAACATCTTAATTAACTGCCCGATATTTAATTACTGGTAATTAAATTAATTTATCCTTCAGCCAATAATTTTAATCCAACCTCCAAAATAAATATTTAATATATATATATATATACAAATATACATATATTAAATATTTTACAAATATTCCCAAAATACACTTAATATTAAAAACATAATTTAATTTTAAATTTAAGGGTCTTACATTACTACCCCCCTTAAATTAGTTTCGTCCTCGAAACTACATGTCGATAAACAACTGAGGATGTTGTTCCCTCATCTTACTTTCTAGTTCCTAAGTCGCGTTTCCAGTAGTCGGATTCCAAATCACTTTGACTAGTGGGACTTCCTTGTTCCGCAACTGTTTAATCTTCCTGTCCTCAATTCTTACAGGTAATACTTCAAATGACAGGTTATCCTTTAGTTGAATTGTGTCTGGTTCGATCACATGTGACGGATCCGAAATGTATTTCCTTAACTGCGACAGGTGAAATACGTCGTGAATATTGGACAGTATTGGAGGTAAAGCAATCCGATAAGCCACCGGTCCAATTCGTGCAGTAATCTGGTATGGTCCAATAAATTTCGGAGTCAATCTGTATTACCTCCAAAATAAATATTTAATATATATATATATATATATAAATATACATATATTAAATATTTTACAAATATATCCAAAATACACTTAATATTAAATCCATAATTTAATTTTAAATTTAAGGGTCTTACAAACGCCTTAAATATTAATCTCATTGTTAATCGTCTCAATCAAGTTTAACTTGCATAACTCAGCAAAAATCACTTTTAGTGGGGTTTTCACTTCCATACTCTTAATTACAAATTGGTCTACCCTATCTTCAATGACATTGACAGAGGAATTTTCGTGTCTCAGCAAGGGATTATTCCCCACTTTGGGACTGTCTTCCTTGAAGGTAAGCCTTTTTGTATTAATCAATTCTTGCACTTTAGATTTTAGTGCTTGTTAATCTTCGACGGAATGTCTTACGGCTCCTGCATGGTATTCACACTTAGCGTTTGGGTTGTACCCTTTTGGGAAAGGTGGCTCCAGAGGTCTCGGGACTACCATTGAGTTCTGGAGTAGCATAGGCAACAATTGGCTATACGTCATCAGAATTAGGTCAAAACGGGTTATCTTCTTTTCTCGATTAACTGGTGGTTTGTATTGATTCGGGATTGGATTTTGGTTCCATTGGTTTTATGGGAAAACGTGACAGGTGGTGGTTGGACCAGGGGTGGTTGATAATAAGGTGGCCTTGATGGGTGATATTGGGGGTATGGAGCTTGTGAGGTCGCAGCCACATATGGATAGGGAATGTATGGAATTTGGGGTATTGGGGGCTAAAAATTTGGAGGTCGATAAGAACTCATGGATGGAGAATAAGAGACCCTTGGATTTTCCATTACAGCGTTAACATCCCCTTCTTTCTTCTTTGTGAACCCCATCTAGGGCTTCTTCACACCACTCGTTCCACATACAATCTTACCACTGCTCATCCCACTTTCTACTCTTTCTGCTATCGGGACCATGCCAGAAAAGATTGATGACATACTTCCAATCATGTTATCATAAAAGGGCGAATGGAGAGTATCCATAAACATAGCAAATGTTTCTATTTCAGATAAAAGAGGATCTACTTGCGATGCCACTTCTCTCCATCATTGTACATATTCTTTGAATGTTTCGTTGTCCTTTTTCAATGAATTTTGCCATTGCATCCTGTCAGGGGCCATGTCAATATTGTACCTATATTATTTTAAGAAGGCATCAGCCAAGTCTTTCCACAAACGTATTCGATTTTGCTCGAGATGCATATACCAATTTAATGATGCCCCGCTCAAACTGTCTTTCAAAAAATGAATGAGAAGTTTGTTATCATGAGCATGAGAAGCCATTTTTCTACAATACATGGTTAGATGATTTTTAGGACATGCGGTACCTTTGTATTTTTCAAACTCAGGTACCTTAAATTTTGAAGGGATTGCTACATCGGGAACCAAACACATATCAAAAGCATTGAGACCATAGGCATTACTCCCCTCCATTTCTTTTATTCGTTCTTCTAAAACATGTAATTTTTCTTTCAGATGTGTATCTTCATAGATAAACTGTGGTTGTTGCCAATTTCCGTTAGCATCAAAATTGGGTACTTGGGGTGCGCTTAATGGAATATTTTCTGAGGGTAGAGTGTTTTGGGGTGGCACGTAGACCAAAGGAGATGAGATTTGTGGTTGGTTTAAGCTTTGGGGGTTGATAATTGAATGGTTTGAGTTGTTGTCCATGGGGTTGATGACTAAAGGTAGAGTATAACTAGGTGGGAGACCATACGTTAGAAATTGCATAGCTGCCGAACAAAACTGTTGGGTAGTCGGAGTAAAGCATGGTGGGTGAGAAGGGGTGGTTTGATGTTCTTCATTTGTTGTTGGAGGATTCCCATCTGTATTCTCCTTCCTTTCCAAGGCTTGTATCACCTCTTGGTTTTGCTCAAGTTCATCCATTATTTTGGAGTTTGCGCGAGTCCGATAATGGTGTCGAGGAAAAAGATTTATTGATTTTTTTCTATTTTTTTAATAAATAAATAAAAATTATGAGTATGTATTAAATATGAATGGAATGAATATGAAATTATGATAGTTGGATGTTGGGGAATCATAAGCCTTACGAAAACGAATTATTAATGAAGAAAATATGGAGATCGGTAAACAAAACAGCAAATCCTTCATTGATGAGAAAAAGAGTACATCAAATTTAAATTAAAAACTACATCGACTATGGTATTTCAATCTTCTATTTTAATAGGAATCCCGGTCTTCTCCTCCAAATTTTTGCAATATTCAACGAACTTGTAAACTTTGAATGGAGTATTGAGCGGATGCATTACTACATCAATCTCTCGTAGATATTTTGGAATTTTTATGATTGCTTGATTGGCTAGCATTGCCAATTTTGCAAAACAGTCTTTCCAATGCTTGCCTTTATCTTCCAGCTCTTTATAGATCTTTTTATTCTTCAACTGTCCAAGCAACATCATAAAATGATCCTCCCAATATAAGATTTCATCCTTTAAGTCATTAAAGATCTTTTCTTGATAATCAATGTAATTCTTCAATTCAATAGAAGTCTCCATTTATGTTCTTAGTGCATCTTGATGTTTTGAGAGTAATTTTTCTATTTCTTCCCTGTGTTGCCTCTCATTTTTTACTTCACTCTCGTACTCAGCAACTGTCTCTTTAAGTTGTTTCTTTAAATTTTCAAACTCCTTTTTTACATTCCTCTCAGAGCATGCTGATTTTGTCCATAATTGTTTCACATATAGGCCTCTTCAATAGCTTCATTCCTTTCTTGCTTTCGCACATCTAATTCTTCATTTGCACCTCTCAAACAATCTTGTATGTCAAGTTTATTTTCATTTGCAATTTTCATCCTCTTGTTGCTTCTCTTAATAAACTGATTCTTACAGGTGTTTTCTGATCGCAAGTTCACGTTCTCTCGGGAGACTTTTTCTATGTTTGCTTGTAGCTCTTTTTTCTCCTCTTGAGATTTTACCAATGATGCTTTGGGTTCTTCTATTTCTTCATTTGTAACAAGGGTAGGTTCAGGTATTTCCTGATCACTTGAGGGTGTACTGTGGAAAGGCAGCTTGATTTCTTGGACTATTTTCTTTAGCCATTGTTGATAGGGTTCTTTTGTGCTGCAACTTCTACATCCAAATACTCTTCCTTTTCTAATAATCACTTCCCAAGCTCGACTTATCCTTCGCAACATCGGTGGGTCTACTATACCCGTAATGTGCAAAACAAAAGCTTCTAATGACTTATCATTTGGTTTCTCCAACAGAGGGTAGCCAAGCTGTCTCAGAGCTATCGTCGGATTGTAATTAATACATCATTTGGTTCCCATGAGAGGTACATTTGGATAATCTCCGCATTGGCATATAACTTCTTCTACCCCTTGTTCTCTATGATACCATGACATTGTGTCCCCAGTAAGGCTAGCTATACTCTGGGCCCATTCACGATTACTTTTAACTCCAACATGATACCCTTTCTTAAACATGTGAGATATGAACCAAGTATACATCATTGGAACACAACACAAAATTGTTCCCCCTTTCTTCTCATGTCGCATATGCATAGAGTAGTATACATTTGCAAGAATAGCGGGAAATGGATTTTGTTTATTTTTGTTAAAAGTCAAGAAGACATTGATGGAAGCAAAATCTACAAAATTATCAAGGTTTGGGAATAAAACAAGACCATAGATAATGAGAGCCAAAACATATATAAAAGTACCCCACTCTTTTCTTACGTCTAAATCTTGGCACTTTTGCTCTAGATATTTTCTTGAAAAACCATGAATATCTTCTTTTACCTCTTTTTTACTTGCCAACTCTCTTATTTCGATTTTCAACACTTCAGCAATTACGCTCAAATTTGGTGGTTGCTTAGTATATCGATAAGGATTTCCTTTCTCTATGGAGTAACCCAATATTCGCTCGAATTCTTCTAATGTCACGGCCAACTGAAAGTCTTGAAAGGTGAAACATCTTAAGAGAGGGTCGTAATACTGAGCTAGTGCCGCGAGGATTCCTATTTGCACATTTACAACCAAGAGGTTTAGGATCTTCCCATATTTATTAAAGAAACTTTCACGTTGTATGGTTTTCATTTGATTGTTGATGTCCCTTAAACTGTTCAAATCAGGTTGCTTGAAATTTAAAAGTAAAGTTTTTCTTTTTTCCGATCCCATTATCCACTTAACTCAACACTGTTGGAACCAAGTTGGTTCTATACTTAGTTTTGATGTTAACAAAATTATTTTATGTAAATAGTATGTTGACTTAGAAGAACAAATCAGAAGCAGTGTAAAACATTCATTCCGACAAGTTTGGAAACACATCAGAGGAAGCAGTATTGGCTCTGATGGCACATACCAACTCAAGTTCTGGATCCAGCACATACTCTGGAACTAATTCAGAAGATGAAGACAAAGAGGTATTCTCTGATCTTACTGGATTTGAATTAATTACTGCTCTTAAAGGCATTTTAAATGCCAACAACAAGATGTCTTTGAAACTGAAAACTCTTAGGGCAGAAAATAAAATTCTAACCAAAGAAGTTCAAATTTTAAAGAATCAGAATGCTGAGTTTGCAACTGAAAACACTAATTTAAAACTGAAGTTGCCAGACTTAATTCTGAAAATCTAACTCTCAAAAGTAATATTTGCTGTACTTCCAATACTGTTTGTGAATTCAATATGCATGAAAAAGCTTTTCAAAACTTTATTGCAAATGGTATGGAAAGAAGTAAGTATGCTTCCATGATTTAAGGAATCAGTAACAATGGTAAGAGAGGAATAGGTTTTACTGAATCTGTTGCTGAAGTTAAATCTGCTCATTCTAATGTTCGGTGTATTATTTGTGCTAAAAAGGGTCATTCTGAATTGTCTTGTCCTATGACAAAATCCGAGAAAGGCAAGATACCTGTTAAGTCTAACAAAGCTGGACCCAACCAGTTTTTGGTACCAAAGAACAAAATTGTTTATGTTGCAGATATTCTGAGCAACTAGAAGGAAACACCAATCATGGTGCCTGGTTAATGGATGCTGGCAATGCACAAACAGAAAAAGGTGTATGTTCTTGTTTCCACCAGACAGAAGCAAAATGAGTCTGATGAAAGAAGGTCTAGTCAGTACAATTCACACCAGAATAAGAACCCGAACTAGAACCAGAACCAGAACCAATATCAGTATCAGAATCAGAGGTTCAGCAACAAACAGCAGAATCACACACATCAGCTTCAGTATTACCAGAAGAAGCAGAATTATCAAAATCACCAGAGGAACATGGTGTATCAGCCGAAGCAGAATCAAGGGAACAATTCAACCAGTCTGAACAAGCCAGAAACAGAATTGGCTCTGATGGCTCGTACAAAATCTGATTACAGCATTGAGCCTGATTCTGACTCTGACGGTGAAGTATTAGAAGAAGAAAGGTATGATCTGCAACACAAAGTATGGTATCTGGACAATGGATGCTCTAGGCATAGGAGTGGAGACAGATCAATGTTCCAGAAGCTGACTCTAAAGAAAGGAGGCAAGGTTTCCTTTGGAGGAAACCAGAAAAGGCATATCATTGGTACAGGCACAGTTGGTAACAGTTCTTCTTCCTTGTCTATTGAAAATGTTTTATTAGTTAAAGGTCTGAATCATAATTTGTTAAGCATTAATCAGCTAAGCGACTGCAAGTATGATGTTGTGTTTAATCAGAAAACCTGCAAGGCTATTAGTCAAAAAGATGGATCTGTTTTGTTCACTGGTGTTAGGCATAATAATGTCTATAAGATAGATCTGTTTAGCCTAGTTAAGCAGAAAGTTAAGTGTCTTTTATCTGTTAGGGAGGAAAATCTAATTTGGCACAAACGGTTAGGCCATGCAAACCCTAGGCTGGTTTCTGAGTTAAGTAAACTTCAGCTAGTGAGAGGTCTTCCCAAACTAAGCACCAAATCTAAGATTCTGTGTGAAGCATGCCAAAAAGTTAAACATACCAAAAGCTCTTTTAAACCTAAAAACTGTATTTCTACTTCACAACCTCTTGAACTGCTTCATTTAGATCTGTTTGGTCCTGTTCAAACTGCATCCCTTAGTGGTAAAAAGTATGGGTTTGTCATAGTTGATGATTACTCAAGGTGGACTTGGGTAAAGTTCCTGAGAAACAAAGATGAATCCCATAAAGTATTTATTTCTTTCTGCAAGCAAGTTATGAATGAAAAAGGTTTTAAAATCATAACTATTAGAAGTGATCATGGAGGCGAGTTTGAGAACAGGTACTTTGAAGAATTTTGTGATGAGAATGGAATCTCTCACAACTTCTCATCCCCCAGAACACCTCAACATAATGGAGTTGTTGAAAGGAAGAACAAGTCACTGCAGGAGATGTCCAGAACCATGCTGAATGACATGAATGTTGCTACCTACCTATGGGCAGAAGCTGTCAACACTGTATGCTACATCCAGAATAGAGTTTACATCAGGTCTATTCTAAACAAAACTTCATATGAAATGTGGAAAGGAAAGAAACCTAATATTTCCTATTTCAAACAGTTTGGCTGCATTTGTTATATGTTAAACACTAAGGATAATCTTGCAAAATTTGATTCTAGATCTCAAAAGTGTACCTTCATTGGTTACTCTGAGAGATCAAAAGCTTATAGAGTGTTTAATAAAGAAACTAACACTGTGGAGGAATCCATACACATTAAGTTTGATGACAAACAACTTGACTCTGAAAAGTGAAAGCAAGATGAGGAAATTGCAGGTTTACCAGAAGCACAGGAAGCATGAGCAAATCAAACAACAGAACAAGAGAAAGAAAAGGATGAAAGCAAATCCGAAGATAATGCTAAACTTGAAGACAAGTCAGAAGGAAAGAATGGGTGGAAGTACAAGTCTTCACATCCAGAAACACTGATTATTGGAAATGCAGTTGAACCATTGAAAACCAGATCATCATTTAAAGAAACAAGTCTGTTTGGTTTACTTTCTACCGTTGAACCAACTACTGTTGATGAAGCACTTGCAGAAGAAGGATGTATTCTTGCAATGCAATAAGAGCTGAATGAGTTTGAAAGGAATGATGTTTGGGAGCTGGTATCCAGACCAAACAAAAATATCATTGGAACCAAGTGGATGTTCAGGAACAAACTCAATGAAAAAGGTGAAGTAGTAAGGAATAAAGCTAGGCTTGTGGCACAAGGATACAGTCAGCAAGAAGGCATTGATTACACTGAGACTTTTGCTCCAGTGGCTAGGTTAGAAGCAATTCGTATCCTACTCTCTTTTGCTGCAAATCATGATATTACTTTGTATCAAATGGATGTCAAAAGTGCCTTCTTAAGTGGTTATATAAGTGAGGAAGTCTATGTCAAACAGCCCCCAGGTTTTGAAAATTCTGATTTTCCAAACCATGTTTTTAAACTTAAAAAATATTTATATGGTTTAAAACAAGCTCCTAGGGCATGGTATGACAGACTTAGCAATTTCTTACTTAAAAATTAGTTTGATAGAGGCCAAATAGATAACACCTTGTTTAGAAAATCCATTAAAGATGCTATTCTAATCATTCAAGTTTATGTTGATGATATTATATTTGGATCCACTAATGGCACTCTCTGCCAAGAGTTTTCTGATTTGATGCAGCAAGAGTTTTTTGATTTTATGCAGCACGAGTTTCAGATGAGCATGATGGGAGAACTTAAGTTCTTCCTAGGAATTCAGATTTAGCAAGGCAAAACAGGTATACTCATTCACCAATCTAAGTACACTAAAGAACTTCTCAAAAAGTTCAAGATGAGTGATTGTAAGCCTATGGCCACCCCTATGCACCCCACTTGCTCACTTGAAAAAGATGATTTTGGCCAAAAGGTAGACCAGAAAACATACAGAGGTATGATTGGATCCCTTCATTACCTAACTGCTTCTAGACCTGACATTTTGTTTAGTGTTTGTGTCTGTGCTCGTTTTCAAGCTGACCTTAGGGAATCCCACTTAACTACTGTGAAAAGAATCCTTATATACCTTAAAGGAACCACACATCTTACCTTGCTCTACAAGAAAACTCCCACATACAAATTGAGTGGATACAGTGATTCTGATTATACTGGAGACAAATTAGAGAGAAAATGCATAAGTGGCAACTGTACGTTTCTAGGTGATAATCTGATTTCTTGGTCAAGCAAGAGATAAAGCACCATTGGCATGTCAACAGCAGAAGCTGAATACATATCAACAGCAGGATGCAGTTCACAGTTAATCTGAATGAAACATCAGTTGGAAGACTACAACATCTTTTAAACCAACATCCCTTTATACTGTGACAATACTTCAGCCATCAACCTAACCAAAAACCCTATCCTTCATTCAAGAGCCAAACACATAGAAATCAAACATCACTTTATCAGAGACCATGTTCAAAAGGGAACACTAAGCATCTAGTTTGTAGACACAGATCATCGATGAACTGATATCTTCACCAAACCATTGCCTGAATATCGATTTGAGCTCATCAAGAAGCATCTCAACATCATCTCCGTATCTGACTAGATCAAGTAGTCTTTTTAGGGGAGTAATTTTTTAAATTTTTTGTCTTTTATTTTCTGTCTTTTATTTCTTTGTACTCCAGATGATAATAAAAAAAATCTCTTTTTGGCTGATGACTAAAAGGGAGAGAGAAAGAAAGAGTGAAACAAAAGAAGGAGTTGAAAAGGAGAAGAGAAAAGAAGAGAGAAAAGAAAGAGTGAAACAAAAGAATGAGTTGAAAAGGAGAAAAGAAAAGAAGAGAGAAAAGAAAGAGTGAAACAAAAGAAGGAGTTGAAAATGAGAGGAAAAGTCTGGGGCATTATGTTGGAACCAAGTTGGTTCTAAGTACTTAGGATTTTGATGCTTACAAATGTACTCTATGTAAACTTATTTTGTACCTTGAATTATTAAATTAAATGTAATCAGAATATGAAGAAATCAGAAGCAGAAGATCAAAGGAAAATGAATTCTGGAATGACCAGAAGATACTCCAGGAATGTCAAAACATGACCAGAAGATATATTTGATGGCCCAGATCAGAAGGAATAAATTTCAGAATGAAACATGGATCATATCATTGGAAAGCATGCCAGAAGGAGAATTGATCAAGACAAACAGGAATCAAATATCAATTTTATTCCAGAAGGAAAAATTACACAACCCAGACTTGTTCCAGACTTGACCAGAAGGTATGTTTATGAGTCCAGAACAAGAGGATCAATCCAGATTTGGCCCAGACCATAAGATGGTATGATTCAGGGCATGGAACTAAGTCCAGAACAAAAGAAATGAGTTCCAGAATCAACCCAGACCCGGTCCAAAATCAAAGGTAAAATGTCCAGACTGAAATATTTTTTGATCAAGTTTATTTCAGTTTGTTCCATACCAAATTCCAGAATCTGTCCAGATCAGAGTAAAAATATCCAGATCAATGGTTCAGAAATAATTTTTTGAGTCCAGTGATGGTCCAGATCAGAAAATCAAACCATGGCCCAACGTTGGTCGAAATTAGAGGGACAGAATGTGCAAGTCCAAAAATGGCCGAGTCCAGAAGAATTCAGCATATCAGGTGCGCATCCAGGCTGGCCGAAATCAGAAGATCAGAGGGTCAGGAAGTATGGTCCAGGGAAGGCCAAAATCAGAGGATCACAGCATAACAATCAGTATGGTCTAGATGTGGACTAGCGCATGAAGATCCAATGGTCCATATTTAATCAAGAAATTTATACGGTGGAGAATTTAATTTATTTTGAACAAAGGATTAAAAAGATTTATTACAAAAATAAAGTGAGGTGTTGTGGAATTCAGGAGCTGTGGCGGGAAGGAACCAACAGATTTAATTAGCCAGTTATTTTGAAAGGAAATCTGAAGATATGTTTTTTATTTATATGAAGCCCAATTGGTCAAGTTATTTTTACAGAGAATCCAGCAAGATTCAGCTCGAATTTAAGCATTGGAAGAGGCCCAAATCTGCATCTATAAAAGGAGGCTCAAGGCAGAATACTGAATAATCGAAAATCACAAAAGAGTCATACACTTCCAAAGCAACCACTCTCAAATTTTCATATATGTCAATTGTGAGTTTCAGCTTTCAAGAAGCAAGTACTCGGTTATTTTCTTTCCACTGTGGCAAATCTAAGTTGTTGAAGTAGAGTCTACAATCTGAGGGAGTCAGTAGAGGTAGCAGGTTACTTGGCAATTAGATAGGGTTGTATCTAAGTTGTTGAAGTAGAGTCTACAAACTGAGGGATTCAGAAAGGGTAGCAAGGTACTTAGCAATTAGATTCATAGTGTTGTGAATTCTTCTACAATCTGGGGTGTCAGATTGGCTGAAGAACAGGAGTTGTTTTTCCTCAAAGAAGTCTAGGATTGTTAGACTATTTGAGAAGACTGACATGGAGGGTCAGTAGCAAGGTTGTAATTCAAGGTTGAATTAGTGAAATCCTTCAAGGCGAAGGGACTGGACGTAGTCTCGTTAACGGTGAACCAGTATAAAATCTGTGAGATTTTATTTTTATTTTTATCCGCTGCTAACTCTGTTTTAATTATACATCAAGTTTTGTTTTGAAAGTATTAAAATAGGAAAAGTATTCAAGTTAAGTCAAACACAATTCAACCCCCTTCTCGTGTTTGCACCTTCACATTAGACCTAGGGGGAGAAGCTTGATCTGAGGGGGAGCCTAACAAAATAAGTCATAAAAAATACAAGGTTTTGTCATCATCAAAAAGGGGGAGAATGTTGGAACCAAGTTGGTTCTATACTTAGTTTTGATGTTAACAAAAGTATTTTATGTAAATAGTATGTTGACTTAGAAGAACAAATCAGAAGCAGTGTAAAATCAGAGGATGACACCACCAGAGGATACATCTAGAGGTACCAGAGAATGCATCCTGAAGACGCCAGAGAATACACCTCCAGAGGATGTCATCAAAGCTTAAATAACATCATCAGAGGATATCTTCCTTGGCCCAGATCAGAAGAAAGCAGAGTCCAAAAGGAGACTTGGTCCAGACCAGAAGGAAGCATGTCAAAGGGAGACTTGTTCCAGACCAGAAGGAATCATAAGTCAGACTTGGTCCAGACTTAATCTTGACCAGAAGATAGCTTGGTCGTGAATATATGAATCAGTCCAGACTTAATCCAGACTTGATCCAGAGCAGAAGATAACTATGACTTGGTCCAGACTTGGGCCAAACCAGAAGATAGCATGGTCCAGAACATAAAACTCAGTCCAGATCAGAAGAAATGATTGTCCAGATTTAATCCAGACTTGATCCAGATCAGAAGATAAATGTTCAGATTAAAATATCACAAGTCCATATTTAATTCCAGCTTTCAAGAAGCAAGCACTTGTGTTATTTTCTTTCCCTTGTGTTAGATCTAAGTTGTTGAAGTAGAGTCTACAATCTGAGGGAGTCAGAAGGGGTAGCAGATTACTTGGCAATTAGATTCAAGGCGTTGTAATTCCTTCTACAATCTGGGGTTGTCAGATTGGCAGGAGAAGACTTAACTTAGGAAGTCAAGGTGTTGTATTCCTCAAGAGTCTAGGATTGTTAGACTGTTTGAGAAGACTGACTTGGAAGGTCAGTGGAACTGTTGTAATTCAAGGTTTGAATTAGTGAAATCCTTCAAGGTGAAGGGACTGGACGTAGCCTCGTTAACGGTGAACCAGTATAAAAATTCTGTGTTTTATTTTTTACCTTATATCCGCTACTAACTCTGTTTTTATTCATCAAGTTTTGTTTTAAAAGTGTAAAAACAGGAAAAGAAATCAAGTTAGTCAAACACAATTCAACCTCCCCTTCTCGTGTTTGCACCTTCAATTGGCATCAGATCTCGGTCTCAAGGCTGAGCACTTAACAGTGTTTGAGGAAAGGTCCAAGGGGTTCAACATGGCAGAATCCATAGAAGAATTGGGAGGCAACATCAACAGACCACCACTATTTGATGGAGAAAGGTTTGAGTATTGGAAGGACAGAATGAGAAGTTTTCTCATATCTCAAGATCCTAAACTATGGAAGATGATAGTCAAAGGATACACTGCACCTACTGATCCAGAAGATCCAACTAAAAAACTAGACATGGATGATATGAAACCAGATCAGAGCTGATTACACAAACTTCATCACAAGTCTAGAAACATCATGATCAATGCCATCACATTCAAGGAATTTGACAGATGCACAGATAAAGAAACAGAAAAGAGCATATTCGACAGTCTGGTTCTGACCTATGAAGGAAGCCAGCAGGTTCAAGAAGCAAGAGCTAACATACTAGTCAAACAATATGAAATGTTCAAGATGGAAGATGATGAAAACATTGATGGAATGTTCTGCAGATTCCAGACTCTGATATCTGGACTGAAGGTCTTAAAGAAAACCTACAGAAAGAATGGTCTGATGGCTGCCTGGGATGTATCAGAATTAGAAGAAGAATCGTCTGATGAAGAAGAGGCAGAAACAGCAATGATGGCACGCATCAGGTCTGCTTCTGGACCTCATAAAGGCATAATTTCATGAAGGAAAGCAGGCAGAAGGAAGAATGAACGAAGTAGTCATTCAAGCAAGTCTGGAAGCACATCATAGGAAGCAATTTTGTCTCTGATGGCTCATACCAACTCAAGTTCTGGATACAGCTCAGGCTCTGGAACAGAATCAGAAGATGAAGACAGTGAGGTATTTTCTGATCTCTCTAAATCTGAATTAATTGATGCTGTAAAAGACTTGTTAAATGCAAATAATAAGATGTCTTTAAAACTGAAAACTCTTAGGGAAGATAAGAAAAATCTGACCAAATAAGTCCAAGTTTTAAAGAATCAAAATTCTAAGTATGCAACTGAAAACAAGGATTTTAACACTGAAGTTGCAAGACTCAAATATGAAAACCAAACTCTCAAAAGCAATGTTTGTTCCACTTCCAAAATTGTTTGTGAATCTGATATGCATGAACAATTTTTTCAAAACTTTATTTCTAATGGAATGGAAAGAAGTAAATATGCATCTATGATTTATGGAAACAGTAACACTGTAAAAGAAAGGTCTTGGTTTTACAGAAACGATTACTGAAAATAAAGCTGTTCATTCTGATGTTTTATGCATTGTTTGTGCTAAGAAAGGTCACTCTGAACTATCTTGTCCAATGGTAAAATCTGAACAAGATCAGAGAGCTGTTAAGACTAACAAACCTGGACCCAATCAGTTCTGGGTACCAAAAGATCAAATTGTCTATGTTGCAGATATTCTGAGCAACCAGAAGAAGACACCAACAATGGTGCCAGGACAATGGATGTTGGCAATGCACAAGCAGAAGAAGGTTTATGTTCCAACATCTACCAAACAGAAGCCAAGTGACACAGGTAGAAGAAGAACTGGTCAACACAATACCTATCAGAACCAGAACCAGAATCATAGGAGGAACAGGAAATATCAATGAAATCACACATATCACAGGAATCAGAACAGGAACTGGAACCAGAATCAGAACTAGAACCAGAATCAACACTGGAACCAGAATCAAAGGTTGAGGTATGATCATCAGAATTACTTTAATTATCAGAATCAGTATGATTACCAGAATCACCATAAGTTCTAGAATCACCAGAGTAACATGGTGTATCAGCCAAAGTAGAAAGAAAGGAATCAGAATCAAGAGAGTTCTTCAAACACTCCAGTGAGATTCATCAAGACTACAAACCTGGAAGGGAATTCAAATCCCCTCATCCAAACCATGTAATCACAGAACATACAGATTAGGAATCTCAAAATCAGAAGCAAGAGGATTTTCAGAGTAAAACTGAAACTGTTGACATAGAGGTTACATCTTGTTGTAAATAATATTATTATTTGATATTTATGTTTACTGTGATAACAAGAAGCTTGATCTTAACAAATCAAAGCTAGATAAGTATTCTGCAGGTTTTCTAACTGTCAGAGGAACCAGGTGATTCAAACGAATTGAACACTTCAGTAGAAACACCATTCCAGTGGGTTCAAAAACAAGTAGAAATCACCAGAAGCAGAATTAATGGTTTGGCTGTATTGAGTTCATTTTTAAATTATTTATATTATGTTATATGACAAACTGCTTGATCTTGACAAATCAAAGCAAGATAAAGATAGTGCAGGTTCACGAAAACCAAAGGGAGCAGAAGCAGAAGAAACAGAAGTACCTGGAAAGGTAGAGGATACAAGCAAGTCAGCAACACATGACAAATCTTCAAAAGATAAATCTGATCAAGTCAGAAACAACCAAGATAAGCCAGAAGAGAAATCTGGATATTTACCAGAATCTGAAGCTGTTACAGATTCACCAGAACCAGAAGCTGATTTATCAGAATCAGAAGCTGTTACAGATCTTCCAGAACCAGAAGCTGATGCAAACCAACCAATGTTGATGAAGTTTTGGCATAGGAAGGTTGGATACTTGCAATGCAAGAAGAGCTGAATGAATTCCAAATGAATGATGTTTGCGATCTGGTACCCAGACCAAACAAAAACATTATTGGAACCAAGTGGGTGTTCAGGAATAAACTTAATGAAAAAGGTGAAGTGGTAAGGAACAAAGCCAGGCTTGTAGCTCAAAGATACAGTCAACAGGAAGGTATAGACTACACTGAGACTTTTGCTCCAGTGGCCAGGTTAGAAGCAATCAGAATTCTCTTATCATTTGCTGCTAATCATGATATAATGATGTATCAAATGGATGTTAAAAGTGCATTCTTAAATGGCTACATAAGTGAGGAAGTCTATGTCAAACAACCCCCTGGATTTGAGAATTCTGATTTTCCAGACCATGTTTTCAAACTTAAAAAATCTTTATATGGTTTAAAACAAGCACCAAGGGCATGGTATGACAGACTTAGTAACTTTCTGCTTAAGAATGAATTTAATAGAGGCCAGATTGATAATACTCTATTTAGGAAATCCATTAAAAATGATATTTTGATTATTCAATTTTATGTTGATGATATCATATTTGGATCAACTAATGGCACTTTGTGCAAAGAGTTTTCTGACCTAATGCAGAAAGAGTTCCAAATGAGCATGATGGGAGAACTTAAGTTCTTTCTGGGAATTCAGATTCATCAAGGTAAATCAGGTATACCCATTCACCAATCTAAATACACTAAAGAACTTCTTAAAAAGTTCAAGATGAGTGACTGTAAGCCTATGGCCACCCCCATGCACCCAACCTGCTCACTTGAGAAAGATGAAACCAGCCAAAAGGTAGACCAGAAAACATATAGAGGTATGATTGGATCCCTTTTTTATTTAACTGCTTCTAGACCTGACATCTTGTTTAGTGTTTGTGTCTGTGCCCGATTTCAAGCTGACCCTAGGGAATCCCATTTAACTGCTGTCAAACGAATTCTGAGATACCTTAAAGAAACCACCAACCTTACCCTGTTATACAAGAAAACCCCCACCTACAAACTCAGAGGTTTTTGTGATTCTGACTATGCTGGAGACAAGCTGGAAAGGAAAAGTACAAGTGGCAACTGCACTTTCTTAGGTGATAATTTGATCTCTTGGTCAAGCAAAAGACAAAGCACCATTGCCATGTCAATAGCTAAAGCTGAGTATATATCAGCAGCAGGATGCTGTTCACAGTTACTCTGGATGAAACATCAACTTGAAGATTACAACATTTTTGAAACCAATATCCCTTTGTTTTGTGATAACACTTCAGCCATAAACCTAACCAAGAACCCTATCTTACACTCTAGAGCCAAACACATTGAAATAAAACACCATTTCATTAGGGACCATGTTCAAAAAGGAACTTTAAGCATCTAGTTTGTGGACACTGATCATCAATGGGCTGATATCTTCACCAAAGTATTACTAGAAGATAGGTTCGAGTTCATCAAGAAGCATCTCAGCATTACCTCCATATCTGACTAGCTTAAGTAGTCATCTTAGGAGTTTTTAAATTTCTTGTAATTTTTTTTTTGTCTTTTATTTTCTGTTTTACTTTCTGTAATTTGTAAAGAGAAAAACAAAAAAATACAAAAATAGTAGGACCTCTTTTTGGATGATGACAAAAAGGGGGAGAGAGAGAAAAAAAAAAGGAGAAATAAGTAGAAAAGGAGAGATAAAAAGAAAGGAGGAGGGAAAAAGAAAGAGATGAAAAGGGAAGGAGTTGAAAAGGAGAAGAATCAGGGAGAGAGAAAAAGAAAGAGTGAAAAGAGAATGAGTTGAAAAGGAAAGGAAATATGAAGAGAGAAAAAGAAAGAGAGAATGAAGAAGGAGTTGAAAAGGAGAGGAGAAGAGAAGAAAAGAAAGAGTGAAAAGAGAAGGAGTTGAAAAAGAGAAGAAAAAGTCAGTATCAGACATAGGGGGAGAGATTGGTCTGAGGGGGAGTAATTCAAGTCTTCGAGTTATAAACTAGCAAAATAAGTTAAGGTTTTGTCATCATCAAAAAGGGGGAGATTGTTGGAACCAAGTTGGTTCTAAATACTTAGGATTTTGATGTTTACAAAAGCACTCCATGTAATCTTATTTTGTACCTTGAATTATTACATTAAAAACCACCAGAAAATGAAGTTTGTAGAGGCAGAAAATGCATCCAGAATGCATCCTGGAATTACCAGAGGATACACCAGGATGTCAAAACACTACCAGAGGATATCTTTGCTGGCCCAGAACAGAAGGAAGCAAAGTAAGAAGGAGACCTGGACCAGACCAAAAGGAAGCCTGCCATAGGGAGAGTTGTTCCAGACCAGAAGATGTCAAATGTCAGATTTATTCCATAAGTTATTTTGACCAGAAGATGGCCTGGCAGTGAAATGATAAACAGTCCAGACTTGTTCCAGACTTAATCAGAGGATAAATTAATGGGTCTAAAACAAGAGAATTAATCCAAATTTGACCCAGACCAGAAGATAGCATGGTCCAGGGTATGAAACTAAGTCCAGACCAGAAGAAATGATTTCCAGAATTGATCCAGACCTGATCCAAAATCAAAGGTAAAATGTCCAGACTGAAATATTACTTGTCCAGATTTAATTTCAGTTTAATCCAGACCAAGTCCAGAATTGGTCCAGATCAGAGGAAAGATTTCCAGATCAATGGTTCAGTTTTAATTATTTGGCCCAGTGTTGGCCGAGATCAGAAGATCAGACCATGGCCCAGTGTTGGCCGAAATCATATGGACAGAAAGTGTGGTCCAACAGTGGCCGAGATCAGAGGATCACAGCAAATCAGTTTGCTGGACCAGGATGGCCGAGATCAGAAGATCAGAAGGTTAGGAAATATGGTCCAGGGATGGCCGAAATCAGAGGATCACAGCATATCAATTAGTATGGTCCAGATGTGGACTAGCGCAGGGAGATCAAATGGTCCAGATTTAATCATGAGGATTAACGGTGGAGAATTTAATTTATTTTGATCAAAGTATTAAAAAGATTTGTTACAAAAATAAATTGAAGTATTGTGGAACTCGGGAGCTGTTGGCGGGAAGAAACTAAAGACTTGATTGGCCAGTTATTTTGAAAGAAAATCATAAGCTTAAAAAAGATATGTTTTTTATTTAAATGAAGCCCAATTGGTCAAGTTATTTTTGCAAGAGAATCCAGCAAGATTCAGCTCGAAATTAAGCTTGGAAAAGGCCCTAATCTGCATCTATAAAAGGAGGCTCAAGGCAGAATACTTAGTATCGAAAATCAAAAAAGAGTCATACACTTCCAAAGCAAACACTCAAGTTTTCAGTGAGGTTAATTGTGAGTTCCAGCTTTCAAGAAGCAAGCACTCGTGTTATTTTCTTTCCCTTGTGTTAGATCTAAGTTGTTAAAGTAGAGTCTACAATCTGAGGGAGTCAGAAGGGGTAGCAGATTACTTGGCAATTAGATTCAAGGCGTTGTAATTCCTTCTACAATCTGGGGTTGTCAGATTGGCAGGAGAAGACTTGACTTAGGAAGTCAAGGTGCTGTATTCCTCAAGAGTCTAGGATTGTTAGACTGTTTGAGAAGACTGACTTAGAGGGTCAATGGAACTGTTGTAATTCAAGGTTTGAATTAGTGAAATCCTTCCAGGTGAAGGGACTGGACGTAGCCTCGTTAACGGTGAACCATTATAAAAATTATGTGTTTTATTTTTTACCTTATATCCGCTGCTAACTCTGTTTTTATTCATCAAGTTTTGTTTTAAAAGTGTAAAAATTGGAAAAGTAATCAAGTCAGTCAAACACAATTCAACCTCCCCTTCTCGTGTTTGCACCTTCAAATTATTCATCTATAAAAGGAGGCTTAAGGCAAAAGACTTGACATCAGTAAAGAGTCATACACTTCCAGAAGCAAACACTCGAGTTTTCAGTGAGGTTAATTGTGAGTTTCAGCTTTCCAGAAGCAAGTACTCGTGTTTTCGGTTCCCTTGTGTTAAATCTATATTGTTGAAGTAGAGTCTACAATGTGAAGAGTCAGAAGAAGTAGCAGGTCACTTAGCAATTAGATTTAAGGTGTTGTAATTCCTTCTGCAATCTGGGGTTGTCAGATTGGTAGGGAAGACTTGATTTGTGAAGTCAAGGTGTTGTGTTCCTCAAAAGTCTAGGATTGTTAGACTGTTTAGGAAGACTGACTTGGAGGGTCAGTAGTACTGTTGTAATTCAAAAGGTTTTGAATTAGTTGAAAAATCCTTCGAGGTGAAGGGACTGGATGTAGCCTAGTTAATGGCGAACCAGGATAAATCCTTGTGTTATTTATTTTTATCCGCTGCTAACTCTACTTGATTATATTTTAGATTTCAAATAATCATCAAAAACAGAAAAAGAATTCAAGTAGTACAAACACAATTCAACCCCCTTCTCGTGTTTGCACCTTCAATTGGCATTAGAGCTCGGTCTCAAGGCTGAGCACTTAACAGTGTTTTAGGAAAGGTCCAAGGGGGTTCAACATGTCAGAATCCAAAGAAAAATTTGGAGGCAACATCAACAGGCCACCACTATTTGATGGTGATCACTTTGAATACTGGAAGGACAGAATGAAAAGATTCTTCATCTCCCAAGATCCTGATCTCTGGACCTTGGTAGTTAAAGGCTACACTCTACCCACTACACTAGAAGATGAAGAACTGGATGTAGAAGATATGAATCCCTACTAGAGGAAGTTGTACAAACTGCATCACAAGTCCAGAACCATCATGATCAATGCTATCACATTCAAAGAATTAGACAGATGCACCAACAAGGAAACACCAAAAAGCATCTATGACAGTCTGGTTCTGACCTATGAAGGAAGTCAACATGTTCAAGAGGCAAAGGCAAACATAGTGGTCAAACAGTATGAGCTGTTCAAGATGGAAGAGGATGAAGACATTGAAGCAATGTTCAGCAGATTCCATATTCTGGTATCAGGTTTAAAAGTATTAAAGAAAGGTTACACCACTACAGATCATGTAAAGAAGATCCTCATAAGCTTACCAGCCAAATGGAGACCAAAGGTTACTGCAGTACAGGAAGCTAGGGATCTGAATACCTTGAAGCTTGAAGATCTGATCAGCTCCCTCAGGTCTCATGAAATAGAGCTGAATGCAGATGAACCAAAGAAGAAGAAGACTTTAGCCCTTAAGTCAAAACAGAAGAAAGCTGCAAAGGTTGTATCAGAATCAAAGGATAGTGATAGTGAAGACGATGATCTTGCTTACATAACCAAGCAGATTGCAAAGATGTAGCAAAACAGAAAGAAGAAAGCTCCCAGGAAAAATGGCAAATACTCCAACAGAGGAAAAGAAGAAGCTGACAAGAAAAACATCATCTGCTATGGATGCAATGAACCTAGACATATCAAGTTAGAATGTCCAGAAATCCTGAAAATTTATGCAAAATGTCATTATGTTTTATTTTTCCTTAGAAAAAGAGAAGAAAAAAAAATATCATGAGATACGAATGAAACTATGTAGAAAAATTATTGTGAATATACATATATATATATATATATATATATAATTTGAATCTATGAGGTATTTTGTTTTATATGGATATTCTTATGATGAAAGGGTCTATTGGCTTATGTTGTGAAACTCTCACAAGGGTGGCTCCATGGTTCTAAATGTGGTTCCTAGAGCCAATAATCTTATTTTGGAACATTGTCAACAACAATAGGTAAACTATTTGAATGACAATACCCTCAACATGATCAAACTCTAGGTGAGATCTTCATGCTAACAAAAGAGGAAGTACATCCAGAAGGCTACCACTACGCAACCTCGAAACTAAGCTTAAGATTTGTTCAAATGCGGTTATAAGGTTTCACTCATAAGTGTGTGTCTTAGTTAAAGTGTAGGGTGTGGAATAACCATAATTCAATAGCTCCATAATGCTAATAAAATATATATACATGTACAGGAAATAATAATAATAATAAATAAATAAAATAAAATAAAATAAAATGACGCACTAGCTTAAAAGAATAATATAATGACATCTAATATTTATTAAGAAATAATAAACCCATAAAGTATTAGAAAATGAAAATCAAACAAATATAGATAAAGTTAAAAATTATGCACAATTAATTATATTAGGCTTGACTCTCTAAGGATCTCCAGTGGAGTTGCAAGCTGTCGATGCCTAAATTTCGAGTGTTTCTCGAATTCAATGGAATCGCCACCAAATTTTATTTTAAATATATTTGTGCAAAATTAATATTAACTTAAATATATTTATTTCTCTTTATTATTAAATATTAATATAAATCATCTTTTATAAATTTGATTTTTGAAATAAAAGTGTGTGATCTTGCTCCTACGTATCTACTGGTGAGATAGAGAAATCAAAGCTTCGTAGTTCTTGGATAGAAAATGCGGATGTGTTGATTGCTTTTAAAGAAAATGTATTTTGTTGATTAAAAAAGCAGTTGTTTTGGTGGAAAAAACATTGAGAGTAAGAAAAATAGATCGAGAGGCTGAGCAAGGCGGTACAAAAATACGGTTTGAATTTTTTAGTCTTATCTTTTCTAGTTTTTCCTTCATAACTTATCTTTGTTTATACTCTCATACATATTATAGAACATTACATTTGTATAACAAAAATTTATCTTTCATTCATAACTCATTTTATATAGTAACATTACATGTGGATAATAGATTACGACGTAAGGATGAAAGAAAATACCTTAACTCTGCTTGCTATTTGTTTTTCTTTACTACTACCTTATTATTGTTTTTTTAAGTGTTTTTGTTGGTATTAGATCTCATATAAAAATAATAGTATCCCTTTTATTGATTTTTGGTCTCAATTTATAGATTAAAGTGGTGAATCTTTCTGTTCATTAGATAAAAATTAGGTTTTGGATTTTGCATTGTTTTGTAGCAAATATTAAACATCAAGATTTTGAGTGCACAAGTGTACAAATAATAAGTTTATTAAGTTAAAAAGAAAAATAAATGAAACAAGAAACTAATTTGTAAGCAAGCCAAAGAGTGTACATTGTAAAACAACATGAAAGGATGGAAGGGAAAACATGTTGTAGTATAAAACTCTTCTTTATTTATTTTTATATTATTTTATTTTTGGTGCTAAATGAGAACACCTATGTAAATTATGTATATTATTACTCTTTTTCATATTTGTAAAATAATGATTTTTTTAGATTTTGTAATTGTAAAATATTTATTAAACATATTATTACTCTTTTTCAGATTTGTAAAATGATAATTTTTTTATATTTTATAATAATTGTAAAATATTTATTAAACATATTATTACTCTTTTTTTCTTAGTTATTTTTAATTAGCCGGACAAAATTGGAGTACTACACATAACAAACAATCAATATAATTTTCCCCACTAATAAGGTGTAGTACTAAAGTTAAGCATAATAATAACAACTAGTTCAATAAGAGTTCTATTCTTTTTTTGAACTTTATCATTCATTTCAAGCGAATATGGTGCAATTGTTTTATGTATAATTTCATGCAATTTATAAAACTCATTAAACAAATTAGAGTATGTCCTCTAACATTACAAAACCTCTTAATTTTTCTACTAAATTGATTTTCAATTTCAATTACAAATATCTTAAACATGTCAAACGCTTCACTTTTATTGTTCATTAGATATAGGATAGTATAGTCAAAACAATCGTCAATAAAAGTGATAAAATAACGTTTCTTAAAGTCATATCAAGTTCACATATATCATATTGTATTAAATCTAAAAACTCATATTTTCTAATAACTTATTTATGTGAACTCTGTGTTATTTTAGCTTGACTACAAAAATCACATTTTTCAAAATCATTTAAATCTAAGTTACTTAAATTTGAAATCACATGTGTGTTCACATGACAAAGTCAAGAATGCCAAATATTAAAATCACATAACATGTAATAGAAGGAGGCATTTTTTTAATTTCTACCTTTAATTTAAACATGTCATCATTGGTGTACCATTTGCCAACAAAAATGTCATATTTAGAATTGGTGAACAAATATGCCCCTTATTGAGTAAGTAAAATATCATATTTAGAACAAGATTCTTTCTTATCTCTGGAGACAGGTTATCAAACTCTCTAGAGAAAATTAATTTGTTTTATGCTTGAAAGGATTTTTGAAATCCTTCCAAGCAGGGGTAGTTTGTCTATAATAACAACAATTTGAAATTGTTCATCTAAAGTCATACCTTCAGGGATGATCTCATGAGTTATCTTCTGAATTTCACAGGAGCGGTTCTGTCATCAGTCATCTGGTACTCTAATACTTGAGGTAGCGACTCACAACATACTTTTTAGCCTGAACTTACTCGACATTATATTTCTTCTTTAGAGCATCCCAAACTTGTCTAGCAGTATTGTTGGAATTGTAGTAGTCATACTGATCACCGACAAGTCCATTAAGAATATAATTCTTGCCGAGGTAATCATTATCCTCCCATTAGGTTAATTCTGCAGCTTTCTTATCCTTTTTTTGTTTGTTCAACTGTTTCTGTGACCATTGGAATGTCATCTTTCATAACATTGATAACCTTTTTCATAGTTAAGAAAAAAGACTTCTTTTGTTGCCATCATTTGAAGTGAAATCCCTCAAACTGAAACAGTTTATTGAAATAGAACAAGTAGAACCAAGCCCAATAATTTTTTCGGTAGACATGACAGAAAAAAATGTCTTAAAATTGTTGATTTTGAGTTTCGAAAACTATTTCAAAATAAATTTAGCCACCAAAGATATTACTGGGTTGAGTCGTGGACTAGGTCGCTCTCTTTAAGACGTTTCGTGACATTGCCCAAATTGTGCAAGACAAACTATCAACCATGAAGTCCTTAGGATAAAACAACTCAGACAAACTGTATTGAAGTTCTACTGCACCGTAGAAAACCGTTCTAGAACTACACCCTCAATATGGCAGTTAAAATCATTCGTAATATGGTACTATGACCACTCATAAACTGAAAGGACTACGACACGAAAATCGTTCTAAAAGTACAATGGTATCAGAACCACTAAACGAGACTACAACAACAAAAATTGCTCTAAAAGGATAGTGGTATTAGGACCACTCAAAGAGATTACGACACAAAAATCGCTCTAAAAAATTGAAGGGTCTACGGCATAAACTGCTCTAAAAGGAAAGTGATATTATGACCACTAAAAAATCAAAGAGATTACCACACAAAAACCGCTCTAAAAGGACAATGGTATTGATGTGTTTTTCATAAGAGTTTGACACTCTTTATATAGTGATGAAAACAAACACATATGTTAAATATTCAATGTAGAACTTTAAATTCACACAATAACATACTATGTTCCAACAGGTTATATATTTTAATTTTTAATTATCACAATATAAGTATTTGGTTATAGCCGGAAGAATGTTAGTAATGCATAATTTAATTATATCATCATCGATTTTAATTGTTATTTTTTTCATAATGTTTTACCTTTTTTTTAATATATATAACATATATACCTTTTCCAGTTTTACTTTTTATTTTTTTTTTATATATGAATATCAATTTAGATTTTAAATTTCCCCATTTAATAAAAATATATGTCTACGTACCTCATATAGTTTCTACATCTAAAATTTATTATTTTAATTTGTTTATTAGTCTTCGTTTATTCATAAAAATATTAATTGACACCTACAACTTACATATTTACATATAGCTTACCGCTGATGTATATTTATACATGAATGTTTGGCTCAAAAAATTATGTTTGTAAATTATAAAAAATTTCCACATAACTATGCATTTATCATAAAGATTTAGTTATTTTAAAAAATAATTAAATATATATCACATTTTTTAATTAAATTTTAATTTTTTTTAAAAAAATAGTTATCGTGTGCAGACACGGATTCTTACACCTGTACATACAAGTCAAAAATTATAAAATGAATAACTTGCATAAAAAGAAGATTTGACTTGAATAACTTGTAAGAACATATAATTGTGTTATTTGACTTCTAAAATAAAAAGTTGATAAAGTAAATAAATCAATTATTAATATTATAATCACTCATGATTGATTATGTATATACACATAATATCAACCATTGATTTGATCATCAATGATAGATATTGTTCACTTTATTCTTTAAAAGTTGATTACTCACTTTTAGAAGAGTCAATTCTTTAATTATACAACCAAACTTTTAATGAGAAGGTCGTTTTTATTAAGCTAATTCTAAAATGCATAATTAAGGTAAGTCTTATTCCATGCACAAACTATTTTAACTATTAAATTAATAAATCTCACTATTTGATTTTCTATTTAGAGTTCCCACTAATGAGTTTTGCCTTTTTAAATCAATTTCAAAAAATTGTTTTTACGAAGAAAATAAACGAGAACTTACGTGGTAATTTAATTTTTTGACATTGTTTGAGATGAGAAAATGACAAATTTTGTTTGGTGAATTTATACTCAAAATGTATTTTGAAAATTAAAAAACAAAAAACTTGTCTTATACATATTTCATTTTTTATTGTCAAACTCTTTTAATACATTTATCTAATATAATTCAATATATTTATAATATAATACACATTATATTAAATAAAAATGTGAAATTCATAATATATATTGATAAATATTTTTTAATATTATCTATGTATCAATTATATTTTTTATTACTGTAAAAAAATAAGAAGAATGTCACTAGTATACCATTAGCCTATTCAAAGGTGTGATATCATCATAACAAAAAAAAAAAAGAATCAACGCATGTTAGTGATCATATGCATTCAATTAGTTATTAAGACAATAGCTAGTATACACCAAAAACTGTCTTTTACAGCGCGCATTTTAAAGCGCTTAATAACTAAAAGCGTTGTTGTATAATATTTTAAAATTAACGGAGGATACAACAACGCTTTAATGACAAGCGCTTTAGAAAAAGCGCTGTTGTAGGGTCGTGAAGGGTTTAGAATTTACAGAAAAACGCTGTTGTAGGGTCATAGCGATTTCACATAATGTTTACAGCGCTTTTAGAGCACTTCGCATAAAAGCGCTGTAAAATATAGCGATCTCACATAATGTTTACAGCGCTTGTTATAAAAGCGCTGTAAAATATAGCGCTCCCACACTATATTTACAGCGCTTTGTATAAAAGCGCTGTAAACTCTGTAAATGTTTTGAAATTTAATTTTTAAAAGCTTTTTATAGCGCTTATGGAAAAAAACGTTGTAAAATTACACGTTCAGTTCAAATTATATATACTTGATAAATAAATAAAAAACATATTTAATACGTTCTCTCCCTTCGAACCCTATTACGAATCTTCCTCTCCTCTACTGAGTGATTGTTGTCTCATGTACTGTATTTATTAATTTGTTGTTGTCTCTAAAACTGATAAGTTGTTACTTGTAAATCATATAAAATGTTAGATGATAAATCTGTTTTGAAATTTGTTCGATCTGTTCTGTTTTGAAATTAGACTTGTATGCATGACCTTGGACCTTGGACCTTGATTTCTATTTTCCAACATTAGATTTGTATGATGTTATAGATTGATAAATTTGTGTAACACTGCATTCATATATACTGCATTCATAAATTGTTACATGATATAGATTGATAAATTTGTGTAACACTGCATTCATAAATTCGATATGTTCTATTATGTTTTGAAATTAGACTTGTATGCATATATATTATAGATTGGTATAATGTTATAGATTGATAAATTTGTGTAACACTAGATTCATATAGGTCATATAAAATGGACCAGAAATGGATGTCTGCCAATCAATTGTCAAAAGAGTATGAAAATGGAGCGAAGGAGTTTATTGAATTTGCAGTGAAGAATGCAAAAGACCCAAATCGAATCACTTGTCCTTGTTTAAAATGTTGTTTTGGAAAACACGTTAGAGCAGATGAATTGGAAGGACATTTAGTATGGCATGGAATTGATAAAAGCTATACATGTTGGATAAAACATGGTGAGAAAAAAAAAAGGGAACACTTATTTTGAGAATGATGCGACATATGATTCAAATGATTTCGACACAGATACATAGGAGCGGGACCGAGTTGAGGAGATTGCAAAAGCAGTTGAAGAAGATCTTCGGGATTGTCCTAAAATGTTTGAGAGTTTGTTGAGTGATGCAGAGAAACCATTATATAATGGTTGTATTCAATTCACAAGACTTTCGGCGATATTAAAGTTGTACAACTTAAAAGCGAGTAATGGATGGTTTGATAAAAGCTTCACAGGATTATTAACACTCCTAAAGGATATGTTGCCATATGATAATGAACTTCCCATTCGAACCTACGAGGCTAAACAAATTTTGTGCTCTATTGGCATGAGTTACGAAAGGGTTTATGTGTGTCCTAACGATTGCATTTTATTTCGAAACAAATATGAATTACAAAAGGCGTGTCCAAAATGCAATGTCTCTCAATATAAGAAGAAAGAATCTAGTCCAGCAAAAGTCGTGTGGTATTTTCCTATAATACCCAGATTTAGGTGAATCTATCGCAATGAAGAAGATTCAAAGCACTTGACATGGCATGCAGATGAAAAATTTAAAGATGGAAAGTTACGACACCCTGCAGATTCTCCACAATGGGCAAAAATTGATCACGAGTATCCTGATTTTGGTAGAGAGTCAAGAAATCTACGACTTGCACTTTTTAGCGATGGAATGAATCCACATGGTATTCAAAGCATATCACACAACACGTGGCATGTGATTTTGTTGATTTATGACCTACCTCCATAGTTATGTATGAAGCGTAAGTTTATGATGTTGTCTCTGTAAATTTATGGACCCAAACAACCGGGGAATGATATCGACGTATACTTGGCTCCTTTAATTGAAGATTTAAAAAATATGTGGGAGACAGGTGTGGAAGTTTATGATGGGTATAAGAAAGAATGTTTCAATTTGAGGGCTATGTTGTTCGGCACAATTAATGATTTTCCAGTATATGGTAATTTATCAGGATATAGCATTAAAGGTCAGTGTGCATGTCCTATATCTGAAGAGAATACATCGTATATTTTTACCTTTTAGTCATCATTATCATGGGTCGATAAATGCATTCAATGGAAAATCAGAGGAAGGTACTGCTCCAAAAGCACCGACTAGATATCAAATATTGGGAAAAGTACAAGGTTTGACCAATAAATTTGACAACCCATTTGCGGGAGAGCTTGTCAAAACTGGGTGGAAGAAAAAGTTAATTTTCTTTGAATTGCCATATTGGAAGTCATTGTATATAAGACATTTTCTCGATGTGATGCATATCGAAAAAAAATGTTTTTGATAGTGTTATTGGTACGTTACTCATTGTTCCAGGAAAGTCTAAGGATGGCATCAATGCAAGATTAGATTTGGTCGATATGGGAATAAGAAATGAATTGGGTCCTGTAAAGAAAGGAAATCGCACATATCTACCTCCAGCCGCTCATACTCTATCTAGAAAGGAAACAATTGTTTTATTTAAATTTCTACACGAAGTTAAAGTTCCAGAAGGATACAGTTCAAACATTAAAAATTTAGTTTGTATGAAAGACCTCAAGTTAAAAGGTTTGAAGACTCATGATTGTCATGTTCTAATGGATCATTTGCTACCAATAGGTATACATTCCATTTTACCTGAGAAAGTTTGACAAGCCATAACTAAATTATGTTTCTTCTTCAGGGAAATTTGTAGTAAAGTGATCGATCCTCAGAAATTACTGACATTGCAGAGGGAAATTGTTGTTACTTTGTGTGAGCTTGACATGTATTTCCCACCCTCGTTTTTTGATATAATGGTTCACCTTACTGTTCATCTTGTTAAGGAGACACAACTTTGTGGGCCAACTTACATGAGATGGATGCAATAAAACGATATATGAAAATATTTAAAGGGTACGTAAAAAGTAGAAGTCGACCAGAAGGTTGTATTGCTGAACGGTACATTGTCGAAGAAGCTGCTGAATTTTGTACTAAATATCTATCCAATGTTGAATCCATAGGACTTCCTATGTCTCGTCATTCAGGAAGAATAACAGGAGAATGGATGATTGGAAAGAGAGTAATGACTATATCAAGGACAGAATGGGAGCAGGCAGAATTGTATGTTTTGCACAATGATGATGAGGTTCAACCGTATGTTACAATACACATGGATCAGTTATCTGGTTTGAACATGAACAGGAATAAAAATTGGATAACACGATAGCACAATCGAAGTTTTATCCATTGGCTAAAAAATCACATTAGCTCAAAGTTTGATATAGACCCCGCTTCAATTTTAGAGAGATTGAGGTGGCTAGCAAATGGCCCGAGTTTACATGTCTTTTTTTACATCGATTATGTAATTAACGACTATACATTTTATACCACAAATCAAGATGATCAAACCACTATGCAAAATAGCGGAGTCACTCTAGTATCTGAAGCGATGCATATCTCAAGGGCAAAAGACAAAAACCCAATATATGCAATCTATCATATTTTGGGGTTACCGAGCACATATAGGAGTTGGATTACACAATGTTTCGTGTTCCCATATTTGGTTGTAAGTGGGTCGATAATAATAATGACGTTCGAATTGATGAGTCAGGGTTCTTGCTTGTCGATTTTAGTAGGGTGGGATACAAAGATGAGCCTTTTATTTTAGCATCGCAAGCTCAACAAGTGTTTTATGTCACTGATCCTGCTGATGATAAATGGTTTGTTGTCCTATAGACCAATAAAATAAGTGATGATAACAACAACGTTGAAGATGTTGGTAATGATATTTTTTTTGCGACATCACAACCATGTGAAATTGATTCAACTGATGATGGTTTATATCTTAGAGATGATCATGATGAGGGAATTTGGATTAATCTACTGTTTCATATTGTTAATGGACAAACAAATGTGAATCCCACAAGGAAATGAAGAAGGGCATCTTAAGGTGTTTATGTGATTTGTACTCATTGTGTAATTTATACTAATTTCATGTAATTTGACTTGCCAGAACTGAGTATTTAATTTTATGCTTATACTGATTTTTTGCCAGAACTTGAACTGATCATGTAATTTAGCATTGATATATATACATGCATTTATATACTGATTTTCTGCCAGAACATGAACTCATCATATAAGTTGATATGGACAATTTGATATCCATGAGTATGGATATTATATCACATTATAAAATGATATACATATTATTCTAAGGCTTTTAAAAATTCAATTTCAAAACATTTACAGCGTTTTTGCCCATAAGCGCTGTAGAAAGGATTTAAAAAAATAAATTACAAGAGAGAAAACATTTACAGCGCTTTTGCCCATAAGCGCTGTAGAAAGGATTTAAAAAAATAAATTACAAGAGATAAAACATTTACAACGCTTTTGCCCATAAGCGCTGTAAAAGGATTTAAAAAAATAAATTACAAGAGACAAAACATTTACAGCGGTTTTGCCCATAAGCGCTGTAACATTCTTTTAAAAAATAAATTACAAGTACAAAACATTTACAGCGCTTTTGTCCATAAGCGCTGCAACATTCTTTTAAAAAATAAATTATAAGTACAAAACATTTACAGCGCTTATGAGAAAAAGCGTTGTAAAATGAAAAACAAATTACAAGTACAAAACATTTACAACGCTTATGGGAAAAAGCGCTGTAAAATGCTCATATAGCGCCTTTTATATAGTGTGTGTATATAAGCGCTGTAAAAGACTATTTAAGGCGCTTTTTATATAGTCTTTTAAAGCGCTCTTCAATAAAGCGCTGTAAAAGGATTTTTTAAAATATTATGTAAACTGATAATATAAGAAATCGCCTCTTCATTTTCTTCTTCATTACGTATTCGCCTCACTACGAACTTGACAGTGTGAAACCCTTATCCATTACGTACTCTCCATCTTCATTACTCTCTATACGAACCCTTCTCCCTAGTGCGAACCATACTGTCCATATTCATTACGTACTCTCTGTTTTCATTATTCTCCATTTTCACTACGTTCTATCCTTACGAACCATAAAGGTTCTTAAGGCGCTTTTTGTTCAGTTTTTTAAAGCGCACTGTGGAACCCTAGTGCTATCTTCTCGTTGCACAAGACATTTCTACTTGTATTTCTGCGACGTCATAACCCTAAACTACAGGTATTGTTATTAATATCTGGTTGTCACTAAACTTATAGTGCATGTTGTATTTATTCAATCTGTTGTTGTCACTAAACTGCATGTTGAACTTATACTGTGTGAAATGTGTAGATAAATGGATTCCAACAACGATTTAGGTCGTCAAAATGTGGAAGTTGTAAACAATGAAGCTGTCAACGCTAAAGGCTATGAAGGCGAAGTGAAGCGTGGGGCAACTATAATGCAAAAAGTCATTATAGCAAGAAGTACTAGAATAAAATTTGAGGTATATATATTATACTTTTGTTTAGATTTTATTTTTTTTCTTTTTTGAAAGCGAGCACTTACACTCTATGAGTTTATTAGGTGGGATGGAATGAAAATGGCCAGCCGATTAAGCCCAACAGTTCAACGATGGTAAGCTACATCAGTGCTGTTATCCGCCAATATATCACAATAACAATCGATGACTGGAGAGACAAAGTATTGAAGGATGCTAAAGACATATTGTGGAGTGATGTACAAGTAATTAACTTTTTTACTCCACTTTTTTGTTACTTAATTATAATTTTTTCCATTGAAATACTTTTACCTAAGAGTTGCTGGTAAAATTTATAGAGGATTTAGATCTCATCTGTCGAATTGTTACCTAAGAGACAAGTGTGGAAATGTGAATGTTGAAGCTCCAAACATTTACAAATACTACATAACACCTGAAGAGTGGACCTCTTTTGTAGCTAAACGTTCAGACCCCGCATTTGTGGTAATATTTATTTTATTAGCATGTGTGTTTTATTCATATCCATATCTTATTTTTTTACACGATCGTTATTTTTTATTTATTTATATATAGAATATAAGTACAGCAAATCGAGAGCGAACAAAAGAACCTAGTGCATCCATACAAAAGATCGCGTATGGGGTATGCGCTTTTAGAGCAAAAAATTGTAAGTAAACATCACTTTTATACATTGTGGTAGCTAGATTATAAACTATAGTTTATAACTAATATTTTGTTTATGTCTTAACGAACAGCTGCAAGAGACGAAATCCAATCAAACATTAGGTCGTCATATCTTGTGGAAGGAGGCTCGCGTAAATAAAGATGGAATAGTGGATAACGAAAATGTTCTACAAGTTGTCCAACAATGTGTAAGTATACTATCACTTTAATATTTTTTAATATTGTCTTTTAAAAATGATATTGAATTTATCTTTTTAATACTACATGTATTTAAGGAAAATTTGGAACAATGTCTTGAAAATCAAGATGAAAATAAAGAAGTTAGTTGCAGGGACATTCTCGGCAAGGTATTCAATGTTCTTGAATATTCTGGCCGTGTGAGGGGTAAGGGATTTGGCGTGACTCCCAAAAGTTATTTTTCACATGAGAAGCGCACAAATCCCTCGAATGATCAAGTATTAGAAGTGCTGAAAATCCTATCGAAGCAAGTTGCATACTTGGTTAAAAAGGATAAGGAAAAAAACTTTAACGTGAAATGCAAATAGAAAGTGAAGATGGAAGTTGCAACATTGGTCATAAAAGTCTCCCGAAGGTAATTAATTACTTAACGAAATAAGAAATTCATTCAACCTAAATTGTTTCACATACTTATGTATTAACCGTTGATTTAATTTAGGGTGTTTCACGTTGCTGCCTATACTTGTCTTCCCCTACCCGTCGCATGGTTGAGAAATGAACATTGTACAATACGTTGGGAGAAGTATTGCATAACAACCCTGTCCATGCCAGTCATGTTAAAGTGTCACCTGTGGTAGCTTTAGAACCACTTGCACTGTTGCCTATCCCTGCGACGACAGAGATATGAAAATTTTGGGAGAAGTAATAGGTAGCTATGTGGCATGGCCGAAACATCTTGTTGGCACTAATCAGGAGGTATGTTTTAATTGCTATGTATGTTTAGTTGTATGATTATGATTGATTATGTTTAATTGCTGATTTTTCCGCTTTTATATTTCACATTTATTTAGATTATTGTGAAAAGGAATAATAAGATCCCTCGCAACGAGTCTGTCACTTCACCTGAAAAGGCACCAGAAAAGGCAGAAAAGGTTTGACATACATCAATTCATGTATACGAAATGATTAGCTTACTATAATAACTAACAAACTGATCAACCTCATTTTTTTCAGATTCAACCAAAAAATAAACCCGTTGCACCGAGGTGCGGTCCGTGGTAAAAATAAATCTTCCAAAATGAAAAAACTGGATCGAGGAAAATCAGTTGTTGCTCCTAAATAAGTCAACCACGCCTTGCTCAATTTGGGTCGTGTCTTGACATAACAACAAAGATGAATATGGAGAGCAACAATGATGCACGTATGATAAACATAGAAAAAGGTATATTCGGAGAAGAGTATTTAGAAATACTTGACAAAGAGCAAATATACGAACTTCTCGATCATAAAGAGTTAAGTGTTACTGTAATCAGCATATAAGTCAGGTAATATAAATACTTTATTTAAGATAAAAATTATCTTTTAATTGCATCACTGCCACATTAATTAATTTATTGATAATTAATCTAATTTTATATTTTTATTGAAGGTTTTTGTATAAGAAGTTGATGTGCACGCGGAAATTGTCAAGTAGATTTTCATTCTTATCTTCGCATAAACTATCCATATTTAAACTTGATCTAGATAATGTAAAAAAATATGTAGTTGATAGACTTATAGAAAATAAAGAGAAGGACAAGTTGTTTATGACACCATACAATTCAGGATACGTAATTAGATACTTTATTTATATCTTTTTTTAATTTATGATATTATGAGTTGTGTAAACAAATTTACCAACTAAATTTGTGTTGTTGTAGGCAACATTGGGTGTTGTTTGCCATAAATGCGACTTCTGAAATTGTATATTATTTAGACCCATTCCACGGTCATTACAACAATCACCCTGATATAAAGAACATCTTCGACATGTAAATAATATTCATTTATTTCTTACATATATAAATAATGTGTTTGGTCATTGAATAATAATCACGTTTATTTGATAGTACTTTGCAAGTTTTCCACGCTCAAAGGGATGCTTTAGTGTCGAAGATTAAGTCAAACAACATCACATGACTTCCAGTAAAGGTTTGAAATTTTTGTTTTTGAACTTAATTATATGCCTTTAAATTTTTATTTACAATCAATGCATAAATATTTATTGGCGTACATGTTTTATTTTATAGTGTCTGCGTCAAATTAACAACATAGACTGCAGATACTATATAATGAGGTTCATGAAGGAGATTGTTGATTTGAATCAACATATAATTCCAGAAACAGTACGTTATTTTCATTATATTTTGATTTTCATATATAAACTATATATATATATAGTTGATTCTAACTTATTTTGTTTCAGTATTTTGACAACTTCAACCCAACATACTCTGAAAGTGATTTCAAAGAAATGAAAGAAGAATGGTGTCAATTTGTCCGCGAACATAAAGTTACATAATTTGTAATTAATTTGCTGCTATACTATCATGATGTAATTTGTTCTGTGAATATGTAATTCATACTGTGAATATGTTGAATGTAATTTGTTCTGTGAATATGTAATGCATAATGTGAATATGTTAAATGTAATTTATTCTGTGAATATGTAATTCATACTGTAATTTGTTGTTGTGAAACACTTGTAATTGATATTGTTGAATGTGAATATGAAATTGATATTGTAAAGAATATGAATTTTGATATTTGTGAATATGAATTTTGATATTGTGAATGTGAATTTTAATGTTGAAAAGAAGAATCTGAATGTGATATTTAATGTTCATAATAATGCCATAAAAAAGACAGCGCTTTTTTAAAAAATTCCATAAAAACTCCTTTTACAGAGCTTTTTTAAACGTTTTACAGCATTTTTCTAAGCCTTTTACAACGCTTTTTTGAAAAAGCGTTGTAAATCTAGTATAAGAAGCGCGCTATATATGGGACCTATTACAACGCTTTTTTGAAAAAGTGTTGTAAATCTATTATAAGAAGCGCACTATATATGAGACCTATTACAACACTTGTTTGAAAAAGCGCTATAAATCTAGTATAAGAAGCGCGCTATATATGAGACCTATTACAGCGCTTGTTTGAAAAAGCGCTGTAAATCTAGTATGAAAAGCGCGCTATATATGGGACCTATTACAACGCTTTTTTGAAAAGCGCTGTAAATCTAGTATAAGAAGCGCGCTATATATGGGACCTATTACAGCGCTTGGTGTGTTTTCAATAACGTTGTTGTATCTTTTTACAGCGCTAGATACTAGAGCGCTTAAAAGCGCTGTAAATAGCTTAAAAAAACGCTTTAAAATGATGTTATAAGTAGGCTACTATGGTATATGTGTTTTTACATGCAATACTAATATTTGTATTCTTTAAATATGTAAGTACTCATATTTACTGCTCCCACTTTAAATAAAATAAATTGATAAAAAAAAAAAAACAAAATGTCATTGTTACATTTGTGATTCAAAAAATTATTCAAGTATCTTTAAATCTAAATCATAAAATATTTATAAATTAAAATATTTTACTAACTCAAATATTCATGAATGTGGTTTCACTCTATGTTTGTGCGTGGCTATAAAGATTTGAGTGATTATAATTTCAATTATGTGATATAGTGGTAAAAAGATAGATTTAATTTGAATTTGCAGAATGCAAGTTTGAGCTCTACTAGTATTATTGAAGGAAGACAAATATAAACACTTTTGTACTTAAATTCTCACTAAGCCACAATGTCTTCTTACCTTTAACTGAAACATCATCCATTTATCTTAATTTTTTTGTATAAAAAAAGTGTTGGGTGATTATTAACGTTGATTTTTGTTTGTTTTGACAATAAATCTATCAAAAACATCAATAAATAAATGTTCAGATGATAGAGCTCTTCGACTATCAAAGTCAAATGAAAGCACTATTGACAGTTATGTCAATGATCTTGGGTGAAATGAAGAAAATGATAAAATGTATATCTTTTATTTTGACACATATTTCGTATGTTTGTCGACAATATCTTGTTGTCGAACTACTTCCATGCACTTTAACTTAGTTACAATTACTAGTTGTCCATTTTCAATGACTTAATGCTTCGTTTTGCGTCAAATTATTATGCATGTTTTGCCTATTGGTATGTGTTTGATTCCATATATGGTTCGTCTTATATTTTAGAAATTGTGATTCATTTTTTGAGTAGCTATAGGTATGGGTGCATTATCTAAGCTTATGGTTATATAAATGTTGTATGAAAACTATTTGATATTTCTAATTTTGTAGTTGTTGTTTTCTTTTTCACAATATCAAAGGTGGATAAAGTATTGTAAAATTTGTATCAAGTTTTAAATTTTAAAAAGGTGATGCATGCACACATGAACGACACTTGCTTATGGGATCATTTTCGCTTCAATGATATTGAGAAATTCATCAACAAATAAATAAAGTTTTGCACATTTTTTCATTAAAAAAAAAAAAGAAGAGAGTATGTGATTGCAAGTTTCCTTAAGGCTTAATGTTTTGATGTATGTCAAAACTAGGTTTTATAT
The DNA here is from genome assembly GCA_037974295.1 of Cicer cuneatum. NCBI lineage: Eukaryota > Viridiplantae > Streptophyta > Magnoliopsida > Fabales > Fabaceae > Cicer > Cicer cuneatum. The sequence continues at coordinate 14,657,483 of JBBPBO010000002.1, read as the reverse complement.
AGATGGTTATTTGTGCCTTTGTTGATTCTCCCGTTCTCAATATCCACTAAAGTTTTTGAATTATAAAAACTATGTCAAAAACTATGTTCTTGAATCAGTTCAGATTTTCATGAAGGACTTTTAAATTTTTTTGGTTCTTGAACGTTTTGGAAGAAGTGATTGTTTCTACATACGTTGTAATAGAATTGTCGATGGATCTTTTTAAACATTCATATTACATATAAAAGAAAAAACTTTCATTCATGTTGAATGAGGACTAAATATAGTCTACATAGCGAGGACGAGTAGAAGAATCTGAATAAAAATATTGTAGTGATATTTCATTTCCTTTATCAATTACTTTTTGCCTTTTATGTCTAATTTAATTTCGTTCTTAGTGTTTGGTTGCGATCAAAACTATTTTTCATTTTTTGATATAAAACATTACACTTAGAAAAATTATTTTTGAACTTTATTCATGATTTTTAATGATATGTTAAAATATGATTTTGAGTAAATTTAATAATCATGATGTGTGTTGTGTTAAATTTATTTTTTCGTTATTTAAGCTTTCTATCATTAGTTGTATTCAAATTAATATTAATAATAAACTCAATTGTTGAATCAAATTGAAATTTTAGTTAAATTGTTGAATCGATCGATCAATATCTTGTTTAAATTGTCTAATTTTTATCTTGGTTAATTGCAATTGCATGTTATTTTTTGTGTGCTTTGTCGGTTACGAATAGCAACAACTTTTACTGCATTTTATAAAACAAACATTTTTGCTAAAATCTATGAAAAAGAATTTGAACTTTATTTAGTGGCGGACCTTCTCATGAGCGGACAAGGCCACATCATCCTCTATATATATTTTATAATTTTTTAATAACGATAGATTATTAAAATAATAGTGATAAATTACTAAATATTCCCAAATCTTTAGAATTTTGAGAAACTGACATCGCCTATCTCATCTTCGTCTCTTTCGTTTTCTTCTTTGCACAAATTGCTCTCCTTTTCTTCTCTAGAACTCTCCCTCTCAATCGCAGCGGTCAGCCGCCAGCGTCGCTTCTTGGTCTTGATTCTCAAACTATCCCAATCAACTTCTTATATTTTAAAGGTTCTTACTATTTTCCTCTTCTACTTAAGTAAATTTTCTCTATAAATAGAGTAAAAAAAAAACGTCAGTAATAATCTTCTTCTTATCTTTACCACAATGTAAAGGAGTTTTTTCAATGGTCATATTAGAAATTGCGCAGTTGAAAAGATAAACGAGAAATGAGGTATACATTTATTAGAATTTATACCGATAACATATAATAAAATTAATACAACGAGCTCTATGTACAGGTAAACTACCTAATATCGAACAGACAAACTCTAACACCCTAATTAGAAACCCAACTACTATATATTAACAAACTATAACAAACTTTTACATGTTAACAATTGATATATGATATGGTGTGATGCTATTTGTGAATTATTTTAGTTAATTTGTGAACTATTTTAATTAATTTGTGTATTTTTTTAGGTATGACACAATGTTTAAACATAAGAAAATTGATTCATTTTTCAAGAAGAAAGTTTCTGACAAAAATGAAAATTGCAAAGCTTCAGCATCGACACTTGAAAAACATCATTCAAGTGATCAAATAGTTCTACCAGATGAACAGCCTTGTAAGATTCAAAAAATGACCATGAATAAATTTGATGGCAATTGTTTCGAACATGACCCCGGAAAGAGTCTCCAAATTTGGGAATATCTAGTGAATCCAAGAGATCAAGTTCAAAGATCTTATCTTAATTGGGGTCCCTATCAATGTGTAGTTGAAAAACATCCCCTAAATTAAGACAAGCATCTAAGATGATTTCAAGCATCTTGGTTCAAAATGTCCCCTTTATGACTAGAGTACTCTCCAACTAATGATGTTGCTTATTGTTTGTTTTGTTACCCGTTGAGTACAAAATTAAGTGGGAATCCTACCACTGACGTCTTCACTAGAAAAGGATTTAAAGCATAGAGAAAGGTCAATGTCGGAAATAGTTGTGCTATTCTTAAACATATTGGAGAGAGTCCTTGTTTGTTTCATAATAATGCAATGAAAGCATGTCAAGACTTGTTCAACCAATCTATGGACATCATAAATGGCTTTAATGTGCAGAGTGCCGATATAATCATAAAAAATAGACTTCTTTTCAAGAGCTCTATTGTTTCAGTTTGTTGGCTCACATTTCAAGCTTGTGCTTTTCGAGGCCATGACGAATCACTTTATTCTTGATGTTGTTAGTCATCCATATTTGAATAACTTGTTGACTATGTCTGAATTGTGTGAAGCTTTAAAAAAAACAGCGAAGGCAGATACATATTATTTGATTGATCAACTTATCCATTTTATCTTAACTCTTCCGGTTTCTACAACTACTACAGAAAGATCATTTTCAGCAATGAAGATTATCAAGATAAGACTGCATAACAAGATGGATGATGAATTTCTTGCTAAAAATATGATGTTTTATATTAAAAAAAGAAATAGCTGAAAGCTTTAGTTCTAATTCAATTATCGATAATTTCAAGGTTTTAAAAGAACAAATGACACAACTTTAATTAGATGTGAATATCTCTTTTCACATATTATAATTTTATTTTATATTAATATTATGTTGAATCTTTAATAAAACTATATGACATTTATAAATTTTAATTATAATATTTTTAGTTAATATTTGTTACTCCCCATAATATTTTGTACAAGATCCCTATTGACTTTATTCAACCTTTCCTCTAGAGTTTTAAGATCGTTTAATTAATTATAATTTATTGTACAAACTAATACATAACATATGTTGTCATTTATACTTATGCTTGGAAAGATGTTGTATTGTCATACATAATATTGAAGTAAATAATTTTTATTTTTTTTAAAATAGTCACAATGATACCTAATTTATTTTTACCTTTATTCATATATTTTATATTTTATCTAGTAATATGATTACCGTATAATTGCTATTGTAACATGTTAATAACAAGTAATTTTATTCACGTCTCTGAATAAATTTTAACATTAATTTATAATCGTTTATTATGTCATCAAGATATATTATTATATTATTGACGTTGAATTTAAGAAATCTTAACAACATAAAAAATAATATAAATTAATATCAAAATTTATAAATATAATATATATATATTAACTTTTAACCTAACGACAAATTTTAAAAACACCTTTTTCAATTACTATACCGTTAATAGATGTCACTATAACATTAAAAACACCTTTACTATTTTTTATTTTAAAACAAAACCACCTTTACTAGAGTGGATTACTTTATTATTATTGAGCTTTAATGAGACAAAAGTTTATGCCTTTGTGGACCTTGTTGAATTTTCCCCCTAATCCATGAACCAAGTTAGTGACCAAAATAATGGAAGTATGTTTGGATTGCAAAACAATGAAATTTCTATTTATGATTGAAGTATGTGGTGGTTTTCGTGTGGAATGCACACTCCTTCCATTAATTAAATAACCTAATTTCTCCACTCTTACTTTTCTCTTATATCACACCACTTTGTGCTTTCCTTTTCAGCAACAACTTAATTTTAACTTAGCTTTTGAGTCTTTTTTTAATTGTAACTTAGTCAAGTTAATTAGGTTGTGTTGGGCATTAATAAAACATAAGTTACAATTCTATATACGTGCATGACTCAGATCCATAATATTGACCACTACTTAACTAAATTGGCATAATTATATCTAATAGTCTCTCTTATTTTAAATATAAAATAAAATTAGAGCAACAAAAATTAATATATTTAGTCTAACGGTTTTAAATATAAAAGAAAATTTAGTCAATAAAATTTTATGTATTTAAATTAAAATTTGATTAAATATATTAATTTTTGTTGATCTAATTTTTTATTTATTAATATAGAACCCTCGTAGATAAAATAAAATCACGAAAATTAATAAAATTGTTAGTTGTTTTAAATATATATTGTTCTTACAAATTTAGGATAATCATTTAATGTTTTTATTATATTAATATTATTATTGATTACAGAAAAATATTCAACTAATTAATAGTATATTGGTAAATAAATAATGCAGTTAAAAATTTAAATAAGATTTTATATAAAAAAACAATATTTTTTTTAAAAAGATTCTTATACAAAGGAACTGATATAGTCCTTAAATCTTAATGCAACTAATAAATACTAATATTAGTAGATTGAACATTATATATTGGATTTTAATTTGAGATTTCATAGTTGTGTGTGAGTTTTTTTTATGTAATTTATCAATTGAGATAGTATTAGCAATTGAGAAATTATTAAGACACATGATATAGTATGAAAAAAAGGTAAAAAAACAAATATCACTCCAATTCAATTTTACAAATTGTTTGCTTACAGCAAAAGAACATTGATACTATGAAGAAACACACCCATTAATTAAACGTTTAAGTCAGAATCACATGAATTTTGCAATGTTTCAAAATGCACACGAAATTCTCTTTGCTAACAAGATACCTTAATATAATAATATACTAATAATATACTTTTGTCCTTCTATTTTGCATTTTTCATGTAAAGAAAGCCATTTGCATATGAGTTATCAATACACTTTGTCCTTGTATGAGTCATGCCATTCTTGTGACACATTTCTTCAACCTTAGACATGTGTATAACCGCCTTAATATCATATTTCAATTACATTATACTTCATATATAACATCAAAAAAATTATAAAACTTGGTATTATATTCATATGTTCTTACCAAAACGTTAAAAAATTTGGTTTTCCTTCCACCAAAAGAAATCATTTTTTCTTATACCTTAGTTAATTTAATTGTGTCTTTGATTGAATCATACACTATTGGTTTGTGAAGCTTTTTATCTGATCAATAGTTTCTACATATGTGAATTGGAGCTTTATAAATAAAGGTATTTTTCATTTTGAATAAAAGTAGTCATTTTGAATTTAATAGAAAAAATTGTGCAACTTGATTCATGGTATTTGATTTTAATTAAGTGGGGTGTCATTGGTCTCAACATCTTAGGAAAACAGTATTTGTGTTTTCTTTTCCAACTTTCATATGCTTTTAATTATGAAAATTGACACCACTTCTTCCGATTTCCATTACTTTCTCCAATCCTAAAGGTGTTGCTTTATAATTTTTGTTTTTTTTTCATTTCATAATTTCCATGCCCCAAATCTTGATTAGAGTATAATAGTGCTGAATTTTCATATATTAAATATAAATAAATTAAACAATAATAATCTACGGTATTAAAAAAAAATTACAGAAAAATTGCAATTGAAATCGCATCAACTGCATTTTGCAATTTCACAATTTTTAAACCTTTAAATTAGTCTCTTCTACTCATATACTTCATCATGTCCACCAGTTTTCTAAATTAACAAGGGAAAATTTTCAAAATATATTTTTAATTCTTTCAAAGTTAAAAAAAAAAAAAAAAACTTTGTTACAATTTGAGTGGACTTCCCTTTAGTCACACTCTACTCTTTTTCCATGCAATCTTTAAGTAAGGAAAAATTTACACTATACTTTCTAAAATTCCAATCCAATCAAATTTCTTTATAAACTATTTGGTGAAATATAATATCCTTTTTTTTGTTATTTAGTGGTGTTGCCTCAGTTTTTCATCCAACATAGGAAAAAAAGTCATCCATAAATATCCTTTTGGTAGAGTGTGTCTTCCACACTTTCTTCACATACCCTCTTCTCAAATTTCATCATAACAATAAAAAAATGGCATCTTTGAACCAACAATCCAAATTTGTGCTTCCAATTATTCCAAATCAACAAGACCTTGAGCAACAAGCAACAACAACATTAGAAGTTGAAACAAAGGATTTTGATTACTCAAAAAGATCACAATGGTTAAGAGCAGCTGTTTTAGGAGCCAATGATGGTTTGGTTTCAACAGCTTCACTAATGATGGGTGTTGGAGCTGTGAAACATGACATCAAAGCAATGATCTTGACAGGTTTTGCTGGATTAGTTGCAGGTGCTTGTAGTATGGCAATTGGCGAGTTTGTGTCTGTTTACTCGCAATTAGATATCGAACTTGCTCAGATGAAAAGGGAGAAGGAACGTGGCCAAGGAATTATTGAACACGGTGTTGTTGACGAGAAGGAGAATTTGCCGAATCCGTTACAAGCCGCGTCAGCATCAGCTTTAGCTTTTTCTGTTGGAGCAATAGTGCCATTACTTGCTGCATTTTTTATAAGTGATTATAAGGTTAGGATTGGAGTTGTTGTTGCTGCTGTTAGTTTTGCTTTAGTTGTTTTTGGTTGGTTAGGTGCTGTTTTGGGTAAAGCTCCAATTTTTAAGTCTTGTTTAAGGGTTTTGGTTGGTGGTTGGGTGGCTATGTCCATTACTTTTGGGCTAACTAAGCTGATTGGATCAAGTGAACTTTAGATTTTATATTTTGTAAAGTTTATACTGCAAGTATATGTAACATGTTGTTTATGCTTTTTGAGTTGAAGGAATTATTATTTTTCCTAATAATTAGTAATCAAATTCTAAGTTGGACTGACATTCGAAAACCGATTAAAACTGCAATCAGTATAAAGGTTGTCTCATGGGATTAGAAGTTTAATGTCCTTTTCGGATGAAATAGTGACTTGTTTGACGCACGCTCGATAAAATATAAAATCAAGAGAAAACGAATGTATCTCATACAACTGAACTCGTAAATGGACACAAATCAACTTATCATCTCGACCGTAAGGATAATTTTTAAATACTAATTTACGATTTTATCGGTGCACAAAAGCAGTCATTGAATTAGTGTCAAAAGACTCTAAAAGTTGTTTCTATTATAACTTTTGTAATTTGCAAACATGGATGCTATTATTCGTTTGTGTTAATTAAGTTTCAAGTTTTTTATTTGATAAGTTTGTGGTAAATTAATATATAGTCATATTTGAATCAACGAGGTTTGGTGATTGATAGCCAAAATAGCACTAATTAAAAAAATGATGATATTGTTTTGAATCTTAATAAGGGGGAATTGATGGTTATATCTAGCACATTAAAAACAATTCATAGCATTTTTTATCTTAAAAAATTGTTTTTAATTCTTGAAACAAAATACATATTTTAGTTCCTGTGAAATTATTTTACAATTTGATTTAATCTTTGGTGAAATTAAACATATTTTAATTTTTAAATTTTTGAATGATTTTTTACAAACATTTTTAAAACGTTATTAAAAATTCATCTGTATTAATATAGATTTTTTTAACTTTGGATGAATTAAATGTGAATTTTTTAAATGTCATATGTTCAAGATAAAAGTCCTTGAAATATAGACCTAGAAATTCCCTTTTGAATTTATTTTTTGTGGAGGAACTTTTTATAAATGTTGTAAATATGTATGAAAAACAATAGTTCAAAAACAAATGTCAATACTCTAACATGAACTAAATCTATTGGCATAATAATTTTGTAGACATTAAAATATGTTTATTTTTTTTAATATGGACGAAAAACTTATTTAACATTTTTTAGTTTAAAAGAAGATTTTTGAAAGAGGATGATAATTGCATATGTGAGGCACAATTATAGTAGTATATGAATAAATCAAAATTATAAAAATAATTTTAAATTTGTCGTTTGTTAGTTATTTTAATTTTCGAATATACTTTTAGTTAATCAATTTAATAATCAAATGTATTTTTCATTGATCAATTTATTTCATCAAATTATTAACTAATAAAAATATGAAGATATATTTACAATTTCAATACATTTAGAAACTATAATACTAGTGCTTCACACGTTCAAAAATCAAAATTACTATTTTTCTTGTGAAATGATCACGAGATTATCACACAAAAAGGTACTCAAATTTAGAATTATTATATTAAATACATATAAATTTTCTCATTAAATTTAGACTTAATTGTAATTTTGATTCCATTATTATTATCAATGTATGGAATTGGTCATTTAGTTTTTGTCACTCTCTCAAATTTTTGAACTAAAAAAATGAGGATTTAACATATTTTAAATGGCACGACATACAATTCTATGATATAGAACCATCTAGATGCAATAATTATTCATATGTCATTAATTAAATTAAAAATATAAAAAATTTATGAAAATAAAAGTTAAGTTTTTAAGGCGTTTTATTTCAATTTCATTGGTATTAATCATTCTACATTATTATGTTACGTTATTTAAAGTATCACATATTATCATTTTTGTCAACTTTTAAAATAAAAAAACCAATTTCGTAAATCAATAAAATAAAAAAACTAAAACTGCAATTAAATCTTAAATTTAATAGTTTTTATAGCTATTATCCTATACAACAATTGGTTTTGTAATATCTTTATTACTCACGCAAGCATTACTAATTTCTCAAACTTTTTATTATCTTTCAACTCAATCATTTCCAACTACGATTTGTAGAGAGAAAAAAAAAATCACTTTAAAATTGTTCAATTAAATCTAGAAGACTAATGATTTCCATTAAAAAAAATCTATTATGATATATTAATTATATTTAATTAATTCATTTTCTCATAATATTACTTACTTGTGTGTTAAGAGATTATATACAGTAAAAATTAAATTTAATACATTAATATTATATAGAGACAAGAGTTGAATGTGACATGCTTACCAATTACCACGTGTCAACTTGGCCGACATGTTATTCTAATTCTTTGGAGCTTCCTTTTAATTAGTTTCATTATGAATAAATTTATTTTAATGATCATGTTAATGTTAATGCTATGTTATGCGACTATGTTATACTACTGTTATTATGCTACGTTGAACTAGAAATGACGACAAAATTTAGAATATGATTTGCCATTCTAATTTTTGTTTTTTTGTTATATGGACATAATGGAATCTCACCTTTAAGAACAAACTAGTGTACTAGCTCGTGTAAGGGTAAATGTTTGGTTATAAGTATATGATAAAATAAAAATAAAAATATTTAAAATAAAAATGAAGATCAATTTTTGCAAACATAAAATATCTCATGATCTTTACATTCACAGTAGTGACAGCACCATCATGCCACTGATCACACTTTGAAATGAAAACTAAACAAGTTAACACCAACAAAAAAAAATCAAAATAAGAGATTTATAATAGTTTAACCTCGGTTTTCCCAATGTTTATAAAAAAATAAAAAATTAAATTGTTTCAAGAGACGACCTGCAGTTGAGAAAAGGATTAGTTGATGCCCTTTCAAGTGACTAAGTGAAGTTAGTAACCATATATTCATAAAGTTCTTTTTGATGGAGGTAATATAATAATATATATAATTTTATTAAAAAAATATTATTAACTCTTATAAAATATATTATTATAATGATTAAGCAATCTCAAAATACATTACAGTTTTAAGACATTTATATTTCTAAAACTAAAAGGTTTTATAGAGCTTAAATATAAATCTTTGTTAGGTTAACATAGTGGCTATAATAGGGTCTTAGTTCTAATTTTTGTCTATAAATGCTACTTGTAATGACACAATCAATCAATCCAACTTTTTACTTACATTTTTATCTTTTAGCTTTATGATCTTTTATCCATTATGTTTTAATAACAGTTTAGTTCTCATAATAACCTTTGTCACACTTAACAATATTTGGAGGAATTAAGAAACTCACTGCCAAAGAACATAGTTACTTTCTTAGCAACGGTGGATGTAAGTGTTGGGTATTGGATTCCCTTTCTATGTGGAGAAAGACTTAAATATTGTAATTTATATGTCTCACTTATTTAAGTGGAGATATGTCTTTTTAATTAAGGTTGTAAGAGAGAGACTATTTTGAAAGAAAAGGCAGTCACCAAAAAAGAACTTTATTCTCAGTCCCTGCCAATCTTTGGTCTTGCTCTCAGTCTCTGCCAATCTTTCTTCAGTGTTAGAATTTTATTCTCATCTCCTTTGACGACATAGCTTAATGATTGTTCAATGTATACCTCTTCTTCAAGATAACCATTTTGGAATTTTGACATCACATCAAGTTGATAGATTTTTTGTTTTATCTGAGTTTCTCGAATCGTATTCGTGTAAAAATCTTCATAGTTAACTCCATGTTTTTGTTTGTATCCTTTGATGACGAATCCTTCTTTGGATTTTTATGCCGCTCCATTAGTATTCTTTTTAGCATTGGGTATAGTTGGTAATTTTCGAATGTTGTTCTTCACAATTGATACAATCTCTTCATTCATGACTTGTTGTCTTTTGTCTTTTATAGCTTCATCGAACCTTGATGGTTCACTATCTACCGTAAAGCAATATAACTCTTCAAAGTCAAAAATAATTTTATCAGCCCTTTCATAAATGTCATTCATGTCTCTCTTCTTCCGTAGTCTTTCAGTTGAACTTTTTTCTTGAAAAATAGATGAAGGAGGTGGTGGAGTTGCATCTTGAATGGATGTTGTAGTCTTTTGGTCTTCTTCTTTCCCATCAATTTGCACATTTGGTGAGTCTTCAATTGATACATTTTTATTTACCTTCTCATTAAGCTCCATAGAATTCTCCTTGCATCCACACATATGATTACTTACACCATTGTCCAAATACCACGAACTATTAGTATATGTCGTACCCCAATGTTGTGCGGCTAATTAAAAAATTCTAAATAATAATAAGTCATAATAAGATGTTTAATTTTATATATTTACAATCACATTTTATTGTACTAAATTAACTTTAAAAAAAAATCAAAATCAAACTCATAAATATAGTCCAATAATTGAGCTCACATTCTCATTTATGCTTTAACAAAGTGTTCAATTTACATCATTAAAATATAAAAAAAATAAATAAAAAGTAACAATAACTAACAAAAAAATAAAAATAATGTTTTTGGTAGAAATAGTACAAGCCTCCCTCCTCCACACTTTAAGCTTTCATGTTTCCCTCCTTTTGAATCTTCACCAACTTTGCACTCCATCAAAAAGTAGAAGTCTCATCTTCAGCAACTTTGCACTCCATCAAAAAGTAGAAGTCTCATCTTCACCAACTTTGCACTCCACCAAAAAGTAGAAGTCTCATCTTCACTTGTTACTCCATAATTTCTGCAAAACAATAGAAAAACCATAACTCAATGGACACAACGATTCATCCTTGTAGCCTAGAAATTGAGAACCAAAAATTAAATCAAAGAAGAGGATTCTTGATGTGAGAAATCTAGAACTAGTAAGAGATTAGGCTAAATCATACCAACACATTTACATCTTCTAGCTTTCAACAGCCTCAATCATATAAATCATCATCTATCTACCACCATCAAAACAATGAGAAAAAATGTTTGAGAGATGAAAAAAAGAAACCATTGAAGAAGAAAAATAAGGAAGTAGAATATAGGAAAAATGTAGAAAGTTAGAGAGAGCATGAGTCACACACATCACCACCTCCATCATCTTTTGCAAATCTCCTATGAAACCGTCATCAAATCGACCTCCATTTCCATTATCGGCCACCACATGCGCTACCGTTAGAGTGTCCACCCAGCCAACTCTGCCAACTCCGAACTCCGGCAAAGCACCACCGCGAGCAACTCCCCTTTCGTGGTCGTTTTGTGTGTATTTGTTCTCTCTTACTTAACAATGAAACGCATTTATCTCTGTGAATTTGTTTGCAGCCGTCCACCCCCTCTGTGTCCATTTTAAGATTTCCTTTTTCATTTGATTTTGTTGTTTAATGTCATATATGTTTATTTATTTACAAAAAAACTATATGTTTACTTATTTGTATTCATTTTAGTATTAGAATGAGTTGGGTGTTCAACCCATACCACTCATTCACTTTTAATTTTTTTTATTAATCATTGTCAAAAAAAATGTTTTCATTAATAGTTTCAATTTCATTTTACTTTTTCTTAAAAGCATTCACAATAAATAAATATTAGATTAATTAGATGTGACATCTTTTTAATCTTTGAGTTGTTAAGACACAAGTTGTACCACTTGGTGGCTTTAAAACACAATTTTGAAACCGAAAATAAAATAAAAAAATATTTTTAAACGGATTAATTGGATGAGACATCTTTTTATTCCTTGAGTTTTTGAGACACGAGTTATGCAACTTGATAGTCTTAAAATTCATTTTTTTTTTTTCAAAATAACTATTCAAATCAAACAAACTTTTCTTTTTCCGTCAAAACATTTTTTATATATATCAACAATCAACACAATTTCTTTAAAAACAATCAACACATCCACATTTTCTATCAAAGAACTACGTAGCTTTGATTTCTCCATCGCACTAGGAGATACGTAGGAGTAAGATCACACTCTTGTCAAGCACATTAATAAAAATTTCTTTGTTGTTCCCTCTCTTTTTTTAAGCACATATTTATTTCAAAATCACATTAAAAATAAATAATTGATATTCATATTTAATAATAAGGAGAAATAAATATATTTAAATTAATACTAATTTTGCAAAATTAATTATAGGTAACTGTATTTTAACGGATGTTGTAGGGTGCTAATACCTTTCCTACGCATAATCGACTCCCGAACTCAAATTTTGGTTTTAAAGACCATTTTTCTATTTAAGGGTTTCCCAATGTTTCCCTTATTTTAAATAAACTTTGGTGGCGACTCCATTGAATTTCGAGAAACACTCGAAATTTAGGCCGCGACAGTATCCTTATCTTCTTCCTTGAGAGTTATCAACTAAGTAAACTTTTCATCTTCATGAACAAAATTAGTTGCTTCTTCTTGATTAGGAGTGCTACGACATCCCCAAGAGAAATGACCAAATTTATGACAATTATAACATTCAACTTTAGATTTGTCATACCTCATTTTAATTTGATTAAAGCCACAATCTCTTCATCTTCCTCCAACATCCTTCAATGAAGTTTCGATCTTGAGATCTTGCTCTAATGGCTCATCTTGCCTTTTCTTCATTATTTCTTCTTGAGCTTGCAAAGAACCTTCTAATTCCTCAATAGACATTGAGTCAAGATATTTTGATTCCTCAATAACACACACCACATAATCAAACTTATGAGTCAAGGAACGAAGAATCTTCTATGCTACACGAACATTTTCTATCTTGTCTCCATATCTCTTCATTTGATTAACAATTGTCTTCACCCTTAAGCAATAATACTTAACAAGAGTAAACCTTATTAAATCGGAATTCTTCATCTTCATAAATTTGAAATTATACTTAACAAGAGTAAACCTTATTCCCGATTTTGTCAAATTAGTCTTAGAAAAACATCGATTACACATTCGTTAACCGTTGGATCGAGCTGATTTTTGGCGCAAGTTCACAACATTAAGGTCTTCGTTTTCAACAGTCGGATCGGCTAAATGACGTTTGGAGAGGGAGGAATAGTGCTCATGTGAAACCCTAAACCCCAAAACAACATATATAGTAATTTATACTAGATTTTCTTTTGAAACAAAATTCGCAGTGGATAAAGAAAATATGTTTCCATTAAAATAAGAATTTTTATAACTAATTTAGGATATCACGTTCCTCTAAATACACATGTAAAAAAATCAACTTTGTTCCTAAATTAAAATAGTACAATACCAACAAACTTGACTTAGCTATAATTTTTTTTAATTTAATTTCAAAAACTAACTAGTACTTAAAAGATTTTTCATACCAAAAATTCGTTTCTAATAAAAAGTAAAAGTAAAATACAATTTACAACTCTTATTCCCGGTATCACCTATCAAAGCGGAGTTTCTCCCAAACTTGAACTTCAAGACTCATTAACCTGTAATAACTGCGATTTCGTAAACGCAGGGCCAAGCCAGTCGAACACAAACAACGAAGGAGGTGAATTTCGAAATCATGCTTATAGTATAATATAAGTAAGAAGAACACACAATTAATCATAAAAAAACCGTATCATTATACAAACATTCTTCAAGAAAAGAAACATCACATTATAAACTCAAGATCACTCAAGAGAAACCAATACATTTCACTATAACGTCAAATCATTTGAGGGAAGTTATTATCGCGATACAATATTAATCACAACAAAACAATCACAAGGAGACACAATGCTATGCATGAGCTTAGACTCTACTTCACAATGTGGTACCATTCTAACTCTGAAGTACTTGGTTAAGAAGTTTGATACTATGCCACCATCCCAGTGGACGGACAATTCAAATTGGTCCTGTCCTCATAGATCCCCTCAACTCAACCCGAGACACATATACACGACAGTCGAGGTAAACGTGTGTTGGGTGGTAGCTCCCGACATTTGGAGTGCTACCTCCAAGTCACCTAGGAATTCCCCACCCGAATACCTCCAAGGTCTAACAATCTTGCCTTAAGGCTCAATAGTAGACCGCCACGATCAGGCTCAATTCAGTTGTATTTCCCCGAAATCACTAGGCTTGTTAGGCCCTACCTATATGATGACAAAATAATCTTCACTTTAAAAATTCTCAATATTTATTTTCTCCCCTCGTTGGCCTATGATACTCCATTAAGACCATCATCTCAAACACAAATTGGAATCATCACTATTTCATCAATCATGGGGTTACTTCAGTATCCTCATCACAAGTTTATAACATCACTATTATTAATCATACATCATCATCACATAAACTCATCACAATGCATCCATCTTTTATTATCACATCACAAAAACTCCTCTAATCAAACATACATAAAATTCATTCGACATCCAATATCACAATAATATCAAATATCACACATTTAACGAAAATAAATCAAACATCACGATAATATCAAATACCACACATTTAACAAAATTAATTCAATCAACACTTTATAAATATTTTTATTTCAAATTTTAATCTCACAATTTCCATATTTTCACATTAATCAATTTATCACTCAAAGGGCTACTGCCGTACGTAGCAAGCCCTGGATGAATCGTTGGGAAATATGGTTTTCCTGTTTATCTCACAATATATTACACTCATGAATTCAAACGCTCTCTCACCCCTTACCTTACTTAGACGCTTTCTCTAATCACAGAAATCAATGGAAGTTTTCAACAACAACCGTAGATTGACAACGTACAGCGAGTGAATCCAAATAAACGGCGAGTTCACAAAATCTCTGAGACGTGACTGATAAATTATGCGGAGCATAAAAATCAATGTTAAATAATTAATAATAATTTTTGGAGCAAAAATAGAGTCAAAACGATGAGAAAAAACTGCAGAAAAAGTCTCACCGACTCGTTGAAGCGCCGGAAGGGTCCGACATCAACTTCGCCGAAAAATGCAAATGAGTAGTGCTTCTTGAAGGTTTCGACGAGAGGAATCCAAAAACGATGTCAGTTTTTTGATACGACAAATGTGGTGATCGGAATCGGCCAAAAACAGCTCGCCCAAGGAAAGTAACACAGCTGTTTCTGATGAAACGGGGTCATGATCGATAAAATTGATGCTAAAAATGGATTCAGTGGCCGATTTTGTATGAGTTAGAAGTTGGGATCGGTTCAAATGGCAAAGAATTGATGGGATGAATTTGAGAGGAAGAGGATATTATGCGTTTTTGATCTGCGCTAATGCTTCTGTTCTTTTCTTCTTCTTTTTTTTTTTTCAATTATTTTTTTTTTTTGGTAATTATGATTTAATTAGGTTTAATTTTGCATATGAGTGTAACCCATAAAACACATTTTAATTACTCCTTTCTTTTATTATTATTATTTTTTAAAATTAAATCAACAATTATCAAAACTAATTTTTATTAATATTTTTTTTAAAACACAATTTAATTCATAAAATATTACTACTATTTTAAAACTAATAGTATATAAAGTAAAATAATTAAAGTAATTAATGTTTTATAATATATTAATAATCAAAACTCTCATATTCAAATTAATCTCTAAAATTATACTTATTTTTCCAAATACTCACATTAAATTACTAGCATCATTAAAAAAATATTTAAAATTATAAAATAAATAAATATAATATCAA
>JBBPBO010000002.1:14629622-14641528 GCA_037974295.1 Cicer cuneatum | reverse complement strand
TTTTTTTTTTTTTTTTTTTTTTTTTTTTTTCAATTATTTTTTTTTTTTGGTAATTATGATTTAATTAGGTTTAATTTTGCATATGAGTGTAACCCATAAAACACATTTTAATTACTCCTTTCTTTTATTATTATTATTTTTTAAAATTAAATCAACAATTATCAAAACTAATTTTTATTAATATTTTTTTTAAAACACAATTTAATTCATAAAATATTACTACTATTTTAAAACTAATAGTATATAAAGTAAAATAATTAAAGTAATTAATGTTTTATAATATATTAATAATCAAAACTCTCATATTCAAATTAATCTCTAAAATTATACTTATTTTTCCAAATACTCACATTAAATTACTAGCATCATTAAAAAAATATTTAAAATTATAAAATAAATAAATATAATATCAACATTTTATATTAATTAATGAATCAAAATAAATATATATAAAATCACAATGTCATAACAAATATATAAAAATCAAGAAAATCAAATACAATATTACCACTATCTCAAGATAATTATTTATGAAATATATAACTTAAAATAGAAAATAGTTATAAATAATTGAAATATAACTACTTGCACACTTAACATCACTCAAACGCGTTGTAAAATATCACATTAATTGCGTACGAGCATATACACATAAAATCACTTAAAATATTATTCTATAAAATATTACACTAAAATACTATTTAGAAAAATATATAAAATAATAAAATATAATATTTGTTATTTATATTACTCTTAGTCTAATATGTATAAAAGTAGCACATCATCTAAAGCATCCATATACAAAAACTAATCACGAAATTTATTAACATGTATTCTAAAATAATTTTAACATCAAATTCATTATTTAAAATCATATTTCATTAATAAAATAGTTTATTATAAAATTTGGGGTGTTACAGCTCACATAGTAGCAAGTTTTTGGGTGTTTTTCTTCTTGCTTTTCATTTGTAAGCTTTAGTGCATTGTTATTTTGAATGGTTGTAGGCACAATTTGTGCATCATTTTGAGACTCTTGTATCCTTATTTGATTATCATTGAACTGTTTCTTTGGTCTAGACGATCGTGGTTTTTTCCCTTGCATTGAGGGGTTTTCCACGTTAAAATATCGGTGTTCTTTACACTCTTTTATTTTGATCAATTTGCTGCCATATATATTTGTTTTTGCTCCTCAAGTTCTTGCAAGTTGGGGGAATTTTATATCTGTTGCGTATAACTTGCTATTGTATTTCTATGTTTAGTCCCCACCTAAGTGGCATCAGAGCTCTTGGTTGAAGGGCTACTTGACTTGCTTGAAGGATGGAGGAAAATATGAATATAAAGATGGTATCCTTGAATGGTACTAATTACCATTTACGAAAGCGCAAGACGAAAGACTTGTTATTTGTGAAGAAAATGCATCTTCCTATTTTTAGTTCTAAAAAGTTGGATGATAAATCTACGGAAGAATGAGATTTTGAACATCAACAGGTATGTGGTTTTGTTAGATAATATGTAGAAGATCATGTTTATAATCATATTGCTAATGAGACAAATGCAAAAAAAATGTGGGATAAAATACAATCTTTGTTTGCCTCTAAATCAAGGAATAATAAATTGTTCTTGTTGAATAGTTTCATAAGTTTGAAGTATAATGAGGGGACTTCCATTTCGGACCACTTGAGTGAATTTTAGGGGCGCTTTGATCAGATTTCAGGAATGGGTATCAAGTTTGATGATGAGCTCTTGGGATTATTTATATTGTTATTTTTACCAGAGTCTTGGGAGACATTTCGGGTTTCTATAATGATGTTATTTCTTTGGAAATGGATAAAGGTGGTGTTTTGAATAAGGAGATGAGAAGGAAGGTACAGGGTTTTTAATCTCAACCTAAAGTTCTTGTCACTAAAAATAGGGGGAGAAGTCATAAAAAAGAACTGAAGGGTGGTAGAGAAAATAGCAGAAGCAAGTCCAAGTCTAGATACAAAAATGTGGAGTGTCGTTATTGTCATAGAACAAGGCATATACGGAAGAATTGTTCTCTGTGGAAAAAAGAGAATAAAGGCAAGAATGGTAAGCAAAAACAAGGGGTCTTGATGATGATAGTGATGATGATCGTGTTACTATTGCTACTAGTCATGATCTTGTTATTCTCTGTAACTATGAGTCAATTAATCTTGTATCTGGATAATTGATAATGGTCCTACACTATATGTTACGCTGAGGAAGGAGTTCTTTACATCTTATACTTCAGGTGACTTTGGAGTTTTGAAGATGGGTAATGATGTTGTATCTAAGGTAATTGGTGTTGGTGATGTATGCTTGCAAACCAACATGGGAATGCAATTGTTGCTTAAAGGAGTCAAACATGCTCCAGATGTTAGCTTCAATTTGATCTATGTGCATATGCTTGATGAAAGTGGTTTTGATAATCATTTTGCTTCTAGAAAGTGGAAACTCAATAAAGGTAACTTGGTTGTGGCTAAAGGGGAGAAAATTAGTAAATTGTATTGGACAAAAGCTTTGGTTGCTAAAGATAGTGTGAATGTCGTGGATATAGAAGCATCTTTGTAAGGGGTAAATTGTTTAGCCAGAAAGGATGTGTTTCCAGGATTGAAGAATGTAGATTTGGAAAAATGTTCTCACTACATGGTTGGTAAAGAAACTAGAGTATCCTCCAAAAGGCATCATCTCTCTAGAAAGTCAAAGTTGCTTCAGTTAGTGTATTCTTACGTTTGTGGCCCTTTAAAAGTAAAATCTTGTAGTGGTGCACTTTATTTTGTTACTTTTATTGACGACTGTTCTAGGAAATATAGGTTTATGCTTTGAAGACAAAAGACTATGTATTGGAGAAGTTCAACCAATTTCATGCTTTAGTTGAGAGGCAGACAGACAAAAGGTTGAAACATGTCCGTACTAACAATGGTGGTGAGTATTGTGGACCCTTTGATGTTTATTGCAAACAGCAAGGTAGAGCACACGAAAAGACTCCTCCTAAAACTCCTCGGCTGAATGGTTTGGCAGAGAGGCTAAATCAAACACTTGTTGAGAGAGAAAAGTGTATACTTTCTAAAGCTAAGTTGCCTAAACATTATTGGGGTGAGGCACTGCACATGGCATTACATGTTATCAATCTCACTCCTACTGCCGCTCTGAATAGCGAGGTACCAAACAAGGTATGGTTTCGCAAGAATGTCAAGTATGATCATTTGAGAGTCTTTGGTTGCAAGGCTTTTGTTCATGTTCCAATGGATGAAAGGTCTAAGTTGGATGCAAAGTCAAATTAGTGTATCTTCATTGGTTATGGTGAGGATGAATTTGGCTATAAGTTGTATGATCCTATAGACAAAAAGGTTATCATAAGTCGTGATGTAGTGTTCATGGAAGACCAAACTATTGATGACATTGATAAGGTGGAGAAGACTACACCTGAGAGAGATAACATCTTGGCTTATGGTGATCCAGTTCAGTCACCTGTTCCTGATTTGGATACTACTGATGGTAATGTTCAAAATGATGAGCCACATGATTGTGTGGATGATCATCAGCTTAGAGATGAGGAAAATATTCCAACAAGTGAAGATCGTAAGTTGTCACACAATGAGAATCTTAGTGATGCTTTTGAATCATCTCAAACCCGACTCAGGAGGTCTAAGAGGAAGAGACAACCATTTACAAGGTATGTTTCTGATGAGTATGTGAATTTGATTGATGAAGGTGAACTTGGGTGTTTTCGAGAGGCCGTGGAGAGCAAATAAAGTCAAAAGTGGTTGGATGTAATGCATGGTGAGATGAATTCCTTGCATGATAATCCCACTTATGATTTGATGAAGTAGCCAAAAGGCAAAAGGGCTTTGGAAAACAGGTGGATCTATAGGTGAAGCTTGAAAGTAACTCAAAGTCTCTAAGGTATAAAGCCAGATTAGTGGTGAAAGGTTTCCATCAAAGAAATGGTATTGATTTTAATGATATTTTCTCACCTGTGGTAAAAATGTCATTTGATTAGAACCGTGTTGAGTTTGACACCTACTTTAGACTTAGAGGTACAGCAAATTGATGTAAAAACTACTTTCCTACATGGTGATTTGGAGGAAGAGATTTACATGAAGAAATCTAATGGTTTTCATGTTGAAGGCAAGGAAGACTATGTGTGTAGACTGAGAAAGAGTCTATACAGTTTGAAGAAGTACAAGGCAGTGGTACACAAAGTTTGAGTATGTTATGTGCGACCAAGGATACATGAAGAATACTTATGACCATTGTGTATTTGTTAGAAAATTTTCTAACGATGATTTCATTATCTTGTTATTATATGTTGATGACATACTTATTGTTGGGAAAAATATTTCCAAGATTGACATGTTAAAGAAGCAGTTGGGCAAGTTCTTTGCCAAGAAAGACATGGGAGCAGCTAAACAAATTCTTGACATAAGAATCATGCATGACAGAAAGGAGAAGAAAATGTGGTTGTCTCAAGAATACTATATTGAGATAGTGTTGAAATGGTTTCAGATGGAAAACTCTAAGGTTGTAAGTACTGCTATTTCTACTCATTTTAAGTTGAGTTCTAAACAAAGTCCTTCTAATGAAGATGAGAAAAGAGACATGGAACGAGTTCCTTATGCTTCTGATGTGGGTAGTTTGATGTATTCAATGGTATATACAAGACAACATATTGCGCATGTTGTTGGTACAATCAGTAGATTTTTGTCAAATCTAGGTAGAGAGCATTGGAATGTTGTAAAATGGATTTTGAGGTATCTTCGTGGGACTACATGTATGGGGCTTTTTCTGGATGTGACAAACCTATTTTGGTGGGGTACTCCAACTTAGATATGGCTGAAGATATTGACTTGAGGAAGTCCACTTCAGGTTATATGATTAAATTTGTAGAGGGAATTGTGGTTTGGCAGTCCAGATTATAGAAATATGTAGCATTCTCTACAAATGAGGCAGAGTTCATTGCCATTACCGAAGCATGCAAAGAATTGATTTGGTTGAAGAAATTCTTGCAGGAGCTTGGGTTTATTCAGGACAAATATGTATTATTTGTCGATAGTCAAAGTGCTATTCATTTTGGTAAGAATTTGGCATTTTATAGTAGGTCCAAACACATTGATGTGAGGTATCATTGGACACATGGTGTTTTGGAAGCTAAGTTGTTGTTGGAGTAGGATAAAGTTCATACTGATTATAATGGTTCTGATATGATGAATAGAGCATTACCAAGAAGGAAGTTTGAAAATTATTGTGATATCGTCAGTTTGACGATTATCTCCACATAGTTGTGAGGGGGAGATATGTTGGGTATTGGGCTCCCTTCCTATGTGGAGAAAGACCCAAATATCGTAACTCATGTGTCTCACTTATTTAAGTGGAGAGGGGTCTTATTAAGGTTGTAAGAGAGACTATCTTTGGTTTGGACAATCCTTGTTTTTTCCCTTGCATTGAGGGATTTTCCACGTTAAAATATCGGTGTTCTTTACACTCTTTTATTTATTTGTTGCCATATATATTTGTTTTCCACGTTATATCTGTTGCGTATTACTTACTATCGTACTTATGTGTTTTGTCCCCATCATCAAGCCCCTCTCAATTTGCAACGTCGTGCGCCACCATCTCTGTTGATGGTGGCACACCATTCCCCTTTCTTCATTCGTCGTCGAATCTGGCTACGAACGCCGTGGTTACATTTTCTTCTCTTTTTTGGTTCTGTCCCATTTTGCAACAAGGAAGAAGATGATGGATCTTAATTTGATCCATGAGCCCATCTCAAGAAGAAAACCAAAAAGGTTTCTACAATTGGTTTTGGGCTACGTTATTCTGCCCACCTTGTTTTTCTTGACATAGAAAACAATGAATGCTCGTATAACCTTCTAACTTTGTTATTTTTTGGGTTTGTACTTAATTCTAATTTTTAGTAGTATATAATATACTATCGAATATTAGTTTTCAATAATTAACTTCTGATAATATATTTAGAAACAAAAAAGCAAACACGAGATTAAAGACAGATAAACATTTACAATTGAAACATATGATATGTTGTTTACGTACCGCTCATATCAAAATCAACGGACACAATTTCTCTACAACTATTTCAGTTTTTTATTTTCTTTAATTAAATAATAATTATAATAATTTTTAATAAACAATTTTGGCTGACAACAAAATCGATCAACCAAAGTATATGAGACTGAATGCTCTTATCGTTAGAGCTTTTGATAGAAGTCGTAGAGAAGTTATAGACACTTAACTTTTTTGTTGAAGAATGTTCTTAAAAGTAATATATTAGAAATAATTTTAGTTTGAGAAATAATTTTAAATTATTATTTTTTGTTTAAAATAAAAAACGAAAGTAAGAATTAAATAATTAAAAATATATATTATTTGAGGGAATGTTTTGTTCTTTAATTGTGTGATATGAAAATCTTTAATAAGATAACAAATCAATTTGATCGTTTAATTAAGAAATATTTTTTAATACAATTTTTTGTCTTTAAGGTAAGACTTAACAAAATAGAATTTTTTTTCTTCTAATTAATAATAACTAGTGTGTAGCTCATGTCAAACACAGGGTAAATTATTCGATCAATCAAAACGATGTAATTTACATTCACATTTATATCTTATATAAATCATAAATAAAATATTGTATATTATAAAAGAAACAAAACATATAATATCATATATAACAAAAAAAAATAAAAGCATGCTCAAATTATAATTTAAAATAGATATCATAAATAAAGTTTTGTTTAGGATAGTTGATTACACATTACAAAAAACTTTACGATAAACTACATTTACGGTCTCGTCACATATTTGACTATCATCATTTAGAATGTACAACTTCAAACATTTTCCAGATGTGACTCTAGATACAATCACATAAAATTGTCCATGTGTGAGAACTAGTTTAGGAAGATACATGACAACATAAGAAAGTGATTGACCTTAACTCTTATTAATTGTCATTTTCCAAACAAAGAGCCAACGAAAATTTTCTCATCATAAACTTAAACAGTAAACCCAGACCACTCGGAACCATATTCATTCTTCGAATTAGAATTTTATCGCATGCAGTTTTTTTTGCAGTGATATTTCCCCTAATAAATTATTGCTTAAGCGAGTGATTGTAATTTTTTTATTACATAACCCAACAGCTTGATCAATAATCCTCATTAACATTGCAGGACAACCTACTTTAAGTGTCAACTTGTGATTTAGAATATTTGAGCACTTAATATCATTGAGGAATTCAACAATGAATCATTGACTTTGTAGATCACTCGCATCAGATTTACATACTGAATATGAACTCAAATATTTCCTTTCTTCACTTTGAATCAGTGACAAAAGGGTATTTTTGACATGCTCAACAACATCCAAAATTGGAGCAAGGATCCCTCGTTCATGAAAAAATGAAACATCATGCATGTTATTTAAAATGTTAGGATAAATGAAATCTATAAGGGCGCGTAAAGGATCAATTGTGTCATGTATAAGTAAATTATCTAGAATTTTGATAGATATCTCGTCAGCATAATCCTCTTCATCCCCTATTGAAAGAATCTAATCAACAAAGTTCTTGATATCAAGTTATTCATCAGGTATGGCTGAAGCACGTAGCCACATATTGGTCGTCAACCTCAACACTTTACAATACTTCCCATAAGATCGAAGCATTGATAGAAGCAACAAGTATGTTTGGTCTCAAACCTCTTCGAACTACATGCAATATCTGTCTAAAATCACCACCTAATACAAATGGAATTCCACAAAATAGTTTGTGTTTGTTGTCTATCCTAATGGAATATTTAATGTAGAGTGGAATGTACAACCGACTGGTAGTAACAATGATGGAATGCCACTTCAGGCCATATTAAGGACTATGAGTCCTTTTGAACGCAGACAAGCAGAAAATGTTTTCCAGATAAAAGTTTTCCCAATTCCACCATAACCGTATAAAAAGAAAAATCCACTATATCTAGACTCCACAGAACCAACAATTTGATCATATAAACTTCTTTGTTCACTGGTAAACATGTTTATAAGTTCAAAATGGTACCTAGTCAATTAATCCTTATCATAATGGAGTTGATTTGCAATAAATTTATTTCCTAAATCATCTCCGACAAACATATCTCGTACTGGCATGGATTTGAGATTCTTAAGAGATCTTATATTTGTGTGCAAGAGTTTCTTTATTTCAACTAAACAAAAATTCTTCAATTCTTCCTTGCAATTTTGGAAATATGTAAAAAGTTGTCTATAATTAGCGTTATGATATAGGTGTATGAATCAAAACAAATTAAATTATCGAGGACACCATCAATTACATAATCATTTTCATCTTCAACAAAAACTAACATTCCCACCACATCTGATTGGTTAAAAAAATTAATAGATTTAATAATTGTTTCAAAAACCATGATACTTTTATCAAAAAGAATTGAAAAATAATAATTATACCCACCAATCATGACCTCATATTTGAACGAATTGCATAAGAAATTTGATGGGTGATTGAAGCCATATGTATTGAAGATGCCATATCATGGTCTACTGGTTTGATTCTACTATCAACAATGAAGTTAACAATGTAACTGTAACACAAAGTCTTTAAGATTGAATTTCTATAATAACATAGAAATTATACATGATGTAGACTTCACATTCCTTAACAATAGCTTCAAAATTATGGATAAGGTCACAATAAACTATTGCATGTAGTTTATATCCCTATAACAAAATATAGATTTATAAGTTAGAAAAGATCTTACACTTGTGATAAGAAGAAAACTGAATGTAATATTAGTATATACACTCACATTGTAATTGTTGGAACCAAGTTGGTTTTACATTTAGAGTTTTGATGTTAACAAAACTATTTTATGAGAACAATATATATTTGACTTCATAGAGTATGAAAGAAGATTCATGTTTTTGAAGAAAATCTAAAATAATATTTGATTCAAATTTATAATTGAAGAAAATCTAAAATAAGATTTGATTCAAAATTATAATTGATGAAAATCTAAAATAAGATTTGATTCAAATTTATAATTGAAGAAAATCTTTGACCAAGTTGAAAAGAAAATATGGTCAAGATTTGAAGAAGATTTCATTAAGATTTGAAGAAGATTTGATTAAGATTTGATCAAGATTTGAAGAAGATTTAATTAAGATTTGAAGAACATTTGATCAAGATTGGAAGAAGATTTAAGATTTGAAGAAGCTTTCATTAAGTTTTGAAGAAGATTTGATCAAAATTTGAAGAAGATTTGATCAAGAATTGAAGAAGATTTGTTGAAGATTTGATCAAGATTTATCTACAACAACATATGAACACAATCAATTGAAGAATTTACAAACTCATTCTGAACAAGATACAATTTAGAATTAAATAAGGACTAAATTGAAGCCCAAATTTAATGCTCTCTTAAATAGATACTTAAAGTTGAAGAAGAAAATCATCGAAAATCATAAAAGAATAGAAAAACTCATAAGCTCAAAATTTAAAATTCATCTTGGAGTTCAAAGAGAGAAACACTTGTTCAAGTTAGAAATATTTTCTGAGTGTTCTTTTCTTAAAGTGTGAGAGTTATTATTATTATCAGCTTTGTTATAAGCAACTACTCAAGTTCCAATCTTTTGTATCTAACCCGATAGTGGTTTAGTTCCTTCTCCAATCTTCGGTTGCCAGGTTGTTAGGAGAAGATTTGGCTTGTAGGGTGAAGGTGGTTTGTTCCTCAAAAGTCTGGGGTTGTCAGGTTGTTTGGGAAGACTGGCTTGGAGGGTCAGGTGTTTTGTAATTCAAGGTATTTTAATTAGTGGATAAAAGCCTTCTAAATGAGGGGACTGGATGTAGCCAAGTTAGTGGTGAACCAGGATAAATCTATCTGTCCAAATATTTATGCTTTCATTATTTGCTGCCTCTGAATTTGATTGCTTCTTATCCAAATAATTCATAAAAACCAATCAGCCTTCATCAAATCAGCAAAAAGTTTTCAACTTTGGAAAACACAATTCAATCACCTTCTTGTGTTTGCACCTTAAGTAATCCATTAGTACTATTTCCATCAAGAAAGGTAATAAGGAATTGACCAGATCTGTTATAGTCCATAATTTCAACACTCTTGCAATGAAGCACCAATCATCTTTTTGCGAGTTAACTTCGTCAATTCTATCGTATTTAGGGACCATTGTGCTGGAAACTTACTGATTAAATGTGTAGTGGTGTTAAAGCTAACACAATATGTAGGACCTTTTTACCGAACAATAGGATTAATGACACACTAAATAGAATAAAGTTATAGAATAAAATATTGCCATAACCGGCATAAAACAAATTTTCATATTTGTATCGATGAACTAGGGAAATTAGAAACTGAATGGAAATATGAAATTGTTTAATGCATGCTAACAATTAGAAGCCTAGCAAGACTGAAATATTCACGGAATAAATTGATTACCAATCAGCATTAAATCATTGCTAAATCATTATACTGTTGATATACATTAAATGTGTGGTTGTAAAAATGTTTGAATTTAGTATTGGTATACTAATCAGCAGTCCTATATTATAGTATGATATGATTTTTCACGAACAAATCACGAACGCTAAAATTTGAACTTAGGAAAGCTAACAATACATCAAGGTAGTGGGTTAAAATAGTCAAACCAATTAAAAAATGACAAATATGACTTCTTGCTTTTCGTTACTACTTTTCATCGTAACGTTTAGCATTTTTCGTATATTAGTATATTAGAATAATATTATATTATTATTTTCTCATAGTATAATTGATTCAATTAGTATTAGTATACTAATTTATTACTATATTATTATAAGCATTTTTATATACTACTACTCTATATCAAGGTATAAGAAGAAATGAATTAAATAAATTTAATGTATTTGGTCTATATTTCTATATTATTTGACTTATTTATACTTATATTTAAAATTAAATACGTTCAATTTGTTATATTTTTACATCAAGCATATCACTTTAATAATATTAATATTAGTATGTCTAGTGGTCTTGAGAGAACATGTGAGATATGTAAATAATATTTGAGGTATTTTTTTATTACTAAGAAAAGAAAGAAAAAAAATTGGTGGTAGTATTAATATATGCTTTTTTGTATGGTTTAATTTTCGATAAATTCAAATATAGTTGTTTATTAGAATGACATCATTATAGAAAGGGTTTGGGCTTGTATCCACAATGGTTAACTAAAATTAAGTTAAGAAACCACATGTGCTATTTAGCATTTTATTTTTTATATTAACAATGTTAATTTTAATTTTATGATATTAAATACAAAAAGGTTTGAAAGTGGTTCAAAGTGGTATTTTAAAAAAAGTTTAGTTAACTAGACTTTTTTAAAATTTATGGTGCAGTTCATAAACCATTTAATTGGTTTGGTCTTTTATAGTGCAGTGCAATTCAATTTATGAATGCAGTCTAATTAACTACATTTTTTACACACCTCTAGTGTTAATCACACGTAGATTAATTGAATAGCAAAGAGAAACATTCATAACATATTTGTTATATTTTCCATAGTAATACATGCGCTCATAATAGATTACTATGTTATTGCTCATGCAAGCCGCGTACCACCAATCGTTTGTGTCAACAACGTGTTCTAGGATTCTCATGACGACAAAATATGACTCCTAGAAATGAATACAAATTACAAACGTATAGATTCAATAGAAAATGACTTAAAAAATAATTTATTTTATCATAATTATTTGTTTTAATTAGATAGTTTAAATGTAAAAAAAAGTATGTTATAAATAAATAATAAACTGATAATTAGTCATAAAGAATCATTAAAAACGTGTTTATATTTCCAATTATATACGTGTGTGCGTGTGTGTATATATATAT
>JBBPBO010000002.1:14513568-14629451 GCA_037974295.1 Cicer cuneatum | reverse complement strand
TATATATATATATATATATATATATATATATATATATATATATATATATATATATATATATATATATATATTTATGCTAAAAATTAATATGTGCGTGTGTGTATATATATATATATATATATTTATGCTAAAAATTAATATGGGAAATAAATGCAAATTATGTCATATTTAATGTTAAATATTTTTGAATTAAATTATAATTGATTGATTAAAAGGTTTCTACTTTTGATTTAATATGAATTGATTAATCTCATTTATTTGATTTATTTGTTATTATTATGAATATTAATTAATTACATTATACATAATAAAAGTACTTACTTCGTTACACTCTTTTAGAGCTTTCATTGTTTTACTCTGAGAAAGTTTAAGAAACTTTTCTTCTTCACTTACAGTTGATGGAATTTATATACAACAAATAATAGCTGACAGAGGATCATCCTTTTCAATAAACCCATAAATATTGATGATAAATAGTAAATGTTGTTAATACATATTTAATATTAAAATATATTAAATATAATGTATACGAGGTTAGTAAACTCAACACTAAAATAATTAAATATCTTTTTTCAAAGCTATTTTAATTGAGTAATTAGGATTCAACATTAACTTAGTTGAGTAAATGAAATTTTGAATGGTGGCAGTAGTTATTCTCTAATAAAGTTATTTCTTGTGAGAATTTAAAACTAATGAATAGTAATAACATTGTATAATTTTTAATATTTAAGAAACAAAATATTTTTGTAATTAATCAAAGGATAATTAATTTCTTATAAAGGTTTGTATGTCTTAGAAATTTAACGTAATGTAATATATCAATAATAGCCAATAAAAAATAAATAATATAATAATAGAATAGTAATTTCGAATTTGACAAACTCAATAAGAATAGCAAATTATCTTGCCAGAGCTTTACCTTTACTGTATCACAATGACGATGACATTTTTAGTCTCACTAGCAGCAACAAATAAATTAAGTTAGTCAACATATTGACCAAATAACGTAACCTTAAACTTGAATATAAAAATATATACACAAAAAATATATATAAAAGATATAGACATATATATAATATATAATTAAAATAATATACATCAACACACATATATATACCCTAATTAAAATAACACACAAAAAATATATGTAATTAATATATTATTAAAATAATATAGACATGTTGTATATGGTTATTTAGTAAAAAGATTATAAACATTATCTAAAATTAAATATAATATTTGAGAAATATTAAAAAATTAATATAGCCATAGTATATGTTTACCCATCGTAGTCAAGTTCTATGGCAACCATTTTGGTCTTGACACCATTTTTCTCATACTCTTTCTAAATTCCATTTACCCATCGTACTGCAACACCAGTCAAAATGGTTTACAATAAAAATAAATAAATTGTAACTACAAATTTATAGTTTATAATTATCCTTTGCAATACCAAAATTACATCACATACTACTTTATAAACAAAATATAACTACTAAATACTATCTTCTGATTCTGACTCCAACCTTATTTCCTATATTCTGCTATAATACATAAGAAAATAAGAGTGAGAAAATAATCTCAGTGAACTCTTAAAAAGGGGATATGCATATTGAAATAGTTTTCTCATAACCAATGAAAACTTATCATAAATATGATATGCTTTATATTGGCCATATGCCAAATATTTAGAATCTTTTCTCTCTTTCTTTCAGTAGGAAAAACTGCATTCTCTTTCTTTTCTTGATTTAGAAAAGCTCTTTGGTTTTCATATCCTTTTTTAATTAAAAAAAAGCTTACTGATATCCATTTTCTATATAAGGAAAAGCTCCTCCAATCACTTAGATGTGGGTAACCCAAATGGTTGCAGTCTTTTGCAAAGGTGGTCTTGCCATAATCCTAATTAGCGTCCCAATTGTTTTACCTTTACCCATTGTTTCATGCCCAAAACAAAGTTAAAATGTCCCACCATTTATACTTGACTATGCTTACCATGTCTTATATATGCAATGCATAATGGACATCATGTATGCAATGCACAATGTATATCATGGATGCAATGCACATTTCCTTATCAGTCAAATGGAAGTTTATTTCATACAACAACATAATTTTGTACCTCAACTTATAACTAGAATTCTAATCATTCATCATATGAAGTCTTAATTAAGTGATCATTTAATAGGAAGCAATTATTAGTTTACACATTTGGATCAAGGAAACTTTGATCATAGGTAGCATGACTATAGGCAGACTCTGATTAGAGGCAGCATGATTGGAGAAAACTTGGATCACAGGCAGCATGACCAGAGGCAGACTTGATCAAAGGCAGTGTGATCATAATAAAAGTTGGACCAAAGGCAACTCGGTTAGAGGAAAGCTTAGACCAAAGGCAGCTCGGTTAAGGAAGATTGGACCGAAGGCAACTCGATTAGAGGAAAACTTGGACCTGAGGCAACTAGAGGAAACAGAATCAGAAGCAGCCAAAGGAAAACAGAAATCAGATGCAGCTAGAGGAAACAGAATCAGAAGCAGCCTGAGGAAAACGGAATCAGAGGCAGCCAAAGAAAATAAAACCATAAGCAGTCAGAGGAAACATAATTAGAGGCTAAGACTGATCAGAAGCAAAAAAACGCATCAGAGGGTTTAGAGAATACATTAACACAAAGGGCTTATCAATTAGCCAACTAACAATTAACCTTCATTCCTTCAATTATTCACACACCATAATCATTCACACAATGTATGCAGAATGAGTGGATTTAGAAAAACTAAATGCAGATTTTTCTGCATGCTAAACCTCCCACTTTTCCCTCACTCTTAGTTTTATAATAATCCCATCATTTCAACTTGGAAATCAAATCGAATTAGTAAAGCAAAACTAGAAATGAACCCAGAAAACCCACATGTAAGATGTGAAACAGTTTTAGGAAAACAACTTATAGTTTGCCAAGAAGAAATTTCTTTTATTCGAGTTGGTTATCAGATTTATTTGCTTTCTCAGCTCTTAGCTCTCTTGCAAAATTTAGAAGGGAAGGAGAAAATGAGAAATGGAGAAGATGATGAATAGTAACTAGTTGTTTGTGTGTTTTAGTGTTTTTGAGAAATGGTTGTAGCTGAAAAATTGCAGGAGAGGAGTTGAGAAAGGAGTAATTACTCGTAAGTGAGGAGGAAGGAGAGTAGGTAAAGTGGTATGTCTCCTTTTGACACTTGGACCTTATTAATACTACCACTGTCCTATTTCTACTTTATCTTAAGTCAACTATTACTAAAAATAGAGTATTACAAATAAATAATTTTTCTACAAATAAATTTATTAATTTAAGTTCAGAAATATTTTTTAAATTAGTAAGAGGGTTGTTACATCTTAAATATATAGACAAAAGTCTACAACATTTATGTTAAGTTGATTATTATAAAATGATACTATAGCCAATTTAGGTTAATCCAAATACGCCAATATAAATCGTAACAATTCAAAAGTTTTTGCTAGTCTTACACTATAAAATTAATTTCATTTTTCAACATCTAATAATTACCAAACAAAATTAGTTGTATTAGTTCGACCAAAAAAATCAGAATTCATAGTAACTTTATGCCCGAATTGAAAATGTAAATGGGTGTAATTTGACGTTTATGACTTGTTGTTTATTACAATTAAATGAATAGACAAATATATAGTGAGTCATGTATAATGTTGTTTTTAAGAGACATAGGTAGAATTGATACGAATTTGTTTTTATCTTTGGTATTACTTCTTAATATATAGACAAAAATCTACGACATTTAGGTTAAGCCGATTATTATAACATGATATTCAGGTTAAGCCCAAATGCGCCAATATAAATGGAAACCTTTAAAAAAATCTATGTCAGTGGTATACTATAAAATTAATTTGATTTTTCACATGTAATAATTACCAATCAAAATTAGTAGTGTTAGTTCAACAAACAAAAAAATCAGAATTAGTAGTAAATTTATGACCTAATTCAAATCGTAAAGGAGAGTAATTTTCTATTTATTACTTGTTGTTTATTACAGTTAAATTAATAGACATCAATCTAGTTAGTGGTCACATATATGATTCAGCTAATGAATAAACAATTAAATGAACAGCCTTGCAAAAATTGTCGTTTAGAATTTGTTATTTATGACAATTAAATGAATTAAAGATAAATATTTTTTCACTAAATTTCATTAAAAATAATTGATTTAAAAAATGTGACATCAATAAATGTTAAGTGACATATTTTCATATCACGTATACTATATGTCATTTTACAAGACATTTGTTTGTAGTGTACATTAAAAATATATATTACTTGATGGAATATTTTGTTCTTTAATGGTGTGATATGTAAATCATTAATAAAATAATAAATCAATTTGCTTGTTTAATTAAGACATATTTTTTAATACAATATTTTGTCATTAAGGTAAGACTTAACAAAATACAATCTTTTTATTTATTTATTTTTCCCTAATTAGTAATAATAAATAATTATGTAAAATGTCATTCTCTTCATTTGAAAACCATACTTTACCGTTATAAATACAAGTTAAGTGAGTGATGAGAGAGGGGAGATAAAAAAAACTGAAGGAACGAAGAAAAGAAAAAAATGGAAAAATATTTGAATATGCCCTTCAGTGAATTTGTTAGTTCTCCGTCGCACCATTCTTGCACAACATTTTTCATAACCACAACTTCAACTCATAAATATTAAAAAAATAAATACATGAATTTTAATTTTCCTATTGCACATATAGAACCGTAGGAACAGTGTTTTTCCTTTGTCAAACTAATTAATAAAAACAATATTTTTGTCCTTTATTTTAATCAAACATTTTATGTTTTTGTTTATATTTTTGGGGTAAAATAAATAAAAATCAATAATTATAATTTATATAATTAATTATTGGGCTACATTTATTTGTAATTGACTCTTGAATCCAATTTTTTGTTGAAAGAACTTTTAAGGGTTTTATCCAATTTTTCCTTTAGCAAAATAAAATTGGTGGCAACTATTCCTCTAGGTAGAAAACCCAAAAGGGCGACCTAAAGTTAGAGTACAAAATGATGAAACAAGATCAATTAGGTTAAAAATACGAAAGAACGACCTAGACAAAAGTTAGGATACAAAAACATATAAACAAGACATGCTAGATAAAAAAAAAACGTGAAAGAAAGACATATATGAAAGTTATGGTACATAAATGAATAAAATCACACTAGGTTGAAAATCCGAAACAACGACTTAGGCAAAAGTAAGAGACCCAAAAAATAGAAGAACAAAAAAAAAGGTCTATTAGGTTGAAAATTTGAAAGGATAACTAAGCAAAAATTAAAGCCACGTAAACATATAGAATGAAAGGAGCTCAATAGCTCCAAAACTTGAAAAAGATTGAAGAAAGAACATGGTTTCAATACAAAGATCAAAGTCAAAGTGGAGTTTATACCTCAAGCAGGTTTGAAAATATGTTGGGAGAAAAATATCATCCGAAGTGGATTAAAAATATGGTCGGAACTGTGGCATGAATGATTAGCACACTCCCTTTATGAAATACTACTAATCAATCAGGTCATTCACCCATGAGATCATCTTATGTTCTTTTCTTTCTAGGATTCTTTCTTTTTCCTAACCATATATTTTCTCATCAAATATCATTGCATAAACCTTCCTTCATTAATTTGTTGTGTTATAAATCCATTTGTCAAAATATATTTTTATGATAATCATATGTTGAGACAAAATATGTGAATATGAAGAGGGCAAATCTAATATGGTGACTTTACACATTAAGGGCAACTAGAGATCAAGTCGAAGTCGTAACGAGAAAGTTCTTCAAAGATCATAGAACAAGCACCACTATTTATTCGAAGTGTTGCACATTTTTCATCAAAGAATCTAAGGATCATGTCTGTAATGAGGTAAATAAATCGAAATATAGAATTAAAAAAATTGAAGAACATGCAAAAAAAAACCGATGAAAATGAAGGAAAATATTCATTCATTAAATTCACTCATGACATTTCATATTTTCAATGATATATAAACTTAAATTCGAGATGACTAACTTGTACCCTCTAATTTAATGTCGGGATGCCTATTCCACACATTTCTTTTTTTGTCTCTCACCCTTTATTTTTCCTTTGAAGCCGGAATTTCTAACCAACATTCATTATTTTTTCCTTTGAAGCCAAAATTTCAGACCCACGCCCTTTATTTTTTTACTTTGAATTAGGATTTGTGACCCACACTCTTTATTTTTCTTTTGAAGCTGTGATTTTCGACCCACACTCCTTTGCATCCTAAGCTAAGAAAACGACTCGAGTCTTAAGCCTGGAAAACGACTTGCTCCCTATGTATAAGACCCTTAAATTTAAAATTAAATTGCAGATTTAATTTTAAGTGTATTTGGGAATATTTATGAAATATTCAACATATGTATGTTTTGTGTAAATATATATATAAATATTTGTTTTGGAGGTGGAATTAAAATTATTGGATGATGGATGAATTAATTTAATTTCGAGTAATTAAATTATCGGGCCGTTAATTAAGATTTTCTCTGCTAATTGCGACGAGACGGGTTAAGTACTGGAGGATCAAAAGATATTTTAATATAAGTGTTGGGTGAGGTGGCGTAGATATTTGTTAAGAAAGAAACAATTCCTTCCTTGCTCTGTTGTGTCAGTCTGCATTTATGTGGATATTTGAGTGAGAAGTTTTTTCTTCTTTCCTCTACTGCGCCAGATTCTGCTCTATTATCTTCTTCTTCTTCTGATATTTTTGGTGTTGGTGAAGAAAAACAGTTTACTTAAAAGACATTTTTCTTAAAAATCTGAGTGTCGAATCAGAAAGTGTTGAGTACGAAAGTTATTCCTCTGGTCATTACGGAGCTAAAGAACCAACTTTCGTAGCGGCGAACGCGAACGGGAGTATCGTCGACTTTTGTCGCAGAAGCTTAATCGAGTTAAGAGAACATAATTAAGGTAAGGGCACCTTCCAACTTTCTAGATTGCATTTAGGGCTGTAAATGCATGTGGGATGAATGATTATTGGGATATGTTTGTGAAAAACGTTGTGTTTTGTTTTGGAAATCAAACTGTTTTGATGTTCCTGCTGTTTTCAGTGAAGGAATTTATTGTGTTGGTGTGTTGATGATGTTTTGTTTGTTGTGTTGAGTAAGAAATCATTCTGTTGTGTTGAATGATGATTTGTTTGGTGTTGTTTTGGAGATGATCCAAATGCTTGAGTTAATTTGTGTTGGACTATTTAGTAGTTGACTTTCTATTTTGGTGATTTAAGAAAATCAGTGAGGTTATTCTGGTAGTGATGATTCTGTTTCTGATTGTGTTTTGTTGAAAATCTGTTGTTGATGTTTAATGAAAAATGTTCTGAGTTTTGAGGTTTAAAAAGATTGGTAATTATGATTCGGGTGTTTAGTTGGTTTTTCAAAGGAAAAGGTTTTGAAAATGTGTTGAAGTTTCAGGGAAATTTCACTGAATTCAAAGGTGTATTCGAATACGGCTTAAGTGTATTCGAATACAGCCTGCAAAGCTTCTGTTTTCTTCATATTTTTGAACTTGTATTCGACTACGACCCTTTGTAGTCGAATACAGATTTTCCAATTTTGCTTCTGACATAGCATCTGTATTCGACTACGACCATCTGTAGTCGAATACAGATTAGCAAATTTTGCTTCTGTTTTAGCATATGTATTCGACTACGACCCTCTGTAGCCGAATACAGATTTGCAACTTTTGCCACTGACTTCGCATCTGTATTCGACTACGACAACCTCGTATTCGAATACAGAATGCTGATTTTTTCAATGTTTTAGCTTCTGTATTCGAATACAGATTCGTGTTTTTCAGAAATTCAAGTTTTAAACATTGTTTTATAAACCTTAAGTGTTGGGGTACCTTGGGAAGGTTTGTGGTGAATAAAAATGGAATTTTTGTGATAGTTTGAAGTGGTGGTGATGAAGTTTTTGAGACTGTACTAAAGTTGTGGAAATTCTGACTTTTGCACTGTGACAGCCTCTGTATTCGAATACAAGGAGTCTGTATTCGAATACAGGGTGTTGATTCTGCCCTGTTTGGCTTCTGTATTCGAATACAATGAAGCTGTATTCGAATACAGATTCGTATTTTTCCAGAAATCTCAGTTTTAAACACTGTTTTATGGATTTTAACAGTTGGGGAAAATCTTTTGTTAATTAAGAGTGGAACCTTGAGGTAATGCAAAGTGATAATGTTTGCTTGAATGGTTGATATTGATTGTGTTGAGATGTTTTGAAAAATGAGGGAAATGCATGAATTTTACTAATGTTGCATACTGTTTCTAGTGAAGTGAAACACTGCATATTCATGCATTGCATAGTCAAGTGGTACCCGCGATGGGCCACAGAGTAATGCGCAACCACGTGCTGATCTGTGAGCGATTGCACGAGTGCTGGTCTGTTGAGCGACTGCACTAGGTACTGATCTGTGAGCGATTGTACCTTGGTATATAAGTGCTGGTCTGTTGAGCGACTACACTGGTACTGGACTGTGAGCGTCTGTACCCTGAAATGCGCAACCACGTGCTGATCTGTGAGCGATTGCACGAGTGCTGGTCTGTTGAGCGACTGCACTAGGTACTGATCTGTGGGCGATTGTACCTTGGTTTATGTCTAACGTGCTGGTCTGTTGAGCGACTGCACGAGTACTGGTCTGTGAGCGACTGCACTGGTGCTGATCTATGAGCGATTGCACCCTGGTCTTGAGGGCCATTAAAGTCATACATATGTAAAATGTGCTGGTCTGTTGAGCGACTGCACCTTGGTGAATCCAAGAAAATGTATACATGAGCATATACATATTGCATCGGGGTGATTGACCGGTGGGTCACGTTTTGGTTTATGATGATGGTTGAAAATTGTTGTGTGTGTAAGTACTTTATGAAATCTAGAATTTCTGATGAATTGGTGTGATTGTTGAATTGACTGTTGTACTTACAACTTGATTTTCATATTAATTTGGTTGTTGTTTTGCAAAGGCATACATGTCATGTATTTTCAAAATTGAGCATCCTTATTTATCATCATTGTTTTATGATGTGCCATGAATATGTTTGATATTGCTGATATAAATGTTATGTGGTATTTGTTAATTTCGGTCGGTGACCCTTTACAATTATTGTGGAAAATTTGGCTTTGCCCTCAGATGTTAATCAAACCCGTACCCCCGATGGTCACACTAACGACAGGGAACGTCGTTAATTTTCCTTGATCTTTACATTGTGGGCTACGTAAAGGGATGGATAGCTGGGTGAAGATAAGACTTGTGGATGATGCGATGGAAACCGTGCTACTGTAGCTTAGTGTATGATCAGTTTAGACTTATGTATAGGGTTTTGAGCTCAGTGGTTGTAAATATTTATTTTGGGAATTATTGTAAAACTTTTCCGCACTCTGATAAATATTTTGGTGGATTGAGAATCCAGTTTTGATGTACTTTATTTTAGTATATTATAAAGATCAATTTCCCAAAAATATCTCATTCGATTAATCGTGATGTTGTTGTTTAATTACCTTACTATTTTGGATTACGATGTCGGATGATATTTAATTTGAATTGATTTTAATTCCCTTGAAATTAATTCTAAAAACTCTTTTATTTATTTATTCGTTTTTAAAAAAAAAAAAAATACACTCGCGCTGTGTTTTAAACTCGGGGTGTTACACTATGCTTGGAAAACAACTTGCATCTTAAGCCGAGAAAACGGCCTACACCCTATTTGTGCTAAGCTGAGAAAATGATTCGCACCCATGTTGGGAAAATGACTAG
This sequence comes from Cicer cuneatum, assembly GCA_037974295.1. Taxonomy (NCBI): domain Eukaryota; kingdom Viridiplantae; phylum Streptophyta; class Magnoliopsida; order Fabales; family Fabaceae; genus Cicer; species Cicer cuneatum. The sequence continues at coordinate 14,619,616 of JBBPBO010000002.1, read as the reverse complement.
CATCTTAAGCCGAGAAAGCCACCAACATCCATTGCGTCCTAAGCCTAGAAAACGACCAACATGTTAAGCCGGAAAAATGACCCGCAATTTAAAAGGAAAAATGACTTGCACCCCAAACTAAGAAAATGACTCGCATCTTAAGCCGAGAAAATGACCCACACCCTTTGCGTCCTAAGTTGAGAAAACAACTCGCATCTAAAGCCGGCAAAATGGCTTGCACCCTATGCTGGGAAAACGACTTGCATTTTAAACCAAGGAAACAACATGCACCCTTTGCGTCCTAACCCGAAAAAAATGATTTGCATCTTAAGACGAGAAAACATCTCCCACTCGAAGTTGGAAAAATGACTCATATCTTAAATGGGAGAAAATAACACGCACCCTTTACGTCCTAAGCTGAGAAAACGATTTGCATCTTAAGCCGAGAAAATGACCCACACTCTTTGCATCCTAAGCAAAGAAAATGAACCACATCTTAAGTTGGGAGAATGACTCACATTTTAAGGCGAGAAAATGATCCACGCCATTTGCATCCTAAGCCGAGAAACGACCTGCATCTTAAGCCAAGAAAACGAATCACACACTTCTTCGCCAACGCTTTCATTTTTAGACAAGATTATAGCCATCATCTTTACTTATCTTTTACTCTAATTACAATATGTTGGACATTATATTTTGGTTTAATAAATAATTTAAAATTGTTATTTCTTAAAAAATAAAAATAAAATGAAAATTAGAAATAAATAATTAAAAAAACTATATTAGTAAAGGAATATTTTGTTCTTTAATTGTATGATACGAAAATCTTTGATAAGATAATAAATCTCTGAAAACAAATATAAGTGGGGTTTTTGTTTACAAACCTAGTAACGCTTACAAAAGAAAATTAGTCGAGGAGAAGAAAGAAAAAAGATTATCTCGAAATGACTACTAAGAGTCAGGGGTGTGTAAAAGACGGGTTTGGTCGGATTTGGTGTGTTCTTTATTCGGTCTCAATATTTGATTGAGCCAAATTTTAGACCATAACTCGTCTCTTAACCCGATCAAACCCGATGAGTTGCGGGTTCAATAACGACATAACGAAATAAAGATGAGACTGAGTTGATCCCAAGATGAGACGTCAAATAGTAGTCCTTAAACTTTCTTTTAGAAAAAACAATTAAACATAAAGAAACTATAATAAGTCATATATGGTTATCACTTGTCAATTAAACAATTATAAATTACTAAATTAGTGATTCGATTGGTAATTTTTTTTAGAGAGAGTAAATCAATAATAATATAAAATAATAACAAAAAAATAATTATTTATCCTTAAAGTAATTTGCGACGGGACAGGTAACCCAGATCCGGTCTTTTTTCTACCTTATAATTGTCTTGTCTTTATTTTAGACCCATCTCATTACTTATGGTTCAAGACGGATTCGCAGAATGGATTATATCTTGTACACCCCATTTGATGGCCTAAAACTAAAATGATTCCCATCCATTGGTTCGTGAGAGATTTCATTATTTAGTTTTTCCTGTATTTGGAATTTAAAAAAATATTAAAAAATGCATTCTCGTTTTGTTTTCATCTTATTCTTTACCCTTCTTACCATTCGCATTTTTACCATTCCTATGCCAAATGAGAGTAGCAAATTCACAATTGAGTATAATAAAATCTCGTCAAAAAACAAAGAAGCCAAAAGTATCAAACCCCATGGAAATGAACAATATCAAAACAAAATAAAAAAAGGCACTACCCTAAAGAAAGAAATGCACAGTAAATTAATTCAACTCTTACGTGAATAGCATGATGTTTTTGCCTAGTGCTACTAGAATATGTCAGAATTGGATAATGGCACAATGGATTCCATATTAATTCAAACCCAACCAGACGTTGAATTGGCGAAGACAGCAATTTAAGGTTTAAGGGTCACGTTAGATTAGAGTCCAATCAGGAATATTTTATTTTTAAAAATAAATATTACTTGTATACATTTTAAAATATTTGCATTTTTTTTATAAAATCTAGTTTTTTTTACATTTATATTAATAAATTTACAAGAATTAAACTTGTATTTGTCGAAAAATAAATTAATTTTATATTTAATCTTAATTTTTTTTTAAAAGTTAATGATACTTCATCGTAACTCATAAGATTTCTAAATTATTAGAAAGATATAAAAACAAATTATCCAAGAAATTATTACATGTTTTATTGTAAAAAAAAAAAATTAGACGTGACTAAAAAGTTAACAAATAGTATAATTTTGGTCAATAAAACTGAAAATGGATCCTTGACTAATACAAAGCCCAATTTGAATATTTGAACCGAGCCCATTTTTCATAAGAGAAAGTCAGTATCTCTACCTTCCTAACTTTACTTTCAGCTAACCCCCACTTGCTGTAACATACCCTCCTCCATGCTACATTTTCCTCTCTTCGTCTATTGTGTCATTGACAACAGTTTTTGTTCTTCTTCTTCTTTACGCATACAATAACTCACACTAAATTTCTGCTTTTACATACTTTGGTGAAGCCTAAACTACCCCTAAAACCTAAATTCTCTCCGATCAAACAAAAATTGAGGTAAATAAGGCATGACGTGTCATTAAAGATCAAAGAATAAATTAAAAAAAAATTCGACGTTGGGATCCTAGCCATGGCAAACTTCCCACAATAGCTAACCAATGTCATTCGAGTGCCAAAATAAGAGTGGTAAAGTTAGAATGCGTTTTGACTATAGAGACCTTAATAAGCAAGTATCAAAGACGACTTCCAACTATATCTTATCGATGTTTTATTGATAATGCAACTTGCAAGTCACTATTGTCTTTTATGGATTATTTCTCATAGTATAATCACATCAACATGACAGTCGAGGATATGGAACAAATCACTTTCATCACTTCTTAGGGGAGCTTTTGTTACAAAATGATGCATTTTGGTCTAAAGAATGTCAGGGCAGTTTGAACAAGGATTGATTTGCTAAACAATTTTCTATAACTCTGGTTTTGACGATAACAAATTACACAACAATTTATTTCTTAGCGTGTGATCAGTGTACAAACCCTCTAGTGACTTCTTACAGAAAATCCTCTAATCACAAAGATTTTGAGTCTGGACTACATTTAAGAGAAACATGCTCTAACTTGAATGAAAACATGCTCCAATTGATGTTGTAGTGCTTCATTTGATGACAATAATATAACAAGAGCTTCATAAAGGTTCCAAACATGCAGAAGAATGTCAAGACATCAAAGTAATAGCATGATGACTCACATTCGTCTTGAAAGAAAAAGTTAACCTCGGATGCACATTCATCTTGAACAAGAAAGTAAATTTCTATGGAAATAAAAAAAAAATTGAATTAAGTTCGTGTTGTACATGACAGTGTCGGATGGTACAAGCTATAATCAGAAGATTGGAACCAATACCAACAATGTGTTGGAACCAAGTTGGTTTTAAATTTAGAGTTTTGATGTTAACAAAAGTATTTTATGAGAACAATATATTTGACTTCAAAGAGTATGAAAGGAGATTCATGTTTTTGAAGAAAATCTAAAATAAGATTTGATTCAAACTTATAATTGAAGAAAATCTCTGACCAAGTTGAAAACAAGATTTGATCAAGATTTGAAGAAGACTTAATTAAGATTTGAAGAAGATTTGAAAAAAAATTGAAGAAGATTTGATCAACATTCGAAGAAGATTTGTTGAAGATTTGATCAAGATTTATCTACAACAAAATATGAACAGAATCAATCTGAAGAATTTACAAACTCGATCTGAACAAAATACAAACAGAATCAATCTAAAGAATTTACAAACTCAATCTAAAGAAGATACAATTCAAAATTAAACAAGGACTAAATTGAAGCCCAAATTTTAACTATAAATAGATACTCAGGGCTAAAGAAGAACAACATCGAAAATCAGAAGAGAGTAAAAGAACTCAAGCTCAAATTTCAAATTCATCTTACGGTTCAAAGAGATAAACACTTGTTTGAAGGAGAAATATTTTCTAAGTGTTATTTTCTTATAGTGTGAGAGTTATTGTTATTATCAGCTTTTTCAGAAGCAAATACTCAAGTTCCAATCTTTTGTATCCAACCCGATAGTGGTTTAGTTCCTTCATCAATCTAGGGTTGTAAGGTTGTTAGGAGAAGATTTGGCTTGTCGGGTCAAGGTGGTTTGTTCCTCAAAATTTTGGGGTTGTCAGGCTGTTTGGGAAGACTGCCTTGGAGGGTCAGGTGTTTTGTAATTCAAGATTTTTGAATTAGTGGATGAAAGCCTTCTGAATGAGGGGGTTGGATGTAGCCAACTTAGTGGTGAACTAGGATAAATCTATCTGTCCTAATATTTATGCTTTCATTATTTGCTGCCTCTGAATTCGATTGCTTCTTATCCAAGTAATTCATAAAAACCAATCAGCCTTCATCAAATCAGCAAAAAAATTTCAACTTTGGCAAACACAATTCAACCCCCTTCATGATTTATGGTGTTAGCAGGAATGGTAAAAGAGGAATATAATTTCAAGAAAAAGTAATTGAACCTAAATCTATTCACTCTGATAATTTATGTACTATTTGCTATAAGAAAGGTCATACTAAAATATCTTGTCATATGTTAACCACATGGAAAAATAAGAAACCTGTAACAACTAACAAACCAGGACCCAACCAGATTTAGGTACCAAAAGATAAAATTGTTTATGTTGTAGATGTTCTAAGCAACCAAATTGAAACACCAATCATGGTGTTTGGTCAATGGATGCTTGCAATATATGAAGGAAAAAAAGGTCTATGTTCCAACACCTACCAAACATAAACCATCTAACTCTGGTGGAAGAAGGACTGGTCAGCACAATACCTATCAGAACCATATAATTAACCAGAAATATCATAAAAATTTGGAGTATCAACAAAATCAAAACTAGCAGAGAAATCACACATATCAACAAATTCAAAATTGGTAAAGAAATCACATAAATCAACAGAACTCAAACTACCAGAAGAATCAGAATTACCATCAGTTCCAAAATTACCAGAGGAACCTGATACATCACTAGAAAGAGAACTGTCAGATTAACAATCAGAATCGTGAGACTTCTTTGAACACTCCAATCAAGACTACAAACCAGAAGCTTGATCTTAAAAATCAAAGCTAGATAAGTATTTTGCAGGTTCCCAAAAATTTAGAGGAACCAAGTTTGTAAGACCCTTAATTTTTAATTAAAATTATGGAATTAATTTTAATTGTATTTTTGGGGATATTTGTAAAATATTTAATATATGTATGTTTGAGTGAATATATATATATATATATATATATAAATATTTATTTTGGAGGATGAAATAAAAATTATTGGATGAAGATTAAATTAATTTAATTACGAGTAATTAAATTAATTGGGCAGTTAATAGAGGATTAGTGGCTAATTGCAAGCAATTAAGTGCTGAAGGGTCCAACATTATTTTAACATTATTTTTGGGTGAGGTGGCACCACAAAAGCCTATAAATAGGAGTGAGAAGGATGGTGAAATCAGAACACCATCCCTCCTTCCTCACTGCCCATACTGCATGTAACAGTACCCCATTTTTCCCTCCCATTCTGTCTCTATTTTCTGTCCCAGCTCACGATTTCAAAGTGAAAAAGAGGGAGTTCCTCAAAAACACCATTACTTGAAAATCCAAGCATCAAAATAGAAAACCCCCAGTATTAAAGTTAATCCCCACACCATTACGGAGCTAGAAAACTCAGTTTTGTAGCAGCAAACGTAGGCGGGAGTTTCGCCGTTTTTGACGCATACACTTTAGCAGAAGCAGAACACGCAACAAGGGTAAGGGCACCTTCCACTTTCTAGTTGCATTAGGGCTGTAAGTGCATAACTTTCATGGCATCACTAGTGTTTTCATTACTGTTTTGAAACTGGTTTGCCTGATGCTTGAAAGAAATGAAAAATGCATTTTTTGATGTTTTAAAAGCTCTGTGATGATTGTTGTTTGGGCTGAATGCACTAAAGTTGTGTTGTTTATGTGGGAAAGTGGAAAATGTCTTGAATGTTATTTCAAACATGATTTAAAAATGCATGTTCATAAAAGTGTTTTGAAAATGGTTTTGAAATGCAAAAATGCATTCTGTTTGTGTTTTGCTGCTCTGTGATGCTGCATGTTATTCTGATGAATTGTGAAAGCTGAAATGCTTGCATATTATTCTGGTGTGTTGTGAAAGCTGAAATGCTTGCATGGTATTTTGATGTGTTGTGAAAGCTGAAATGCTTGCATGTTATTTTGATGTGTTGTGAAAGCTGAAATGCTGTATGATGTTCTGATGGTTTAAAAGTCGGGATGATTTGTTGTTGATGATCCTGATTCTGTTTTTGATTTGAGTGTTTCTGATGATGTTGATGATTTAAAAAGAAAAGGGATTTTTAATGAGGAAAGTATTGTCTGGAAAAAATGTTGAATCTGTTTTAATGTTGGTTGTTTATTTTGAAAAGAAAACAGTTTGAAAAGGGTTGAAATCTCAGGAAAATTTCACTGATTTTCGAAGGTGTATTCGAATACAACATGTGTGTATTCGACTACAACCTGTTAAGTTTCTGTTTTACTTAAGTTTTCAAACTTGTATTCGAATACGAGCCCCTGTATTCGAATACAGAGGAAGGATTTTTGCTTCTGACTTAACATCTATATTCGACTACGACCATGTCGTATTCGAATACAGAAGTGGGATTTTAACACTATATTCGCATCTGTATTCGACTACAGGCATGTTGTATTCGAATACATAATGCAGATTTTCACTAGTTTCAGCTTCTGTATTCGAATACAATGGGTCTCTATTCGAATACAGATTCGTGTTTTTCCAGAAGCACTATTTTTAGCTTCTATATTCGAATACAAGGAAGCTGTATTCGAATACAGATTCGTATTTTCCAGACAATCAAGTTTTAAACACTGTGATATACAGTTTAAAGTATTGAGAAACCTTGAGAAGGGTTAAAGTGATTTTAAATGGGGTTCTTGAAATATTTTGAAGAGGAGAGGATGAAGTATTGAAAACCTTTAATAATCTGGGAGAAAATGTTGAATTTTTCAAGGTTTTGTCTTTTGTATTCGACTACAGGCATGCTGTATTCGAATACAGAATGTTAAAATTGCAGTTCATGCTTCTGTATTCGAATACAAGGGGTCTGTATTCAAAAACATATTCGAGTTTCCATAAATTCCAAGTTTTTAAGAGTGTTTTGTAAACTCTGAGTGTTTGGGGAATTTTGGGATTGTTGCGGTGAATTAAAATGGAACTTTGGGTGATATTTTGAAGTTGTGGTGATGATGTTTTTAAGACTTTACTGATGTAATGAAAGATGTTGTTTTGTGCACTGAGACTGCCTCTGTATTCGAATACTAGAGGGCTGTATTCGAATACAGAGTGTAATTCTGCACTGTTTTTTGCCTCTGTATTTGAATACAGAGAAGCTGTATTCGAATACAGATTCGTAAAATTCCCGAAATCCCAGTTTTAAACACTGTAATTGAATTTTATGAGTCTGGGAAAACATTTCAAAGTGTTAATGATTACTTGACTGTTTAATCATGATTGTGATGATGATAATTCTGACTGTGCTGAGATATTTTAAACATGATGAAAAGCATATTGTTTCTAGAGAAGTGAAACACTGCATATTCAAGCATTGCATAGTCAAGTGGTACCGCGATGGGCCACAGAGTAATGCGCAACCACGTGCTGATCTGTTGAGTGATTGCACGAGTGCTGGACTGTTGAGCGTCTGCACTAGGTACTGATCTGTTGAGCGATTGTACCTTGGTATATAAGTGTTGGTCTGTTGAGCGACTGCACTGGTACTGGACTGTTGAGCGTCTGTACCATGAAATGCGCAACCATGTGCTGATCTGTTGAGCGATTGTACTTTGGTATATAAGTGCTGGTCTGTTGAGCGATTGCACTGGTACTGGACTGTTGAGCGTCTATACCCTAAAATGCACAACCATGTGCTGATCTGTTGAGCGATTGCATGAGTGCTGGACTGTTGAGTGTCTGCACTAGGTACTGATCTGTTGAGCGATTGTACCTTGGTATATGTCAAACGTGCTGGTCTGTTGAGCGACTGCACGAGTGCTGGACTGTTGAGCGTCTGCACTGGTGCTGATCTGTTGAGCGATTGCACCGTGGTCTTGAGGGCCGTTAGAGTCAAACATACTGTGCTGGTCTGTTGAGCGACTGCACCTTGGTGATTCCAAGAAAATTGTATACATGAGCATATACATATTGCATTGAGGGATTGACCGGTGGGTCACGTTTGATTATATGATGAATGAGTGGAAATTGAATGTGTGTGAGTACTGTTCAAAATCTGAATTTCTGATTTAATGATTGTGATTTGCTGAGGTGTTGTTTGTACTTGCCACATATTTCATAAAAATTGGCTGCTGTTTTGAAAAGGCATATATGTCATTAAAATTTCAAATGAGCATTATTATTTTCCTCATCATCATATGTTATACCATGTATATATTTGTTGCTGTGAAATATATGCTATGTGATTATTTGTTAATTTCGGTCGGTGACCCTTGCTATTATATTGTGGAAATTGGGTTTTGCCCTCAGATCTTACCCGAACCCGTCCTACCGACGGATACACTAATGACGGAAGCGTCCTTAGTTTCCCCTGATCTTTACGTACGGAGTATCCGTGGACAACGCAGAGGGACAGACAGTTGGTTGAAGACGAGACTTATAGAGGATACGGTGGAGACCGTGCTACTGTAGCTTAGTGCATGATCAGACTACACTTTTGTATAGGGTCTTGAGTTTTGGGAGATGTAATTTATTTTGGGAATTAATGTATGACTTTTCCGCTGTATTTTCCGCACTCTGATACTGTTTAGTGGCCACAGGCCAGGTATTCTCTTTTGAAATGAACTGATGAAAATTTTATTTTAATTTCCTTGAATTAATTCGGAAAATTCTTTTATTGATTTATTTTATGGAAAAAAAATACACTCGCGCTGTCTTTTATACTCGGGGTGTTACAAAGTTCATCGGAACCAGAGGAAGTAGATATAGACAAACCAGAAGAACTTGAAAAATTAAAGGATACAAGCATATCAAAGAAGATAAAAAAAAATTCAGATGATGATTCTTATCAAGTAAAAAATAGTCAACATAAGTCATAAGGAAGATCTGGATGGAAGTATAAGTCATCTCATCCAAAAACTCTAATTATTGGAAGTGCAAGTTATCCTTTGACGACCAGATCATCACTAAAAGATATCAATTTGTTTGGCTTACTCTCATTAATTGAGACTACCTCTATTGATGAAGCATTGGCAGATGATGGATGGATTCTTGCAATGCAAGAGGAGTTAAATGCATTTAAGAGGAATGATGTTTGGGATCTAGAACCTAGACCAAATAAGAACATTATTGGAACCAAGTGGGTTTTTGAAAAACAAGCTAAATGAAAAAGGTGAAGTGGTCAAAAACAAGGCAAAACTTGTCGCACAAGGCTACAGTCAGCAAGAGGGCATTGATTACATTGGGAGATTTGCTCCAGTGGTTAGGTTATAATCTATTCGTATCCTACTTTCTTTTGCTACAAATAATAATATTACATTATTTCAAATGGATGTTACAAGTGTTTTTCTAAATGGTTATATAAGTGAAGAAGTCTATGTTAAACTACCCCATGTTTTGAAAATTCTGAATCATGGTTTCAAACTTAGGAAATCACTGTATGGTCTAAAACAAGCACCTAGGGCGTGGTATGAAAGACTTAGTAACTTCTTGCTAAAAAATAACTTTGGAAGAGGATAAGTAGATAATCCTTTTTTTTTTAAATCAATAGGAGATGAAATTTTAATTATTCAAATTTATGTTGATGACATTATTTTTGGATCTACTAATGGCACTTTTTTGCCAAGAATTCTCTAAATTGATGTAGCTTGAATTTCAAATGAGTGTGATGGGGGAACTTAAGTTCTTCTTAGGGATACAAATTCAGCAAAGTTAAAAAGGTATATACATTCATCAAACAAAATATACAAAAGAGTTTCTCAAGAAGTTTAAGATGAGTGATTGCAAACCTATGACTACACCAATGCACCCAACTTGTTCACTTGAAAAAGACGATTCATGCCAAAAAGTTGACCAAAAAACCTAAAGAGGAATGACAGGATCCCTACTTTACCTTACCGCTTCCAGACCTAACATCATGTTTAGTGTATGTGTATGTGCAAGATTTCAAGTTAACCCTAGGGAATCACATTTAACTACTATTAGGAGAATCCTCAGTTACCTAAAAGGCACTACCAACCTTACCTTGTTCTACAAGAAATCTCTTAAGTACAAACTTAGTGGATACTGTGATTCTGATTATGCTGGAGATAAACTTGAGAGAAAGAGCACTAGTGGAAACTGCACATTTTTAGGTGAAAACTTAATATCTTGGTCAAGTAAGAGACAAAACACCATTGTAATGTCAACAACAGAGGCTAAGTAGATTTCAGCAGATGGTTGTAGTTCTCAACTACTTTTGATGAAACATCAACTAGAAGACTAAGAAATCCTAGAAACCAACATCCCAATCTATTGTGATAAAACTTCTGCCATATGTAAAACCAAAAACCCTATACTACATTCTAAAGCTAAACACATAGAGATCAAACACCACTTCATTAGGGACTTTGTTCAAGAAGGGGTACTAAACATCCAGTTTGTAGACACTAAACACCAATGTGCATACATATACACCAAACCACAACCTAAAGATAGGTTTGACTTCATCAAGGAAAACCTAAATCTTACCTTCATATCTAACTGATATTGTAATCACCTCAAATTAGTTTAGTTTTAGATTAGTTTTTATATTTTCTTGTAATATGTTATATTCATGTTATTCAAAAAAAATAGCAAAATAAAAAAGAGAAGAAAAAAAATCTCACTTTCATGTCTTTTTGTCTCATGACAAAAAGGGGGAAAAGATATTTGATAAAGTGGGGAGAAAATAATACATAGACTTAGGGGGAGCCCTAAGTTAGGGGGAGTCAAAGAAATATAAAGAAAAGTTGTTATAAAAAATACAAGTTTTGTCACCATCAAAAAGCGGGAGATTGTTGAAACCAAGTTGGTTTTACATTTAGAGTTCTGATGTTAACAAAAGTATTTTATGAGAACAATATATTTGACTTCAAAGAGTATGAAAGAAGATTCATGTTTTTGAAGAAAATCTAAAATAAGATTTGATTCAAATTTATAGTTGAAGAAAATCTTTGACCAAGTTGAAAAGAAGATTTCATTAAAATTGGAAGAAGATTTATTTGAAGAACATTTGATCAAGATTTGAAGAAGATTAGATCAAGATTTGAAGAAGATTTAATTAAGATTTGAAGAAGATTCGATCAAAATTTGAAAAAGATTTTATCAAGATCCGAAGAAGATTTGTTGAAGATTTGATCAAGATTTGATCAAGATTTATCTACAACAAAATATGAACAAAATCAATCTAAAGAATTTACAAACTCTCTCTAAACAAAATAGAAACAAAATCAATGTGAAGAATTTACAAACTCAATCTAAAGAAGATACAATTCACAATTAAAGCTCAAATTTTAACTATAAATAGATACTAAGTGCTAAAGAAGAAGAGCATAGAAAATCAGAAGAGAGTAGAAGAACTCAAGCTCAAATTCCAAATTCATCTTAGAGTTCAAAGAGAGAAACACTTGTTCGAAGGAGAAATTTTTTTTGAGTGTTCTTTTCTTATAGTGTGAGAGTTATTATTATTATCAGCTTTGTTAGAAGCAACTACTCAAGTTCCAATCTTTTGTATCCAACCCGATAGTGGTTTAGTTTCTTCTTCAATCTTGAATTGTCAGGTTGTTAGGAAAAGATTTGGCTTGTAGAATCAAGCTGGTTTGTTCCTCAAAAGTTTGGGGTTGTTAGGCTGTTTGGGAAGACTGGCTTGGAGGGTCAGGTGTTTTGTAATTCAAGGTATTTGAATTAGTGGATGAAAGCCTTCTCAATAAGGGGACTGGATGTAGCCAAGTTAGTGGTGAACCAAGATAAATCTATCTGTCCAAATATTTATGCTTTCATTATTTGCTGCATCTGAATTCGATTACTTCTTATCCAAGTCATTCATAAAAACCAATCAGCCTTCATCAAATCAGCAAAAAGTTTTCAACTTTGGAAAACACAATTCAACCCCCCTTCTCGTGTTTGCACCTTCACAATGATCTTAAAACGTCAAATGTCAACGATACTCTTTTGAAACCTATAAAAGCATAAAACTCTTCTCCTAAAAAGATAGAGAACACTAGATTGAAAAAGCTTATCGTTATCCATGTGAATACAAAAAGAGATTAAAAAAATTGAAAAACGATTATCCTTCAAATCCTTTATACGAAAAGTTGTTTAGAAAAGATAACGAACAAGTAAAATCTTTTGTGATACACTTTGAAGGAAAGTATCTTGATTGTAAAACCCCAACTTTATATATTTTTCTAGTATTGGTTGTTTCATTCCAAGAGTTTGATTGTACTAATCTAGAACATTGAGAGATACACTATGAAGGAAAGTATCTTGATTGTAAAACCCCAACTTTATATATTTTTCTAGTATTGGTTGTTTCATTCCAAGAGTTTGATTGTACTAATCTAGAACATTGAGAGAAAATTATTCAAGATTTTGATTATACTAAATTAGAAGCTTGAGTAAGTATCTGTTCTCAAGGGCTTGATTGTACTAAGTAAAAAGCTTGAGAAGATACTTTCTAAGAACTTGACTGTACTAAGGTAGAAGCATGGAATAATTTATTCAATAGCTTGATTGTACTGAGCTAGAAGCTTGGAAAGATTTTATGTGGGAAATTCTTCCAATTTAAGGGACTTGACATAACTACAATTTGTATCAGACTCAAACCCATGATTATCTTCTTAGGAAAAAAAAGTTTTTCCACTAGACCGAGCTACATTTTGATGAATAATACGTGACTAATAATATATACATACTCTCTCTATTCCTAACTATAAGCATCTATTGAGAAAAAAAATTCTCTAAATATAAACACATATACAAACTACTAGATGCATTTATTATTCTTTTTCAAAATTAACCCCTATTAATATTATTAATTTATCTTGAACTTGAAAAGTGAAAAGTTAACATTAAATATATCTATTCATAATTGGAAATTTAGTAAACACAAGACACAAAATATACACATTAATTACATCATTCACTTTTCTTAATATATGTGAAAAACTCAATGAGAGCTTATAAAAAGGGATGGGGGAGTATAATATATACTACTGTTATAATATGTTAATATATGTCTATTAAAAAGAAAAATTGGGAGGGGGACATGGCACCTCTTATCCCCTTAAAAGATCCGCCCTAGCATACAACTTGTTTGATATCTAAAATGGATCCAATAAAGTATAATTATGAGAAACTTGCTCTTACGGGAAGAATTGTTCGGTGGCAAGTACTATTGTAGGAATGTGATATTACATATGTTACCTAGAAGGCTATAAAAGGGAGGGCCTAAGTAGATTACTTAGCTCATCAACCTATTGGAAATTACTAGTTAATGTAGTGTTGATTTCCGGATAAAGGTATCATCGGTTTGTCTGGAGAACACGATGGTGAAAACTGGACCCAACTATTTGATGGGGCCTCGAGTGTAATGGGACATGGGATTGGAATTTTATTGATATCCCCAATAAAACATTGCATCCCAATCACAATACATATGAGCTTTGACTTTACAAATAATATGGAAAATTATTAAGCATGTGCCATGTGCATTCTTGTTGTTTTGGAATAAAAAAAAATACTAGAGGAGTATGGCGATTCAACGATAGTCATTAATCAACTACACCAACAATAGGAAACTCGAAACAAAAAAGTATTACCTTACTATGCTCACATCAAAGAGTTGTCTACGTAATTTAGCAAATCACCTCCCACTTATTCCTTGAGAGGACAATAACTTAGTCAATATTTTACCTACATTGTTCTTAGTGTTAAAAATAAGTCAAGATAAAGAAATCTCATCCATTAAAATGAAGAATCGATATGGTTCAACCTAGTGTCACGTAGAAGAGGCAAAGTCATATTGAAATCCTTGGTGCCATGATATCAAACATTTCTTTAAATGAAACATAAGGATGTTTGTTTTATCACAACCATGTGGGGTTTAAAAAATAATTTTAAAACCAATTTTACAATGTTATCTTTCACATATCAAACATCCTTAATCTATGAAAAATTATTTTAACTAATGATGCATGTACCTTTGATTTGTTAATGTTTCCAAAGGTCATAGACACTCCAAATTTTTGTAATGAGAGGAGGCACCATACTTTTCCATTCATGTTATTGAGTATGTCTTGTCCATGTATCAATGTTCTTCCTTGATTGTTGGATGATGTTTCTACATCACAAGTTAGTAATGATTTTGGTACCCATATTTGTTTGGGTCCTTGATGGTTAGTATATCTTCTTCTAGAATATTTTTCTTATGATAACAATTTGGTTCAACATGACAACCCTTTGAACACTAAGAACACTTCTTTTTTGTTCTTGGAGAATGTTCTGATATGAGACCAGAATGTTCTTCCTTTTTTTGAAATCCTTTTGCTTTGAATTTTTTATCCCTTTTTCTATAAAAACATATGGAATCAAGATGTCCAATTTTGTTATAGTAAGAGCATCTTTTATTACCTTTCTCATCCTTCTTTTTTGACACAAAAATTTTCATAAAGCTTTTCTTTTTGAGAAGTTTTGAAACGTAAATCATGTTTGTCAAATATCCCTTCTTCAGATATCATGTTCTTTTGAAAAGTTTCAGTTGTTTTTACCAAGTTGGTTAAATCTTTTTTCAATTCATGAACTTCTATTTTTAAAGAGGTACTTTCTTCCATAGTTTCAAAACATTCTGGAATATGATTTTAATGGTTATCTCATTGAGAATCTTTTGTTGCTCAACCATTTTTAAATGAGATTGCTTCAGGCTTTGGATGATTTTTCTAAGTTCGTCATTCATGAGATTTCTAAGGTGTGAAATGTTAGTTGGTATTGTTTCAAATCAGAATTATGCAGAGCTTTCTGCAGAATAATGTAAGTACAACGTACTTGCGTCCTTGCTCAAAACTCATCAATTTGGAGATCAATCTTGCCATCACTTTGAAGGTTGTTTTCCTACTTTGGGCATTCAGCTCGAGTTGTGGGCTTGACCACTTCTTTGAGTAATCTTGATACTCTTTAAATTATGGTTTAGACTATGGAAAATTATCTGTTTTAATTATGCCTTTAAAAGAAAATAACTAGAATGTTCTTTTGTAAAACCAGAACATTCTTCATTTTTGTTTTGTATGAGTGTTGGATTTTGACAGCTGTTGTGTGTCATACTTTTCTGCTCTTTTCACGTGTTGCTTTTTGCAGATATGCAGTGTTGGTATTTATGTCTTTGTTGTACTTTTAATCATAAATATGGACATTGATCTTGCTGTTTGTTCTTGATGTTTTGCTTTGCATTTTTTATCCTCTTTGAACGAATATGTCCAAAACAATCTTGTGTATATAATTTTGTTGCTTTCATAATGAATGCTGGTAATTTTTTATGAAGATTTGACAGTTTTTCGCAGCCCAAAACGATCTTGATTTCAAGAAAACTTCGTTCTTTCGCAAATCAGAATGTTCTTGGATTTGTGCTGTATGAAGAAAAAAAATGTGGCAGCTGGATTTAGCAGTTGTCTAATGTCAATCCTTTGTCTCAAAAAGCATTATGTGCTTTTTGCAAAAAGGTGTAGCAACAGTTTCCTTGTTGTCCTTGCTCATAGCACATCAATTTGGAGATTGATCTTGATGTTGTTTGCTTCTTTTGACCTTTAGCTAGACTTTTGGGCTTTGATAATTGTTTTGAGTAGTCTTGACATGTGTTTATCTTAAGGTCTGGACTATGGAAAATGATTTTTTTACTTTTTCCCATAAATGAAATAACTAGATTGATTTTGATAATAGACCAGAATGATCTTCGTTTTTCTAGATTTCTGTTTTTAATAAACTAGAATGATCTTCGTTTTTTCAAAATGATCTTGTCATCAATTTCCAATTTTGCTAAGACATGATTTGCTTTGATTTATATCATGGTGTGATCACTGATTGTTGTATGAATGTATTTGATCACCTTCTTCATGAAGATGTTATCTTGAAGATGTAATAATATTCTCTTGAATGATTGATATATGATATATTTTTTTTGAGATTCTTTCAATATTGAGTAGATACTTATACACTTTGATGATGTGAATGACTCTTTGTTTGTTCACTTATGCAATTCATGTTCCTTAAATAAAACACAAGTGCAATCATTAGTATATCACCATTCATAAAACTTAATCATTTATTTCATAAGATTTATTGTCATTAAAACATATATAAAAAATGTTTGTTGTCATTCCTAAAAAAATGTTGGCGGGGAGAACCCGTATCTCTAAGCAAATATCTAAAACAACTTCATGACAAAGGTTAAAGTTAAAACAAAATATATTCTTCAAAAAGAGAGGAAAAAGTATCAAATAAAATAAATACACCAAATAAATAGTGATATCAAAGGTGCCTAAAGATCAAGGAGGCTTGAGACAATTTTGAGATGATGGTTTCCAATGCCTATGCCAATTAATACGTCTTTTAGCGGGCAACTCCACGAAAGCTCGTCTTAACTAACTAATTTTTCTTCCTACTATATCTTATATTTATAGTATTTTATTTACAGTTTCTCCCTTCTATATTATCTATTCAAAGAGAATGGAAGAAAAATGTGAGACTAAGAAAAACAGACAAACCAATACTTATCTGTATGTTGGTTTATATATAAAAGTGATACAAAGTTTTGTTTTTCCTTTTAATTTTACTTTTTATTAAGTTTAATAACTAAATTTTGAAAATATTTGTACCTATAAATAAAAGAATACCAAATTTAATTTTTCTTCTAATTTTATCATTTATTTAAATTATTTTCTATATAATTTTCTTCTTTGTTACCAATTAACTAACTATTTTTAAAAAAAATAATCAACATAGAATTTTGAAATTTCTATTATTTTTATAAACAAAAGAAAACACACAATACGTACTAATTACCTTCTCCGAATCCTTTCAAGTGTCGCCTTTTAGAAGTTTTTATTTTTTTTATTTGTTATTTTCAAAGTAATATTCATTATTATTTTGACAAAAATATCTCTAGCTATATATTGTAGAAAAATATATATAAAATATATAAATAAACAATTAAGATTTTTAAATTTAAAAGACAAATAATTATTTATTTATTAACTTTCTTTTTATATGTAAATAATTTTTTTTTGTCAAAATATGTAAATAACCTTAAAATGTTAATTAACAGTATAATAATAAAAATAATAATAATTTGTTGTTCTTACATTATAATTTAGTTGATAAGATTAAATATCATATTTTGATATTTTGAGACCAAATTCCAGACCTTACAAGTGTGATGATATTTACTATTTCATCTGACGTTAAAAAAATTAATAAAATTAATTATTTTTTAAATTGATATTTATAATTTTAAAATTAATTTATACTACTTAGCCATTGAAATTATTGAGCATTGCCATCACTAACATCTAATCGCAACACTAATGATACTGTTTACAGACAATTTCCTCATCTTTAGGTAAACAGTCAAGTTCCAGATTAAGATTCAGTACAGTCAACTACACTGCAAGCAATAGATCTAAACTATTCGATCTTAATCAAATAGTTAACATTTTAATTTTAGATTTCAAATCATTTTAATTTTAAAATAAATTTAAAATCTAAACCGTTAATCACAATTGAACGATCCAGATATAATAACTGTGACTGCAGTCAAGCAAGTGTGGAATGCACGGAATCCAGTTTCCAAGTTTCCTTGTCCAACACTTAGGCTTTCACTAACTCACACAACTACATGAACAACAACACAATACAATTTGTGCTCTCACTTTTTCAACTACAACCACCACCACTTCCAACTTAAAAAAAAAATACTCTTATAACAACACAAACCAAAAAAAAAAAATCATAAACTCAAATATTCCAAAAAATAAAACTTGAAGTTTTTTTTTTCTTCTCTTTTTGATGGACCCTAATAAGTTTATCGGAAAGCCACCAACGATAATTGACCTAGAACGTATGCCGGAGCGTGGGTCCCACCACCGGAGATCTCACTCCGACACTTCATTCCGTTTCGCCGCCACCTTCGAAGACCTTCTCCTCTTCGACCCTTCCGACTTCGACATCTCCAACCTCCCTCTTCCGTCTCCCGTCTCCGGCGCCGTTCCGATGACAGTAGATTCCGATGAGTCCAACGGGAAGTCAACGTCGGCGCGTCAGTCTGTCGGACACCTCCGGAGTTTGTCTGTTGACTCTGACTTTTTTGATGGATTAGGGTTCTCCGGCGCCGGTGAGGAGAAAAATGGGGAGAGGAAGGTGAACCGTCATAGGCATAGTAATTCGATGGATGGGTCTTGGACGACGTCGTTTGATGGTGACTCAGGTATGGTGATGGTTGATGGTGTGAAGAAATCTATGCCACCTGAGAAACTTGCTGAACTTGCTCTTATTGATCCTAAGAGAGCTAAAAGGTTTATTATCATCATCACAAACAATTTCACTTTTTTTATCTCTAGCACTGATACCTCTGATTGAAGGCGTGTTCTATATCTGACAAGCATCGGTACCTCTAAACCAAGGCGTGTCCTGTGTCCGACAAGTGTCGGTACCTAACATTGACATATTGATTATATTTAATGCATATATTAATTATTATTGGTGTCTGTATTGTGTTAGTATTGTATTGTGTATTATGTCTGCGTCACTACTTCTATATGTGTTAGTATTGTATTGTGTATTATGTCTGTGTCAATATATGTGTCAATATATGTGTTTATGAATTGTGATTCTCTTGCGGTGAATACACGGAATTTCATGAAGTAGTTAATCGCACCCGATGATATCAGATTGGATGATTCAGATCACACATCCAATTTTATTGCGTGAAACAATCTCAACCGTCGATTGAAATCAGATACAATAGGGATTCCTGTTCCATGTGTTCATATGTGTTTCATAGCATTTTTTTGTTATATTATTTGAAGTTAGTTTTTGAAAGAAATTTAATTTATTTTACTTTATTTTATCTACAACATTTCTTGTCCTTGTTTTAAGGGTTTGGTTTTTTCTTTTGAAAAAACAAAAAAAAAAAATATTTTGTGTAATTAAATTGTAGGAGTATTTGTGTTTATGATTGGTTCAATGTTCATATGGAATTTCTGGTCAAACATTAAAAACAATTGTGTTTCTGTGAATCTCTTCTTGACATAGATTTGGTTTAGTATTTTTTTTGTGTGTTTTATTGTGAAATGGATAGTTGTGAAAGCGGTTAGATTTAAATTTGTAAGCTACATTTTCCCCCTTCTTGTAAGAGTTTTTTTCTTCACAAAAATTACATTTTTGAGTTTAAATGTATTTATGTGTGTGGTTGGACCTATGTTTCAAATGGTTAATCCTGCACATATAGAAGTTCTAGTCAAATACTAAAAAATATTGTGTTTGTGAGTCTGATCTTATCATAAATTTGATTTTTTATTTGTATGTTTTTTATTTTGTATTTGATGGTTTTAAATAAATTGTTTCTGTTGATAATAAATTAATAATACGCTTTCTAATTGTGTGGCATATCATAATTTTTTTAATAAAATAGATGAAAGGGGTGTTTGGATTATGTCGAATTTGGTTTGGTGCTTAAATTGCTGTTTGTCTTTACAGGATTCTTGCTAATAGGCAATCTGCAGCTCGATCGAAGGAGAGGAAAACTCGGTATACAAGCGAGCTGGAGAGGAAGGTGCAGACGCTTCAAACCGAAGCAACTAACCTATCTGCACAACTTACCATCCTTCAGGTTTGTTATTTCCTTTTCATTTTGAAATTCTGAATTGTAGCTTTTAAATGAAAATACATGAACTTGTTTGGTAACTTGTTCTTGTCAGTGTTTGGTGGAACCCTCCATCTTTACCTATGATGTAGATTTATTTTCTGTCTGATTGTGATATTTGTGATCACAACTGTTTATGGAACCCACATAGTACCAAGGACTTTTTCTTTGAAGAAAAAAGTGATTTGTTGATTGTAAGTGTTTTAGTTTCATGAAATGAAAAGAAGGGCTAAGGGTCTGTTTGTTACATATTTTAAAAAAAGTGACATTGACATTCCATAATTCAGGATCCGTTTGTTATACATTAAAAGTTGTTTGTGTTTTTATTTACGGTAATGAAAATCATTTTTTTAAAAATAACTGAGTTATCAAAAATGATTTTTTGAGAGTCTACTCAAAACAGCTTCTCTTTTGAAGCAGTTTTTAGAATACTTTACAATTATGATTTTTTTTTTTTAATAGCTGTAACAAACGAATGTAAACTCCTAAAATTTATGTACTAACGAACGGTAGTGGAAGCTACCAGATGCCTATCTTTGCATAGATAGATGACATGATTGCTACATAAATTAATCACAGTATCTTGTTGTTAGGATTTGTGAGCATCTGCCTTTATACAGTGTACATACTTCAAAACATAATTGGTGCCTTTTCATGTGATTGTTATAAATGGATGGTTGGTCCCCACCACTCCACCTCATCAAATATCCTCTTCTGATCTAAAACATTTTTTGGCTGAACTAGGTTAAACCTTTCTGACTATGTCGCATGCACGACTCTAGTGTTTTTAGTTAAATTCTCTGTAGCACCGACACTTATGATCGGAGGTGTGTCTTGGTATTTGATATGTGTCGGTCTCCGACACCGACACATCGATTACAATCAATTAAATATTTGCTTCATAGGTTAAATTCAATTTGTGTACACTTGACATAATGTGCAAAAGAATAAAAAGGAAGTAAACTTATCAATAAGTCATATGATGCAGAGAGACACTACTGATTTGTCTGCTCAGAATAAGGAGCTCAAAATGAAGTTAGAGGCTTTTGAACAACAAGCACAACTTAGAGAAGGTATGCATCATTTCATATTTATTGATGCCTCAAAAAGTCAATTTGTGTTTCCTCCTTCATTCCACCTATTTCTCTCTGCAAAATAATAATTAAGGCTGCATTGAACTTTGAAAACAACAAATAAACAGAAACAAAGTTCTTTCTGCTTAAATATGAACATGGCTACACTTTGCGATTGCAGATCTCAACGAGGCATTGAAGAAAGAACTGCAACGCCTTCGGGCGCAAAAGAGTCAATTGACTGCTGTCACTAGTAATCCTTCTTATGGCGGAATGTTTTCACAATTTGCCACCCAATTAACCATGCAACAAACGACTAATCCTCGTCCCCAACAAGCACCACCCGGCATGCCGCCTTCTCCTTCCGATCAACCTTTCAATTCGCGCGGCCGCCCTAACTTCATGGACTTCAACCACCAGAAGTAGCTCATATACTAGCATCAAAGTAAATGATATGGTTACACAATATATCATTCATCACACACAAGTAACATGTATTGTGTATATGTATATGTATATGCATGTATTACATATGAGGAATGTGAAGGGTATCATTGTCCTTAGTCCTATGTTGTTGTTTTTATGATATATTATATACTTTCTGCAATTCTAGGTTAGAAACACAGCCTTTGAAATGTGTGTTACAGTTCTTTGGTGGAAACACAGTTAACATAAAGATGTAGAAGGACTAGTTGATATTGATAATAGATTGTGGTTATGGAACCACATAACATGTTGTAAATGTTTGAAGTTGAGGCTTCTTCATTGTCCAATGAAAATATATATTTTTTCTTCACAATAGGCAATACTAATAATCAGCATTGTTAATATGTTATAATTTTGTTAATATTATACAGAAAGAGAGGTCGAACTCTTAACTTTCTTATGACTTCAATTCCTAATTTTCCTACTCCAGTGATCAATATCTCTTTAATGCAATGAGAATATTAAGATTGGTTTTATGATTTTCGTTGAAAATATTAGATCTATTTATTATAGATTTTTTAAAAATGATTTTTATAGTATTCTATCTTTTTATTATAACTTTTTTAAAAAAGAATTTTCAAAATAAAGTTTTAAATAAAAAATTGGTTTAATTAATTTATCATAAAATATTATTTTAAGTATTTCATTTATTTGTTATAATTTATTTTTGGATAACGAAATTTTAAAAATGATTAAAATGAAAAATTATTTTAACTGTTTATAAAAATTATTTTTGAAAGATACATTTTTTATAAAATGTAATTTCTATTATATTAAAATCTTTAATAATAAATATTTAAATTATTAAATATAAAAAATTATTTTTTTTAATCGATAACAAATAAGTTCAAAATAATTTTTATTAATTTTAAGTAAATTATCATAAAAACCATTTTTAAAAATATGAAATCAAAATCACTTTTTAAAAATTTAAAACAAACCAACCCATTAATTATTTTAGGAAATGTAATATATATATATATAATTCCTTGGTTAGAGGCACCTACAGACATTGCTATTTATTTTTTAATTTAAATTAAGTGCAGTTGTATATCTTTTATTTTTGCACAAATACTGGTCTTGTATAAAGAATAAATATGTTTAATAGTCTTGCTTTTTGACAGCATAATTCTATGTAAGAATTGAGCAGCACAATTATTTATTATTATATCTATAAAGAGGCATATATTTCTCCAAAGTATAGTTCAAATGGTTGAACTCAGACTTATGAAGAAATTTGAGAAGAAAGTCTGAGTTCTGACTATTGATATAACATATTACCAACTAATATTTATTTATTGAAAATATACTAATGAATTGTCTTTTTCTTAATTTTAATTAAATTTTAAAATCAAATTAACTATTATTGCAGTATAGTTTACAATATGCTTCTCGACTTACTTTTCCTGTCCACCATAGAATAGGCCAATGGCGAGTACATACGAAATATTTAAATGCTTTTGACCAAGGAATCTTATATTTTGGAGCACACAAGTCAAACTCATCCTCCTCCTCCTCATTATTATTAAACAAAATACATTCTGTCTTTTAAATTTCAGCTAACAATTTAATTTTTTTTATTTAATTTTAAGTAATAATTTGATTCTTTATATCTTATAATATTAATAATATTTTTTGTTCTCCATAAATTCAGAAAAAGTCATCGTCATTTTCAAACAAAACACATAAAATATTTTATTAATTTCAAAAAAATTTATATACTAATTAAATCTATAACTCAAATATTCGAATAAACTCTTATATTCATCCCCTACAACAAAAACATCAAGTCTATCAAATAAAAAACTCACATTTTTAATATTTCATCGCCAAATTACCAAAAGAATCACTAGTAGAAAATTGAGTTTTTAATACGGCGAGTTAAGTCGTTTACGTGCCACCAAACTTAATGCGGTTATTGAAGTAACAATTTACAAGAAAGGGAGTTTGAATTGTAAATTAACCTTTTAAAAATTCCTGAAAAAATATTAACTCAAGATTGATCTTGGTTGTAAATCAGAAAAACGGAGAACGTTCTTGGTTCTAATCCAGAAACGGATAACGTTCTTGGTTAGTTAAAAATGACAGTTTTAGTTAATATATTAAACTTGATATTTAAAGACTTGAAAGTAAATAGATAAGGGAAGGAATATAACACACAGATATATCCTGGTTCACCTAACTTGGGCTACGTCCAGTCCTCACAACTGTGAGATTTTCAACTAAGTGCTCCAAGGCAAGAACTCTCTTGACTTTTACACAAATTTTCTGCTGATTTATCTCGATCTGTTACAACCAATACCTTTCAATCCAGAAAGGAGTTTTTTTCACTGATCTATCCTTCAATCTTTACAAAGGATTACTCACACTACCTTATCTATAACATAGAAGGATTTTCACAACTTCTCAAGACTAGTTTTTACGCACTTTGTCTTGAGATTACAATAGAATGATAAAGTGTTTTGATAGAATCTAAATATCCTCAACTCGTGTTTGAGTATTTGATTATGATCTTTTGAACTGAGAGTGGTTTTAGAACACAATCGTGATTGGATGTTGCAGTTTCTAAGAGCTGGACAGAACTTAGAGAAATGTATGAAAAATGTAGAAACTCTTGAATCTGAGTTATGAATGATGGAATGATTGCTTTGTTCAGTTCTGGTTTTTGCTTATATCTTGAGTTCTCTTTTATAGACTCAAAAAGTGCTTTTGACAGCTCATTTGTCTGTTGGGAATAGTTGGCTTGTCCTCTGTCAGATTCGGTGAGAGCAGGCCAAAAAGCAATAACGTTCTTCATTATGCTTCTAATGTTCAAGAGCAAACATGGTTCTTCCTTTGTGTTGCAAATGAGTCTTGATCATAGTGATGCGTATTCTTGACTTTTAAATTAGAGGGATCCTCTGGTGATATCCTCTGGAGGTATTTTCTGGTATCCTCTTGAGGTATCTTCTGGTATCCTCTGGTGACGTCATCTAGAGGTATCCTCTGGTGACGACTTCTGGAGGTATCTTCTGGTGACGTCATCTGGGGGTATCCTCTGGTGACGTCATATGGAGGTATCCTCTGGTGACGAATTCTGGAGGTATCCTCTGGTGACATCCTCTGATGACGTCATACTCTGGTGACATCCTCTGATAACGTCAAACTCTGGTGACATCCTGTGATAACGTCATTCTCTGGTGACATCAGAATACCGTCTAGAATGTTCATGGATCTTCATATTCGATCTTGCTTCTCTCAACTGATTTTGTTTAAGTTCATTGGTACCTATCTTGATTAATACACTCAAGCACACTTATTAGGTACAAAAATATGCTTTAGAATCATAATTATAATTCTTAATTAATCTTTGTGTATCATTAAAATTATTTAAGTTGGGGTTTTGTCTCAACAGTTATATTGGTGACTAATTTAAGACATACTTAAAAAATATCGAGCACACTTAAAACTTGGGTTCATGACCTCCTAGTTTTCTTTTAATGTTGACTTCACAACCCGTGCCGCCGTTTTATCGTCACCATTTCATTGATTTTTTAACACAGTTTTGATTCTCAAGTTCTTGCTCATTAAATATTAAACTTTATTTATGTAGAGATATCACTGTGAGTAATTTTATATAATTTTTTACTATTACAATTGTTGATAATTTACTATATAAGTCATATAACAATAATTGTTCACACCTTAAGTTGCTAAAATGAATAGTATATATAGACATAAGTTCATTTCAAAAGAATAACATTACATCTTAGTTGAAGGAGGGCTATCTATTATGGGAAAGAAAGTAAGAAAAATGACATGTCAAAACTCTTTTTTTTTTTTTAAGTGTCTCTTTATCATTTTGTTTTCTTTTGTTTGGAGACTAACGATGAACTCATTATTTGCATTTTCTTTCTTTTTTTTTCCGTTAATTTTTGCATTTTCTTACTGAAGTATATGTTACAATATTTCTCTTCATCTTATGCTTTATAATTTTCAAAAAAATAATAATATGTTTTATAAGATTTTTTTAAAGACTTTTAGATGGATGCAAGAGATTTTACCAGTTGTATTAGAAGTTAAATTACATACTTTACGTCTTTCATTTTGTGTAATTTGTGTGTGGACAGAATAGAGAGCAAAACAATAATCAAAATAATAACGATAAGGAAGAAAACAATAGCATACTATTAGATTACTCTTAGCTAATATGAATATGACACTTTAGGACAATAAATAAAAAAGTAAACTATACACTAGGAGGACAATAAAATTGTTTCAGTTTTAATTTTTTATGTTAATCTTTACGGTTATTTATTTTTAACATAAGTAGTTATGGATGGTAGTTAGATGAATGTTAATTGTTTGAGTGAAGTGTATCAGAAAGGTGTGGAGGAATTTTTACAATTTTCTTTAAAAAAACTTCCTAAAAATAAAGGAAAGTTTTATTGTCCTTAAATGTTTAAATGAAAATGGGTTACATTTTGAATAAATAAGAAATCATCTTATTTGTTCTGGGATTTTCCAGAGTTATACAAAATGGATATGGCATGGTGATTCGTTAAACATGGCAAATATATTAGAAAGGGAAGAAGTTCGTGAAGATATGGACAATCAGCTTGAGGACATGATTCTTGATATTGGATAAGAGCCTTTTCAACGAGCACATGTTTTTGATAGTTTGTGCAATGACAAAGAAGTGGCTTGTATCCGGGATGCACTAACTTCACACGATTGTTTGTGGTGTTGAGATTGTTCAACTTGAAAGCGAGAAATTGGGAGACAGACAACAGCTTCACGGAACTGTTTGAGTTGTTGAAAGAAATTCTTCCCGAAGATAACACATTGTCAAACCGTTATTATGAGGCAAAGAAGATATTGTGTCTAATGGGTATGGAGTATAAGAAAATACATGCATGCCCTAATGATTGCATACTATACCGAAATGAGTTTGAAGAGTTGAACCAATGTCCTAGGTGTGGGTTATCACGCTTTAAAATGAAGGATAGTGATTCCAATTGTGATGAAAGCACAACAAGTCCTCATGCAAGGTATCTTCCAATAATTCTAAGGTTCAAACTATTATTTGTTAATGTCGATGATGCAAAAACTATTAGATGGCATGCAGATGAGAGACAACATGGTGGACAACTTCGTCATCCAGCTGATTCATTGCAACGGAAGAAAGTTCATGAATTGTATCTTGAATTCGAGAATGAGCCAAGAAACCATAGACTTGGACTTGCCACAGATGGAATGAACATATACGGTAACTTAAGTAGTAACCATAGTTCATGGCCCGTTCTCTTAATTATCTACAACCTACCTCCTTTGGAATTAATTGAAGAAAATGACATTGTGATTTTGTAATTTTGTTAATGGACATCTAAATCATTTTTCGCCTTGTCAAGAGTAGTCTGATATTGTATATTTTGGTTATTAGATGATTATATAAAATTGTGGTTGCAAGTACAAAAACTCTGATTTGAAATTTAATACGAAATATTGTATGTATGTATGTATAGAGCAGGAGCGTAAAAACAAAATGAGAAATTTATTAAAAAAAATAATTATTTTAACTCTATCTATTAAGCCAGTTGATTATAAGAACCAACTTAAAAAAATGATTTGTTGAATTGAATTTATGATGTATAAGTCGGTTAAGCTGAACCGACTTAACAAGACGAAGTTTTGTTAAGCCGGTTCATGAAACGAGTTAAAAAACATGTTTATTAAGTCGTTTGCTATTAACTTGGACACAGAGCCGACTTAAAATATATATTTTAACTGACTGAAAAAAGTAAAATTCCACTAGTGAATATCTTCTCTTTTTATCTGTCTCTAAATCAAATTCCTAAAATATTATTATTTTCAATTTTGATAAAATTATTATTATTATTATTATTATTATTATTATTATATTAATAATAATAATAATAATAATAATAATAATAATACGTAATGGGTTTTTAGGTTTGTTAAGAGCCTGTGTTGTGTTGTGTTGAAACAAAGAGAGAATAATCTAAGGGTTTGTTTGATTCTCCTCCCAAAAACTCTATTTTAGTTTTTTAAAATTTAAAAACTAAAATATTTGTTTGGATTACTTATTTTTAAAAACTGTTTTGTAAAACTATTTTTAATATTATACTTTTTAAAACTAAAAAAGCAAAATAGTTAAATGGTGTTTTAGGGATTGTTTGAAACACTTTTGCATTTTAGTTTTTAAAAAATGATTTATAAATTTGATTTTAAAAATTGTTTTAAAGAATAGAATTAAAGAAAAAACTTGTTTGAGATACTTGTTTTTAAAAACAGTTTTAGATATGAGAAAAAGAGAAAAATTCTTTGGTAATCTAAATTTTTAAAACATTTTTTGACTAGAGAATTAAAAAAACTGAAAATTGAAAATTGAAAAAAAACTGAATTAAAATTGAATAGAATATGATTTCCAACAATTTATAATGGTCACATCCTTTCTTTTGAAATTGAGAAGCTTTCTCATGTACCTAAAACATAACAAGCATGTCATCAATTATGAGAAAATTTAAATAATGAGGTAAAAATAGAACATAAAATACTGCAATTTAAATTTCATGAAACAGAAAATAGAAGCACTTTGGTTGCACTTGCAGAAAATGGAAGCATTATGGGAAGCGTGACAGGAATACCAACGGCTAAAATTACTAATAAAATATGGTTAATCTTCCAAGCACTTGGTGATATTGCCTATTCATATTCATACTCGATGCTTTTTCTTGAAATACATGTTCCAAAGACATGGATAGACCGCACAATTAAAAGACAACCTCATTTGTTGGGTTGTTCGTTATTGTTATTGTTATTGTTATGGTAAGGATCTAAATGAATAAAGTGATATGGTGCTTGATACAATGTATTTGAGTCCGAGTTATCAAGTGTTATCCCTGTGGTGAAGACATCTATTGCTGGCACTTGGATTGTTGGTCGTCTATG
The DNA here is from genome assembly GCA_037974295.1 of Cicer cuneatum. Classification (NCBI taxonomy): domain Eukaryota; kingdom Viridiplantae; phylum Streptophyta; class Magnoliopsida; order Fabales; family Fabaceae; genus Cicer; species Cicer cuneatum. The sequence continues at coordinate 14,591,088 of JBBPBO010000002.1, read as the reverse complement.
TGCTGGTAAAGCTTTTCTTACTATCATTTAGTATTGGTTTATCAAGGAGTACTCAATCCTGAGATGGCTCTGTCTTATTTTTTTATATGTATGTTATATAATTTTTCTTATTTTTGTTAAATTTGAATCAGATAACTGCACTGTTTTCATATTTAAATCATTATCATTTTTGTTTTACCTAATTAACTTGCCTTACCATTTTCTTCTAGGAAACAAGAATGGTCTTCTTTTTCCCCATACCACCACAGACCAAGGTAATTCCTACATTTTATATATATGCTTTCTATTTTTTATTTTTGGTACTTTATGATGCTATTTTAATATCATGTACTATGGCCTGTACAAAAACATTTGTAACCTTAAGATAATATGTCAAACTGTTACTCAGCATTTTGATCAATGATTTTGATTACTGTAACGAGATGATGCAAATTCCCTGTTTCTATGAAAATAACAAGCACTAAAGCCTATGTGTAATTGTAATTGAAAACAATTTGAAACCTATTGGTTTAGTTTCTATTACCAAATTACAAACTCCCTTATCCAGTTAAGCTGAATTTGTGAAGTTTCTGAAATCTGTTTGTTTGTCTGCAAGTATGTCATAACTCTTTATCAATGCTCTACTCTCTAGGCACCTCTCAGTATTTGTTTTCAAATTTTTGTTGAGTCTAATAAACTCTTATATGTCTTCTTTTGCATAAATTATCCATTAATCAACTATTCATGTTTAGGATTTGACATAGACTTGAAGGGAAACTTATATTTCGTGTTAAGCATTCATGTAAGGAATTGGGAAGATTATCTCACTAACACAGCTAGTCTCTCTAAATCCGATTAACTTTTGACACCTCAATCAAAACAGTCCTTGTTTATAATTTCAACCATAATTCTCTGGAATTTTTTGTTTGTCTTCAAATTTTCTCTTTAATTGTGATTTGTCATTTGTAATGAATACCTTTGAAGCTAAGGGGTCACTATTAACACTCTGTTCATATGCGTCATTATTAACACTTTGCACTCTTTAATTTTCTTTCTTTTTTATGTTTAATACTTGGGTTAAAATCAAAATTTGATATCTAAATGGTGCTTTCTAGATGTGGGCCTATTGTATGTTCAGAGGTGAATGAGCTACATGACTTTGCTTTTTATTTATTTCTTCGTATGTAGTTCAATGTTTTATCAATAGATAATTTATGGTATCATTACTAATTAGCACATCATATATTTATGTTCTGTTTTCTATGATTATTAATCAAGTTTATTTTTTCCCTATAAATTTTTTATATTTTATAGAGTGTGCAAGCTTCTAGCAAAGGAACTGACTATAGTTTCGAATCCGACAATGAGGGTAGTATATGCTCTAAGAACTTGAACAAAGTTGCAAAGGTGAGAAACTTCTACTATATTATAATTATAATTATAATAATTATTATTATTATAACATTGAGAAATTAAATGGTATCAGGCAGTTGAAGGGCTTAATGTGTATGATATACTAGAGCCATGCTACCATAACCCTGATGATGCAACAAATGGAAGTTCTAAGTTGCCAATGAGTTTCCAAAAATTAAGAGAAACAGAGAGACCTCTAACAGCGAGAAAGAGGATGTTTGGTAGGGCTTGGCCTTTTAGAGGATGCGTCATTATTAACACTTTGCACATACGATTAAGAGACATTTCTGCCTCTACACAAACCAAAAGGTTTCAAATTGAATAATGTTCATTTTTCCCTCTTTTGCTATCCCTATCCTTTATATAACTACCATTCCCCTCTAACAAACTAGCCACATCAGCAAATATAACCAACTCCCCTATTTAACACATTTTTTGGGCTTAGGCACAAACCCAGTATCTAACATTCTCACTCTCCCTCACCTTTTAATTTAACAGAATTCATCACATAAATAGTCCACCCATCTCTCAGCCACATCTGCATTCATCCCTTCCCCTTTCTTATTTTTCCTAACATAAATACCCCACACCATGGGCTTGGCAGTTGATGTGCTAACTGTCTATTCGAGACCGAATTCACATTTGGGGTCCTAACATTGCCAGCCCCTTGAAATACATGTTTGTCCTCAAGTCTAAGCTTAAGACATTGACTCTTAACACATATGTTTGTTCAGAAGATTATGACTATGATATTCCATTGTGCAATGTTTGAGAGGACAAGGAGATAAAGAACAATAATACAATTAAAATTTCATTTCCACAATTAAAAGAGTTATCGATTTCTGATGTGCCAAAGCTCAAGTGTTTTTGTTCAAGAGTATATGACTACAATATCATGGTGCCATCAATTGAAGAGTTTTCAAATGTGAAAAGATTTCCCCATGGAAATAAATCAGTGAGCATTAATTATTAGATAGTACCTGAAGATAATTTCGCCAGACCTCTTCGCTTGCAGTAACAGTGTTGGTGTCTGCATTCCACCCAAATCCAGTGTTTTGTAAAAGTGAATAGAACTCACGATACATGGCTCGTAGCCGATGCATTTTTGCCTTTAGTTTATCCATTTTAAAGGAACGATTAGTCATAGAACTCAACCTAGTAGTCATTGAGTTCCATTTTCTAGCATGAAATACACCATTTGGCATATTTCCTTTTGTAACTTCATCAACCATAATATCAATAAAAGCTTTAGTTACAAAGTTAGGCCAAAGCTTTGATTCAAGATTATAAACATTAGTTGCCATCTATAAAAAAATAAGCAAACTCATGATCATAAAAAAAAAGAAATGTTCAACTATAAAATAAAAGGTTAAAGAATTAAACAAAAAATTGCAATTGATTCATAAAGAGAAATGTGGCGGAATAAATACTAGTAATTTTCCTCATTAGTATTTCAAGAGCACTATGAAAATGAAGAACTTAATAAGAAAAACCAAAGAACAATTGAGAAACACACAATCCATACATGCATAGCATACAAAATTCAGCACTCAATCAATGAGTTGATAAAAAATTTGTATATTAAGATATTGGATAAGAACCAACCAAACTCATGATCCCAAGTTTTCTTGACCAATTTTTCACTTAGAAAGTAGCTACATTACCTGTCCAGCAGAGGCAAGCGCGGCAGTGGGTGCAGGCGCATCATGTGTGGCGGAAGAGGAGGAAGTCGTAAGGAATTGCGAACGAAAACTTGAATTCTTCATGCTTTTTCAAATTCTCCAACCTGTTTAGTAAACTATATGTATCCAAGTTATTTTGAAAATGGGAAAGAAAGTGGCGACGGGTATTTGCAACTGCCGTTGCCGCCGCCTTATTTCGTGATCACAGATTGTTTGCAGCAAAAATTATGTAACAAGAATTCTTGTACTGTTTTAGGTACTTTTTAAATTTTCACAAATTAAAGAAAAAAATGAAACAAAAAAAAAACACATAAACAAAAGATGATTTCGTAAACACCAAATAAGTAAGGAAATTAAGGAAATCAACAAATGAAACCAACTTAATTCGAAAAATAAAATTCAATTTAAAACCCAAATTCAAAAAAACCATATACAAAGGAAAGGAAAAGAAAAACTAACAAAAGGAATTATCATAGAGAGAATGGAGAACACAACAATGGTCAAGAAGAGGGAATGAGGTAGATGAACTTGATCGAATCGCAAGTTAGAGTTCTAGGATTCACCGTTTTGGCATGACTCCATGGTCGCACATCGCGTTTCTGCGTGATTTGTTTTCCATCGTTTCTGAGGGAGAGAGAATGAGGAATTGTTTTTATTTTATAAGTTCAACGTAATTATAGTTATGCCATTAATAAAAAGTAACTTCTCCGTGTTTTTTCTTTTAAAAAATTTAAAACTGAAAAGCAAAATACTGTTTACATGTTTTGCTTTTTTAATTTGAAAAAGTATAATATTAAAAACAATTTTACAAAACAGTTTTTAAAAATAAATAATTCAAACAAATTTTTAAATTTTTAAAAACTAAAATAGAGTTTTTGAGATTGAAATCAAACTGGCCCTAAATCACTATTTAACTGTTTTGTTTTTTTAGTTTTAAAAAGTATAATATTAAAAATAGTTTTACAAAATAGTTATTAAAAACAAGTAATCCAAACAAATTTTTTAGTTTTTAAATTTAAAAAAAATAAAATAGAGTTTTTTGGAGGAGAATCAAACAAACCTTATAAATCTTTTAAATGTGAATTTTTTTTTATCAAATTGAAAACTTATAAACTAAATTTTAAAATGTGATTTTTTTATTTGATGGATTAAATGTTGTTGTTGTTTGAAGATTTGAATTATGAATTTTGTTGAAAATTTGAATTATGAATTTGACAAAAATTAGAATTTTGTTGAAGATGATATATAGTTATTTTTTTGAATTTTGTTTGAAGATGGTGATGAAGGGTAAGAAGGTATAAAATTATTGATATTTTAAAATATAAAAGATCACATCCTTATTTAAAATTAAATAAATGATTTATTTAAAATAAATAAATAATTAAATTATTAGTTGAAATTAATTTAACGGAGAACATGAATTAATTTGACGCAAATTTTTTCTTTAAGAAAGAATACTTCTTTTTAAATTGGTATGCATTGGAATCAAGAAAGTGGCCACCCTCGGACGGCAAAGGGAACCTCTGTTTCAAAAATGTCATGAAATATACTTTCACTAAAAATAAATTTGCTGAACAATTAGCCTGATACAAATAGTATATTTCCAAAATCTGTATAGTATTTAATAAGGAATTTAATGATATATATATTAAAAAAAGCTGACTTATTGAATAGATCTCTATTTTATAGTGCAATTAGATTCTCCCTTTATATTTGGAGGTTCAGGTTAGTATGCTCATAAAGTTAGAACTAAATTAATGTAACACTTCATGTAATCCAAATCCATATTCGGAGATACCTTAGATTAAAATAAAATAAAAATTAGTTGAGTAAAAAAAAAATTGGTTAGCTAATTAACAAGATCATGACACTAACAAGAACAAAGAATTTATTACATTCTACCAAAGAAATTTTTTGTATTAATTTACTGCCTCAAAATGATCGCTATACATGTCCATTTCGTAATTTTCACAAAATCAAACTATAACATTGGCCTGCAGCTTAATGAATTATAAATATAAAAACTATAATATAAATATAAATCTTTGGTTATGACCAAAGTCTTAATTTTAATACATGTGTCTTAAGGACAAGGGCCCAAGATATAGAAAACCAACAAAAGAATTCAACTAGTATATAAAAGAAGCTTTTATTTAATCAACACTATACTATAGTGTTATTAATTTGGTAGTTGCAAAAACTAGGAAATAATGGAGATAATCAATATGTTACTCTCTTTGATAATTTCCTTGGTAGTGTTATCAATTTTGTTGTTGATGTATAAGACTCGTTCTCCTAAAGAAATGGAAGGTATCCCTGGTAATCTAGGTTGGCCTATTGTGGGTGAGAGTTTCTCATTCCTCTCTGATTTTTCAAGTCCATCTGGAATCTTTAGTTTCATGAGCAAGAGACAAAAGAGGTAATTAACACAAATATTAATACTTAGAACTTTGTCTAAATTATTGAAGTCTAAATATGTTTTGGAGTTTATAAAATCACATTTATTCAACTTTTGTTCTTTAAAAAATTTCAATTTTTAAGATGTACTTAAGTGGCTTGAATGACATTTTATTACGAGTTTTATGTGACAAAAAATATATTAAACTCTATTATATAGCATTCGGATTGTCTATTGTAGAACAATCATACAATTCACACTGTAATTAATCTCGGTCGTTGATTTAAGATCAAATATTTGTTTCATGCTAGGTGCTTAGTTCCAAAGATTTTCTTGTTTATGATTATAATTTTTTATTTTTGTGGCAGATATGGAAAGGTTTTCAAGAGCTTTGTGTTAGGAAGGTTCAGTGTGTTCATGACTGGGAGAGAAGCAAGTAAGATATTGTTAACTGGAAAAGATGGGATTGTGAGTTTGAACTTGTTTTATACTGGCCAACAAGTTCTAGGCCCAACAAGCTTGTTGCAAACCACTGGAGAAGCCCACAAAAGGCTTAGAAGATTAATTGCTGAACCTTTGTCATTGGATGGTCTTAAAAAATATTTCCATTTTATCAATACTCAAGCAATTGTAACATTAGATCAATGGCAAGGAAACAAAGTTCTTGTTCTTGGAGAGGCTTCTACAGTTGAGTGCCACCAATTTTATTCATTTATTTTTTGAACCGCTCAATGTTATTAATTAATATTGGTAATAATGTTAGTATTTTGTTGAAAGCAAGAATTGAACTTGTGATTTTGTTATCACTTCAATGTTTTTTGGGAGAAGAAAAATCCCAACCAATTGAAAATACTCAATTTGAGTTGATTTTTACGATCTATTATTGCGAAATTCGAAACAAATTAAACCAATTAAAAACAATTTGGTTTGGTTTGCTTCAATCAAGTTAATAACTTTTTTATTAAATTTAATAAATTAATTTTAAAAAATATGAAGAAATTTTTTTGACATTTTTGTGAATACTATAGATTTTTTTATACTATTTAAATTTAAATAAATACATAAGTTACAGTGAGATAAATAATATATAATTAAAAAGTAGATGAATATAACATATTTTTTCAGATATTACTACTTTTATTATGTGTGAATTAAAGAAATAATAGTACAATATTGATTGATTTTGAAAGACATGAAATCGATTGCCGAACTAATAGAGGTTGAATTTGATCGATTTGGTTTGATTTAAATTTCAATATGGCAACAACAAAATATTGAATCAATTTAATTGATTTTGATTGGATCTCCGATTCTTTGGATCATTGATTTAGATCTTACCCTCTAGATAAATGTTTGCTTAAGCATACTTAAAGGGTATTTATTTCATTTAAACATAACTCTAAGTGTAATTTTTCCTTATATATATTTTGCTCCTTGTTAAGTAAGTTATTTGAACATTTTAGTTTACACTTAAAGTCATTGGACACATGATCATGAGCTTAGAGCCTAGTGGAGAGGATCAAGAAAAGTTCAGATCAAATTTCAAGATCATCTCTTCCTCATTTGCCTCATTGCCTTTTAAACTTCCTGGAACAGCTTTTCATCGCGGTATCAAGGTAACAAACCACTTCAAATCGACTAAAAATGCGTACTAATCCGAAATATTCACTTGTGGTTTTGGTTTATTTGTGAAAATTTATGTTTGCGAACTATCGATTCAGTAATAAGAGTATGACATTGTAATTTTAAGAGAGAAAGTTCAAATCTTCTAAAAAATAATTGTATAATGAATGTTAGTGTTACTTTAATCAACATGTCATACAATCCTCTTGAAGTAAAGTAATTTAAATCAACTAAGAATTCGTCTTAATCTGATCACATTAATAACAGTACACTTGTGTTTTTGTTTTAACCATGAAAATCTATCTAAGGAAGTGTCTGTTCAATGATAAAAACTATGAAGTAAATTGAACTTTCCTTTCCTATGATGTATTTTTCGACTAAGAATTCGTACTGATCCAATATATTTTCCTGGTTAATAAGAGTACACGTGTTTTTAATTTATATATGAACATTCGTATATATGAAGTGTCAGTTTAGTGATAATAGTTGGATTCTGTAATTTCAAGGGAGAAAGTTCAAATCTTCTTAGTAACACCGTTAGTATGCATATTTTGCAGGCTCGCGATAGGATGTACGATATGTTGGATTCCGTAATTTCTAGGAGGAGAAATGGTCAAGATTTCCAACAGGATTTCTTAGAGTCCTTAATTATGAAACATAGCAAAAAATCAAATGAACAGGAAGAAGATGAAAATAAACTCACAGATAAGCAATTGAAGGACAATGTATTAACCCTTCTTGTTGCAGGACATGATACCACAACTGCTGCTCTTACATGGCTTATCAAATTTCTTGAAGAAAATCCAAATGTTCTACAGCAATTGAGGGTAAATAGTATAAACGGTTAAATAATTTTTTAGTCAGAATAAAATTTTATTTTTATTGTTAAATTTTTTAATCTTTATAAAATTATCATAAACGTATTTTTTGAATGATTTTTTGCAGATATTTTTATAACATTATAAAAGTTCATCTACAAAAATTAAGTTCAAAATTCGATTTTTATGTCTATATTTTCTTTGTTTTCATCTTAACTTTTTAGTGTTTAAAAAATTTATATTTAATTTATCTTAAATTAAAAAATTCTAAGTTTTGGAGAGAAACTTTTTATAATGTTTTAAACATACTTACAAAAAAATCTTTCAAAAATTTAGACAAATATCTTTCGTTCGAGTAGAGACTAAAACTGTTCAAAATAATTTTATAAGACTAAAAAATTTTGTTTTTTATAGAAACTAAAAATAAAATTTTATAGCGATAAAAATTTATTTAAATATAATATTATAGACCTTAAATATGTCACTTTCAATGGTTGAAAAGATTTTAAAAATGTAGCTTCATTATTTGATTTTATTTTGCAGGAGGAACATAGTCAAATTATTGAAAACAGAAAAACTGGAACAGATCTTACATGGTCTGAAGTTAATAACATGCCTTACACAGCCAAAGTGAGCAACAAATATTTTAGTTTCTAGAGTAACTTAATAAATTGCTATAATTATTTGTCATTTGATTTTTAGGTGATTAGTGAAACACTAAGAAGAGCCACAATACTACCTTGGTTTTCAAGGAAAGCATCCCAAGATTTTGAAATTGATGGTAAGCCAAAAAAATACAAAATGGCCAACTTATTAGGATGTGTGTTTCTTGTTGAAAATGTTAACAAGTATTTAGAGATATTGTCGGAGATTTAGTTAGTTACTAGTTTGTTATTAGTTATAAATTATGAACACTAAACACAGTATTAATATGTAGAGATATCTATAGATAATAGTGGCAGAGCTAGAAATTAATTTTCGGAAGACATTGACAAAAATTCTAATATTTTATATAAAAGTAAATCCTCATTTTAGTTTTTTGAATGTGTGAGGTATGTCTACTATATAGTTATCGAAATTAAACATATCATGAAACCTTTTTTTTTTTAATTATTTTATGAATTTAAATTGACTGATAAAAGACACATTTGAAAATTAAATTAATTAATGAAAGACATATTCGAAGAACAAAATGACTAACAAAATATACATTTAACTATATTTTATGTAAAAATCGTTTAATAATGTAAAGCTTGGGAACTGTGGCACTTGTCGATCCTCCCTTCCTCCGCCTTTGACAGTTAATAATTTAAGAAAATAAAATTGATTGTATGTAATTACAAGTGTCAATGTTGAATCAATATATTTCATTGATAGATGTTTGACACTTAAACACATCTTCAATATCCGATTTTTCATATAAATGGTTGGATGTAACCATTTTTGCTCATTCAATCAAATAACAAATTTTCGTTCTTCTCTCAATCATATATCTTTTTAGACAAATATTAACAGCAAATATCGAAACTTTTGACCTCCTTAATAATCTATTCACTCTTTGAATTATATTTTCTAACAAAAGTTAGTGTTGAATTTTACAGGATACAAAGTTAAGAAAGGTTGGTCTCTGAATCTAGATGTTGTTTCAATACATCATGACCCTAAAGTTTTTCCAAATCCCGAAAAGTTTGATCCTTCTAGATTTGATGTAAGTTACTTCTTCATATGAATTAAATTATTAATGTCTTAGTTTAATTCACAATATTAATATTATTAAATTAAATAATTTTTACCATTGTGTAATTAATTACTGGATTAGAATTAAAAATTGATGAATATCAATAAAATGCAGGAACATTTAAGGCCTTTCAGTTTTCTTGGATTTGGTAGTGGGCCACGTATGTGTCCTGGAATGAACCTTGCCAAACTTGAAATTTGTGTCTTCATTCATCACCTTGTCACCAGATACAAGTAAGACTGTATTTACTTTATTTCATAATTATGATATATTAATCTTATAGGTGATGCTAAAAAATATTTTAAGGATACTTAAGAAAATTAAAATTAAAAATTTTGTATTAAAAAATAAATTTTAAACTTTTAAAAATTTGAAAATTTAATTTCCAATACATTTTTATTATAAAATTAATATTTTTAGTTGCTTAACAATAGACATAGCAATAGGGTAGAAACAAAATTTGTCTCTCATTCTCGCACTCAACTAATAAGAAATAATAATAAAAATATTAAAACTATATTTTCTATAAAAAGAAATTATAATTTTTAATGTTTAAAAAATATTAAATTTATTGAATATGTACATGTATATAAAATTTAAAATTTAAGAATAAAAATTATATTACTAATAAACGATTTTTAATTTCGAGGAAATCTACACCTAATTAAAACAGAGTTTTTTTTATCCAAATCAAGACGGATGTGTTATCTCGTCCCTACTTAACAAATGTCCTTGAAAAATTTGTTAATATTTTTTTAATTTTAATTTATAAATACTAAATTAAATCAACAAGAAACAAGATTTTTTAGGAATTACAATCAATAAAATAATGTAAAGACTACAAACCCAAAAGTTGTATATTACGTTAACTAAAATATCATTTAAGCCTAATAATAATAAAAGAGAATTATAAAGATACTTAATTATTTTGGTGTTAACCATCTATTTTGTAAGATACAAGCAAAGTCAAAAAATAAATAAAAATTGATCACTAATTATTTCAATTTAAATCGAATTCAAGAGACACATACTTAACTAAACTCAAAATTTAAAATTTATTAGCTTTCTTAAAACAACTAACAATTTCATTTTTTATATTCATTTCAAATAAAATTTCAATTTGAATTCTTAAATAATACCATCTCTCCTATTGAGTCCTACTAGTACAAAAATATAATAAAATAATTTTTGTCAAATTAGTCTTTGAATTATCATTATGTCTTCTATTTTTAAAATAATCGAATGACTAATTTGATATATTAATAATAATTTATGACTATCTATTAAGCTTTTATAATTCTAGGACCAAACAAAAGAAGAAGAAAAAAAGAAAGTTTAAAAATTAAATTAATACTTTATTCTATTTATTTCAGCATTTTTATAATAATGGAAATTGATGTTTCAGATGGAGAGCTCTAGAGAAAGATGATTCTGTTCAACCAACTCTTGTGAGGATGCCAAAGAACAAATATCCAATTATAGTTGAGTCACTATAATTAAATGATTCCTCCAAGAAACCATAAGATATGAAAAACCTTTCTTATGAAACTCATCAATCAATGTCTCTTTATTGTTGTTATTGTTATGAGAGAAATGAAAAACCAAACAATGCTTTATATCCTCAATGAATAATTGCATTTTCTTTTTCAGTATATATCGGTAAAGTTAATGCAAGTATGTAAAGCATAAACAAAATAGATAACCTTAAATTGACATGTGTCTTCTTATCACAACCATTACTAAAATTGTAATATGAAATAAAAAGTAGCTGAGTTTATGTATTAGAGATGAAAATACATTAACTCATAACATAATTATCAATAGTTCAAATTATGTCTTAAAAAGATGTCATATTTAAGTATTGAGTGACAACTCAACATAACTTTTTTTTAAAATAACTGAAATAGAAAATTATTATTAATAACATTGATATCAATGAATATTATAAGATTTGATGCATATTCTTTGAAGTTTTAAAATCAAACTCTAACCACTTAATTATTATTTTTTAGACAACTTGAACATATCTGTCTCCTCTTACGTGGAAAAAAATGCATTGATTAAAAAAAAATTTAAATATATAAAACTGGCTTCAATGGATTTTTAATAAAGAAAAACTGCTCTAATAGATTTTCATTTTAACATGAAGTAGGTTTAAGGTTTTGATCTGTACTGTTAAAAAAATTTAATCTTAATTTTAAAGTATTAAGATAGATATGATTCTGGCCTAATATATTCCTCAATTGCACCTATCTGTGATAAATAAAAGATAATGTTCATCGTATACTACAAGAGCTATCTATATTCGACACTTATTAGTTAATTCACAATATGAATTGTTCTAAATTTTGTCGGGATACAATTTGCAATATGTAAATGGCAAAATTTTCTAAGAGCAGTATCAACGCCCTATGGTAATTAAACAACATCCCTTATGTGATTGGAGAAGTAAGCAAGTAGAACAACGATATGGGTGGATTATTGTTTTTTGAATTTTGAAAAATGTTTGAAGAGATTTCTACCGAGCACCTCCACATTTGTATCTGTCACCCCCTCAAGATACATGAAAAGACAATTTTACTCTTTTAACTATTTATAATAAATTTCAAAATGAATATTTTCGAAAATTTTAAATTATCCAAATTTTCGAAACTTTCCAAAGTTTCGAAATTCTTGAATTTTTCTATTTCGAAACTTTTCAAATTTGGAAACTTCGAAATTTTCCAGATTTGAAAACTTTCGAAATTATTCAGATTTGGAAACTTTCGAAACTTTCCAAATTTATAAACTTTCGAAACTTTTCAAATTTGAAAACTTTGAAATTTTTCAGATTTGGAGACTTTCGAAATTATCCAGAAAACTTTCGGAAAATTACCTACGGATCTTAGTTCATAGATAAATCATTAATTACCCACGGAAAAACCGTGAGTAAATTTGTTATTGAATAAATTTATCTTTTTAAGAAGATTACATGGTTAGTGTGTAGGTAACGTTAAAAATAATACGTGAATAATGTTTAAAAAAATGCAACTCAACTTAAGTTTTCAAAATATCCTCATATTTTATTTTTCCATTGATTGTTCGTGGGTAAAGTTAAAGTAAAGTTTTCGAAACTTTCAACTTCAAATGAAACTTCCGAAATTGTTCGAAACTTTCAGCTTCACACGAAACTTCTGAAAATGTTTGAAACTTTTTTTAATTATATGCCTTTCGAAACTTTCAAAAATTTCGAAAGTGTAAATGAATTTTGGAATTTGTGATGTAAACATTCGAGAGTTTGATGAAACCATCGATAATCTAGGGAAAAAATTTCACTTCGAAGGTTTCAGCTTCTTCAAAACTTTCAAAAATTTACAAAAATTTAACTTCGAACGTTTTAAATATTCAAATTTTATCTAAATTACGTACTTGTTTTATTTCAAAGATTTGAATGTTTCGAATTGTGGGGTGAATTCTGTAAGTTACGAATGAAGGGGGTGAAAAAGTGAATGGTAATTTTCTTGAGATGGTTTTATAGTTAATAAAAAGGACAATTAGGACATTTCACAAAGAATGGGGGTGGGAGGTCAAAGTAGGGGGTGTACGGTACATTTCTCCTGTTTGAAAACCAATTTATGTCACCGAATATATTACTGGGTTGATTCGCGGTCTAGGTCGCTCTCTTTAAGACATTTTGTGGCACTGCCCAAGTTGTGGACTATCAACCACGATGTTCCCACGATAAAACAGTCCAGATTCACGTATCGGAGTTCCACTGCACTGTAGAAAATCGTTCAAGAATTGCACCCTAAATATGGCTGTTAAAGCCACTCTCAAAATGACTGTTAAAGTTACTCTCAATATGGCAGTTAAAGCCACTCACAATATGATACTATGACCACTCATAAATCATAAGAACTACGACACAAAACCTCTAAAAAATGACTGTGATATTCGGACCACTCAAAATCGAATGGACTACCGTATAAACTAGGAGTGGTCAAAATTTGAAAACTGAACTGAACCGTTTGAAAATCGAACCGAACCGGTTTTCAGTTCTAAAAAACCGAACCGAACCAGTTTTCAGTTCTAAAAACTGAACCGAATCGAACAGGTTTTAATTTAATTTTTTTGTTCCTATAAGCCAAATTTTACATATTTACCCCTAATTATTTGTAAAAAAAATCCGGTTCTAGTTTTTTAACCAAAAACCGGTTAAGTTCAGTTTTTTGAACTGAAAACTAGTTCAGTTTGGTTTTTTTAGAACTAGAAACCGGTTCGGTTCAGTTTCAATTTTAAAAAATCAGTTCAAAAGCCGGTTCGATTCAGTTCAATTCTACAGTTTGGTTCAAATTTTGGTTTTTTTTGAACACCCCTGGTATAAACCGCTCTAAAACGCACAGTGGTATTATGACCACTAAAAAATCAAAGGAATTACGATATAAAAACAGCTCTAAAATAAAGTGATATTAGAACCACTAAAACTCGAAGGGACAGAAAGAAAGGGGAGAAGTGGCTCGGAAATAATCAAGCAGAATATAAGAGAGAGAAAAGAGAAAGTTGGGAAATGCATCCAACTTTGGTGTGCTTTTCATAATAAATTGACAATCTTTTATATAGTGATGGAAGCAAATCCACGTATGTTTTCTATCTAATGTGGGACTTCAACAAAAGTTTTAAAATCTTTATATAGTGATGAAAACTACTCAACGTATAAGATTTTTTCATTGTGCGATTTCAACAATTTTTAAATTCACACATTATGTTCCAACAATTATCTTCATCACTCTTTAGGATTTTGAGCGTAAGAGTTTTTCCTTTAATGAAATAACAATTATATAACTAAATGATTTAGGACATGTAGCTCTCATTAAGTTTGACAGAATGGTTTAACCCAGGATCTGATCTATTCACCAACAAAAGCTCAACACATAATTTAGTACTTAATACTAATTAACTATAATTTAATTGATAATAATGCTTAATTGTTAATTATTGTCAATTCTTAATTGATTAGTTAAATAGTTAATCTAACAAATACCACAAAGTGAAATAATAAAAAGACATCGTAAAAATAGGAGAAAGATGGAGGGAAGCGTCGACAAGATAAGCGTCGACAAGATAAAACAAAGTTAGTTTATGCAAACAAAGTCAATAGGCATATCAGAGCATTTGTTTGAGTATAGTTATATTACTAGTGGATTTCATAACATTCTCATCAAAAGAACGGTGTCTAATGAACTAATGTTTTTTCCAAGTTCATACTTGAGAAAAGTATTTAATAAGTGAAAGATTAAAATTTTAAAAGGGTTACAACAATTCAAATTTATTATTTCTTGTGACTATTATTTCAACTTCATTTGTAGTATAGACTCCAATTAAGACACCAATATTGAGTTGAACGAATGAGATAGTTTAAAGAATTTGAGTTTCTCCAACACACATAATTAGAGACAAATAAGGGATGAGAATAAGTCATGTCGATCGACCAGGGTCGACGGTCTAACCTTCATTAGATTTAGACTAGGCCAAACTTTCTTTTGTAAATAGACATTACAAAAGTTTTTTTAGAAGTCTATTTAGTTAAAAAAGTCAGACTACAAACTAAATTTTTTTTTTAAAATAGAATTGAAATATGATATCATTCATATAAAGTAATTTTTTTTTAAAATGTCATGTTAAATCTCAAACAAAATATATTTAGGCTCTGTTTGGTAAAAGGAAACTATAAGCTAGCTGATAGCTAAAAAGTTAGCTAATAATTTATAAATTATAGTTCAAAAGCTAAGTGATTAAAATAAAAATGTTTGGTAAATTTAGCATTTGTAATTGTAAAATAACATAAAAGTACATAATTATTATCTTTTATTTAATAAAAAAAAGTACACAGTTATTTAATTTTAAATATATTTATTAAATGTTTACAATAAAATAAAAAAATGGCAATGCATGCATTCATCAATTTTGTGTTATCTGGCAGAAATTCTTGTAATCCATGAAAGTTTAATTGACAAAAAATTAAATAATGAATGTGTTATGTAGAAATAATAGTACTCCTCTTTAAAATTAGAAAAGTAATAACACTAAGAAAAAGATATGAAAGAGAGTGAATTAATGGTAAGTCACCATAACGATTACGTTTCACATAAAAATAATATTAAAAATAAAATAATATAAAAAACTTAAAATAAATAAATTAAACTAATTTAAAATTAACAACTTACATTAAATAATAAAATAAATAATATTAATAAATAAATTAATAATTGATATATAATATATACATTCATAACTAATAACCAATTATAAGTAATTAATTTCAACTACTGAGTTTAACAGTTTATCATTTTAAGAAGTCTAATTGAAAGAAAATCTATAACAAATCACATCATATGCCATAAATTATTACCATTTTAAGAAGTCTAATCGAAAGAAAATCTATAACAATTCATGCCATAATTTTTTTTGACAAACTCGACTAGTAAAACTTACCTATGAGCATATAATCTATTCTCAGCGATATTGAGAAAATAGGAAAGAGAATTTAAAAAAAATAAGGAAAATATAATCGAAACTCCAAAATAGGACTCAACAAGTCAACACGTAATGAAGAAGATAAAAATTCCACACATTAAGAAAAGTTAGAAAAGCATCCTACAATCCCTTTCCCCAACAAACTTGTTCACAACAACAACACCAAAATCGCCGCCACAAAAATGGAAGAACCACCACTAATCTACCACCTTCCACAAGACACACTTCACCACATCTTCTCCTCTTTACCCCTCCGTCAAATCATCATCTGCCGTTCCCTTTCTAAATTCTTCAACAACCTCCTCACCACTCCTTCTTTCCTCCACCACATCTCCACCA
The DNA here is from genome assembly GCA_037974295.1 of Cicer cuneatum. NCBI lineage: Eukaryota > Viridiplantae > Streptophyta > Magnoliopsida > Fabales > Fabaceae > Cicer > Cicer cuneatum. The sequence continues at coordinate 14,574,585 of JBBPBO010000002.1, read as the reverse complement.
CTCTTCCACCTCTCAACCTCCTCGCCCTCCGCCACCACCACCACCACAACCACAATCTCCACCTCTTTGATCCCAACCTAAATCATTGGCTTCATTTTCCCCTTAACTTCCTCCCTTTCAATTCCCCTCTCCCCGTTGCTTCCTCTCATGGACTCATCTACCTTTGGGCCGAGCCCACTAACAACGGCCCAATCTCCTCTCAAACACAAATCCAAGCCCAAGCCCAATCCACTAAATCACTTCTCGCTTGTAACCCCCTAACCCGTCAATTCCGTGTCCTTCCTCATTTAGGTTCCGCTTGGTGTCGACACGGAACCGTTTTAGTTGACTCAGTTAACCGAGTCATGGTTCTAACTGAACTCGCCGCATTATATTTCTCCGGCAATGACGGTTATAGTGACAATGATAACCGTCGTTGCTGGCAAAAGTTCTCGTCTAACTTACCGTCCAAACCGCGGAGTCCAGTCCTCGTGGAGGAGTCGGCTTTCGCGCTTTGTGACGTTGGATCGCCTTGGAGGAGCCAATGGAAGCTCTTCTCGTGTCGCGTTTCCGCGACCAGGCCTATTACTTGGTCGCGGCTTGGGCGACACGAGTGGGGAGATGTTTTTGATATTTTGAAACGGCCGCGGCTTGTTCGCGGAGTTGGGAACCGGATTTTGATGATTGGTGGGTTGAAATCCTCGTTTTCGTTGAACTCGCTGTGTTCGACGATATTGATTTTGAGGCTTGATCTTGGGAATATGGAGTGGGATGAGGCGGGGAGAATGCCGCTGGAGATGTTTCTGTGTTTTCAGGATGCTGGGAAGTTTAAGGTGTTTGGTGCTGGTGATAGGGTTTGTTTCTCGGCGAAGAGGATTGGAAAATTGGCGCTTTGGGATCGTTGTGCCGCAAAGGGAAATGAGTGGCGGTGGATTGATAATGTGCCGGGAAATGGCGATGGACTTTACCGGGGATTTGTCTTTGAAGGAAGGCTTGATGCATTGCCTTGAGGGTTTTATTTATGAGTTCATAGTTGGACATTGGTTATATGGTATTTTAATTAAAATTGTTTGTGCTTTTTATTTTCGATATAATTTGTATGCATTGAAGTATTTTTTTACACATGCATCTTTCATAGATATTTGTAGAGATATTATTATCGGAACAAAGATAACAAAGTGGCATTATAGTGTAATTTGAATGGTTGCATGTGTTTAAAAATTGTATAATATAATGGAAGTTCATAACAATTAATCTCATTTACTTTTCTGTATGGTTGAGTAGCACAATTGTGAATTATCTTGTAATATATGATATCATTAGTTTTTCAATTTCATAATCAATGAGTGTTGAAATGAACAATGACTTACTATATTTGAATTTCCCTGTAGTATTTTGGATTCCCTAACTTCTGTTTTTTGGGTGTGTAAATTGAGATTTGTTGACAAACAACACTTTTAGCAAAAACCCGTTGGCCTGGCTTATATTTTAACCCGATTTTGAGTGTCAAACAATGTTTAGAGCTATGGTTTTCAAACCAAACATGCCCTAGGCTCTGTATTGGTACTTGGTAGACATGTATAATGTAATGTAACAGTTTAGCAAACAACCACTTTGATCTCTGAATATGTGAGGCGCTGTCAGTATAGTCACTAAATGTATCGATACATTCAGGGATTATAGTGACTATGTCTCACACATTCAGGGATCAAAATGATCGTTTACTCGTAACAATCCACTATTCAAATTGAAAGTATTGGATGGAATGACACCTAAATTGGTAGTTGTGAACATGTCTTTATGTATATCTAGGGTTGCTGGTAATTTTAGTCATATAAAGTTATTACATTTTCATTTGGGATTCTGCAGAAATGTGTTGATGGATGGAGCTGTGATACTGGTCCAGAGGTAATATTGCAGCCACGGAAAAAAAGGTCAGTTTTTATTAGAGGAAAGGTTTATATAGCAAGACCTGATATGTGTAATTCTATATAGTTTTTAGAGAGATAGCAATTTACTGTGAAAATCAAAGGAATTTATCACAATTGATTCACATGTACTTGTGAAAGTTACTTTGTATGAATAGTTGAGTGAATTTGGTGTATTTAGCTCATCATAATGGATTCAGAGTAGCATAACTTATGCTAATCTTTGAGGGAAATCATCTATTGGTTCAAGCTTTCCACCACTTCTTTCATTCCTGTGCCTATGAGGTGTGAGCTCAGTGGTAAGAACTTGACTTTGTAACCTCAAGGGACATAGTTCAAATCTTATATGAGAGAGTTGTAAGATGGCCATCAGTGCCACTGTTATTATTAATAATAATTTCCCATTCTCCATTTTTTTTTAAAAATAACAGGTTAGATAGTTTCTTCCTAAAATGAAAATATGATTTATATAAGCAATTTATTGATCTTGTTTGATGTTTATGATACCAAAGGAAAAATGACTGCCCCCAGTATTAGCTTAGTTGTAGCTTGGTAGGACTATATATTTTCCATGAACAACTTTTTTCCAGTATTAGACACTGTTTTAAGCTCATGTATTTGAGATGTGGATCCTGTTTATCCATCATTTAATTTTGCTCGAGATTTATAGTTTGGTATGGATTTACACAAAAATTAAGTGAGAATCAATTTGAGTGTTTGTGATTACATGTTTTCATATGCGTGATGTGTGGTAATATTCTATAGATTACCACTTTGAGAGGCTTGAAGTGGATAATACTCCACGCAATAGAGGCTTGAAGTGGATTGGGTATAACCTCTTTGAGAATCTGGATATTGGCTGCTATAATGTGCAGAGAAATTTTGACTTCAATCATCCTATAAATGTGCTAATGATATGCTGTGTGCTCTAAAACATGTCTCTAGTGTCAATCATCCTTGAAAAACCAATGTTGTTTAGCAATACGCTATTTAGTACAAAATGTTATCAAACTGCTGCTATTGCGACGCCACAACATTGATGCTTAGTGGAATTTGAACAAACTGCTATTTTCTGCTATCCACGATTGACAGCACTGGTTTTACTGTCTAGACAAATATTTTTCATCATTATGGCACCGTGCAACCCCATGCCTATTCTACTTCCATGTTGACTGCCTTGTGAGTTGCCAGTTGTCACACTCACCTTTGCATCACTCACTATCTATGGAGTCATCTGAATATAAATGAAAAATGTTATCAAAACCATGAAGCAACTTAGCTAAATCATAGATCCAAACCATGAGGCAACTTTTTATTTTGGTGAATTTATTATTACTTAGTGCAGACTGGCACGTTTAGTGAAAATAGAGTTTCTCATCAAGGGGAGAAAATAGGCCAAACTTGTGATCAGTTGAGACATGGCTCACATATCTAGATATGTTACTCCTTGAGGAAGATTGTGTTGGTAATGCATGAGGTAGAGGAGTTAGAGTTAGATCACTGACATGGTGTGAGAAGGAAATGTGATCACCTCTGACATGGGCCCTAAGCTCTTCAAGCTGTGCAACTTTTTCTGCACTATTTTTTTTGTTGAGTTTATGTTAGGGTTTATTTCTAAAAATGAAAGCTCTGTCTTGAAGTACACATTCAAAGGGCAAAGAAACTATGATTTTGTTTTGAAGTATACATCCCAAAGGAAAAATATTCTAAAATGTATGTGGGGGTGAGAAAATAATCTCCTTTTTTTTTAAACTGGATCTTTTTCTTAACTGTTCAGAGATATTTTACTTGATAATATGTACTGCCATCCATCTCAAATACAAATTTTTTAAACTAAATATCATATATATTTATTAAGAAATAAAATTATGTGCAATTAATTAATTTTATTAGTCTACAAAAGTAAGTACATTTTTGTAAGTACCCTTGATGATATTTTGACGACAATGATATATACTCTAAATTTCTATACATCAATTCAACACATAATTTCATCTTTATCTATCTTTTTATTTCATCATTGATATATTACATTATTTTCTTTATTTATTTCTTTCTTTGGGTGTACATATTTGGGAAACGATTCTCTCCTGTTAGCAAATAACTTCCAAATAATGTTGAAAATCTTGGTAGTCCATTTCCTCTAATGTAAAATCAAGGATAAAAAATTAAAGCACAATTGTTGTAGCGGCCAGGTTTTCCACCCTTTGGTCTCCTCTTTTATTTTCTCTCTACATTTCCACTCTCCATTCTCCCTCTATTACTATAGTTTTGAAGTATTTTTGGATGTATAAAAATATTTGGGTCTATTAATGTCAAATTATTATTTTTTATATTCTCATAATTTGTAATGGCAAAAATGGAGAAGGAGATAAATAAAGAGGTTTTGAACTCCATTTTACTATCTTTCAAACCACCATCCATCCAAAACAACTCACTCTTGCAAGAAAAAGTTCCTATTATCCTTGCTTCCATTGTAGAGGTAGTTGTAATCAAGTATAAATATAACACAATTGTATAAATATTATCACTTTCTTGAAAAGAAAAAAAAAATCACTTTTAGGTTCATGAACACAATTACAGTGTATAAGAATTGATATATTACATCGATTACAATTTCAAAGTAAAAGATCAAATGTAACAACAAAAAATCGCCAGCCTGTGCAGCACCTTCAACGAGCCTCTTCAACCAAGATTGCAATCATTTACTATTTGAGTTGTATCGATGAAAATTCAAAATGCTTTGAGAGAGCAATCGTATCACAAAAATCCTATATGACCATAAGTGGTATAAGTGTAGAAATGACAATGGGTAGGGTATGGGTAGGGTAGTATAGTACCCGTCCCCATACCCGCAGTTTAAAAAATACCTGTGTCCGTGCCCGTACCTTCGTGGGTATCAACTTTAATACCCGTACCCTTGCCCTTTGGGTACTTAAGTGCCCGTACCCATACCCATTACCCGCACTTTAATAAAAATATATCGATAAATAATTTGTGATTAAATTTAAAAAAATTCCCAAATATTTTAAATTCAAAATCATAAGTATTAAAAACCAAAATATTGTCTAAGTCAAAACTTTTAAAATATATCATGATTCAACATTAGTACATTACTACAATAAATATCAAAATATAAAAAATAATAATATTTTATGAAGTTGCAAGTCATTGGACGGTATTCTCCGAGATCTTTAAAAGAAATTAAAACTTGTTAGCGTTCCAGCAGTTGTACTGAATCGTTGCAAGTAATAATTAAAACGGTAGTACCGAGTGTCGAACTCAAGGATTGCATTTTACTATCGAATTATATTTAATTACTGAAATTGAACAAAAAGTTTATGGATTGAGTAGAATAATATTTGAAATAACAACAGTAATAAAATTGAACTTTTATAATGAGAAAAATGTTAGAGATGAGTTTCACTACGAGTCCAACCTTGGTCTCTAATTTGATCCTAGTTACTGAATTCCTTTATTATTGTATTATATTAGTTATTTATAATTATAAAGTCACGATTAATAATATAAAAAAAATCTTAAATATAAAATCACAATTATTTACCTTATAATCAAATATGTGTATAGGGACTAAAATTTATTTTTCAAATTTTTTTAATTATTAAAATTGTATTTTTTTTATTAAGGGCCCAATTTTTAAGATTAGAACAAGACCTCCAAAATCTATTATTATTTACTAACATATTTTCGTGATGATTTACTTATATGTTTATTTTTCAAGAGGATCCAAAAATTATGAAATGAATAACTTAAATTCGTTGATTTGTTTGGAATAAAAAGGAGAGGTAGGGAGACATGAGATAGTAGAGAGTGAGAGAAATAGTAGATAGATATTGGAATGAGAGATAGAGATGTATAAGATAGTAGAGAGACATATGTGTATTTAGAAAAATCATGTATTTAAAAAATATTTTTTCAAACAAACATGTTTTCTTGAAAATCATTTTTATGTCCTTTATGGTAATTTTTTAGTTTAAAAAAATTATTTTTATAAAATTGTAAACAAACATGTTAAAAATTATTGTACAAAAAAAAATTATTTTAATAATAGTAAACAAACGGAAATTAAAAAATCATATTTTAAAAAATTTCTAAAAAATAATCTCTAAATTATTTAAAACAAAAATCATTTTTGTTTAAGCTCAAACAAACTTATATACTAATAATAATAATAATAATAATAATAATAGTAATAATAATAATAATAATAATAATAATAATATTATATGTGCGGGGCGGAGTGGGTGTTATAGTACCCGTATCTGCACCCATACCCGTTCAATTTTGCGGGTAATTACCCATCCCCATACCCATACCCATTATGCGGGTTTTTACCCTACCATTATGGGTTTTTTCTGCGAGTATCCACTGGGTCTGGGTCTAATTGCCATCCCTATATAAGTGAGCTCCTTTCCACAATCCTATGAACAAACGAAGTAATAAGAAAGAGATCAGTAACACAATAATGAAGGGAAAAAAATTAGCGACGGCTCCTGGCAACAAACAATAGTGAGTCCAATTATGTCGTTTTGTGATGGTAACGATGGATTATTTGCAATAGAAGAAAATAATCATGCATCAACTCGAACAACATTCGAAATTTGTTACTACTACGTTTCAGATGAACGATGCTAACCCAAAGAATGCAGAACAACATTCGAAATGTTGTTATTTATGAAGCAAAATTTAATGAAAAGCAAGAAAAACACTGGCTGTATATTGGTGATTACATGTTTGTCTATACATTTCTTTTATATTATAACTTTACACATGTATGGTAAGCCATGTCACACTGTCGTCAATCTTCATATAAATAGTTATTCGTCATATTTAGCATTGCTCTATTTTATAATTGGAGATCCTCCCATATTTATTGTTAAAGGGTATTGGAGAATATGTTTTTAATTAAATGAAGAATATTGTGAAAATAATAGTATTAAATATAGTAAAATTATTGGTTGCTTATGTTTTTGAACCAAAAACCTAGGACTTTTTTGGCATGAGACCAGAGGGAGCAATCTCTTTTCTCTGCATGTGTCATTTTTTTTTTATTGAATCCCAGTCAACATTCTTGTCTGGAAAATACATACTTTACCACTTTATTTTTTTCTTCCTAAAAGCAAAAATACCATGACAAGTTCAAAAACAGATTCCTTCACTTTCTAAATTACAAGAAAAAAGGTGGACTAGGAATTTACAGCTATGCTACGACAGGGATGCAGGGATCTGTCAAGAGAATTTGTTCTCTCCAAAATAAAAAGACAGGGACTGTTATTTTGAATCTGACTTGTAGCATCTATTTTTTTTTTTTGGTGCAAATGGTAGCATTTATATAGAAATGAATGAGTTATCATTTACTGTGTTGTGGTCTTTAGGTTTATTTTTAGGGTCAAATATATACCCTCTTCTTAGGTGATATTCATAGTTCAGTTGATAGACAAAATAAAAGACAAGACAAACTAAAATATAACTATTACATTCTGGTTTAGTCTAATATTTAATAAATCAACATGATATAATAAGTTATTTTTAAACAGTATCATATTATATCTCTCTTGTTAAAATTCTTATGTTGAATATAAATTGAGTTAAGAATAACCGAATGTTTTAAAACACTGCAAAAATACATAAGAGATAATCACTACAGTCAACAATTACCCTTTGCCTAAAATATTTTGACCAGTAGAATCCATATCCTAAAGTAACTATCAAAAGAAGACAACAATTTTTGAAAGTTCAATTCTTCCAAACATTTGCCAAGTATTTGAGTTAGAATATCCCCGAGTTCATTTAATAAATTTCTTTTAAATATAAAGAAAACAACTAACTCTTTTGTAGTGGGAAGGGGGATGAGGTGACTTATACTTGTAAACAGGTGGTGGTAACATGTATTTGTAAGTTTGGGGTGGAGGTGATGAGTATATTTAGGGCTTCTTAGGTGGTGGTGGAGACCTGTAATAGTAACGACATGTTTTCTTGGGTGGTGGTGGTGGAGATGAGTAAACATAGTTATCAAAATCTCCTAAGATTTGAGGAGGTAAACTTAGAGAGATTAATATTGCCAATACAAGAGTGAGTGTAGCATAAGCCTTTAGAAAACCCATTATCTCCCTTAGTTCACTTTAAAATAAGTTTTGGTTCTAATTTTACAGGAAAGTAGCTACACTTTTTTTTTTCACTAGCAAATTAACATCACTTACATCGGAGAAAACATTTAAATCAGTTGTTTAGTAACAAACAAAGAATAATACTGTGAATATTGTTACAATCTATCGAATTTTCTATCACACTTCTCATAGCTTTCAATACAAAGATACTCTCCAAATCACATATTGAATTATATCTCATAACATTCTAATAGAAGAGCATAAGAGAAAAGAAAAGAATCAAATACAAGCTTAAAGCGTTTTTGACCGGTGCGACTTGTAATAAAAAACTAGAGTCATATATATATATATAGTCTTGAGCTTCCTCTTCCTTTACAATTTCAAACAATGTGAGACATTTTCAAATCCTCAATTTTAACAAAACCTAACAATTGTTAGCTTGTCACCGGTAGATATCATTCCTATAAAATAATTGAGATTCATTTAAAGATTAACATCTTCAAGCATATGTTTTTTTACACGCAAGTGATATATCTATGTATAACTGACAGAGTGCATATCGATTAGGAAAAACTGCACTAGTACTATGATAGATTTAATTCATGTAAATTTTCATTGTAATTTTTTTTTATAATATTAGTCAATCACAACCGTTAAATAATTAGATATATTTGACTTTTATTATATTTACTTCTAAAGTCGTGCCGATAAACGGATGTAATGTGGTAATAATGTAAAATTATTTATACTGAAAATACACGACAATTAAACTCTATTATGAGTATCAAAATTTTTAACAGATATTCTTTTTATTATATATTTGAACCTTCTTATTAAGTTTTAAATAATTTTTTTGAATTTTTTATATTATTTATTTTAAGGGAGGATTTTAAATTGAACCTACAACTCTAGTTAGAGTTACTCCTCTATACACTACATTATGAATATTAAATTTTAACAATATAACCATCAAAACAAGAGCTATTATTGCATAGATCAACATCACAAAATTTCATAAAATTTAAAAATTCTTTCATGTTTCATCAAATAACTTCAAGCAAAAGGATAATAAATTTAATGAGCAAATTTTGACTATAAGATCGCATCTACACGTATCCAATCAATATGGAATTTTGTATTCTATGCTATATTATGACATTATTCAACTGTTGGGACCCCATGAGAAAAGTAGATAGATGCATGGATCATGATAAGATGGTAATTTTGACATTACTCTCATTTTCTTTGCAAGAAAAAGTCCTAACCTTATTGTTAGTGTTATTATAAGAAGATCGAGTAACGAAGTTACACGTTGATGAATAAATAAATATTAAATACTTTGTAAGTAAGAATATTTAAAAATCCGTTATTTTAAAGTTTTTAGTAAATATATAATATTTAGTTATTTGTGTAGTTATTTTTAATTTATTTTAATGATGTCTGAGATCCATAAGTGACACTTATTTAATTATTTTTGTCTCTATTTTTGTAACAATATTTTCCTTCTGATTATTCAAATTCACAGAAAAATCTATTATTTCTAATTTCGGTCATTTAACATTCACCTTTGGAATCATCCTCAATTTGTATCATTGTATTTTGAAAACTATGTATATTTTATTTGATAAAAATTAAAATTAAGGGTACATACTCCAATCTAAAATTAACTAATCTCATATTTATTATGAAATAAAATTACGTGCAATTAATTTTATTAGTGTCATAAAAAATAAGTAAAGTACCCTTGATAACATTTTTTGCTAGATGGCATTGGAGAATAATTTTTTTTTAATTCAATGAAGAATATTGTGAAAATAATAGTATTGAATATTTATTATTGTAAAACTAGTTGAAAATTGTTTATGATTTGAACCAAAAATCATGGACTTCTTTTTGCATGAAACCAGAGGAAAAAATGTATATTCTGTCGATTTCATTCTTATTTGAGTCCCGATCAACATTCCTTCCTGAAAAATACATACTTTTATCATATAAAAAAAACGAAAATACATACTTTACCCCTTTATTTTTTTAACTAAAAGCAAAAATATTATGAGAAGTTCAAGAACAGAATTTCTTCACTTTCTGTTAGAAATTCATGGATCAAAGAGAGAAAGAAAATATTGATATTCTGGAGAAGTTATATTGAAAATATATTAAATTAATTAAAAAAAATTATGTAAAATTATTTTTTATTTATAAAGTTTATGAATAGTTAACTATTTTCTAATAACCACCTAGTTGTGATATTTAGCTTCAAGTAGATATCTAATAATCTAACGATATTGTAAAAATTATTTATATTGATAGTGTATGTAAATTATATTCAAAGATAAAATACTTAAAACGATTTTTATTAATATTATATAAATCAATTTTTCATTTTAAGTTTTTCTTTTAATTTTTTTAAAAAGTTATAACAAAATAATTAAATATGTATTAAAAATTATTTTTCAAAAAATTGAAACAAATAGGTTCATTATTTCACCAAATCAAATAAAATAATAAGATGAGAGATCAGATTACATTTAAAGAGTTATATTAATTCAATAACATCATATCAAATAAATATTTTTCAAAATCGACAATTGAATTGTAAACTAATATCATATAGATGATATATATATAAATTTTGAAATTAATCTATAATTATTCTATATCATCAAAAGAGATTCGAAATTTTAAAAATACATATAAATTTGCTTAAAAACAAAGATAAAAAATAAAATCAGAAATTTTTTGTGGATTACGTAAACTAAAAATAAAATATTAAAATATTATAAAATCCAAAATTTATTTAACTCTATATCAATTAATATATTTTTTTTGACAAAAAATTTCTCTAAAATTGTTAGGAACAAGACTTTTTTGCATTAAAAAATGTGGAAAAGTTTATGAGTGGATCTGGTCAATATCTGAGGGTATGTTCACATGGAGTAGGTCAGTTTGATATATAACATTCGTACGGTCTCCAATAAAATATCAATTACTACAAAAAATTTATGTCATAAAAAATAAACTTTAATGCAATAATGCATTTTTTAAATGGCTGAATTGAGAATAAAATATAATATCGATCCTCTATAATTATTATAAAAAGTATTTATTTGTAAAATTTAACTCAACTATATGTGAGTTCATTTATCATTTTATCTATTAAAAAAAATCAAAACATTTAAGAAGCATATATCTCTTAGAAATTTAGATTTATTAAAGTAAAAATTTGATAAAATAAATTAATTAATTATTAATGTTATAACTATCTATAATTGATTATTGTATGTTTACATAATATAACCATTTATTTGATGACGGTGTTATTTACTTTATTACTTAGGTGAGTTGTTTAATGTAGATAACTAAATCTATCTCTCAAATATGTTTATTATGTACAACACTATAAACTGGAATATTATTTTCGGCCGTAAAGAAAAACTGGAATATTTTTATAGATAATTTATTTTTGTGATAGTTTTTTTAGGCATAAAATAATTTATTTTAAAAGGTAAATGAAATTTTGCATTTAATTTTTTTTATCAACTTCTCTTCTTTTTTGACGTCAATTTGTTATTTATCAATTTCATGTAATCATTATCAATTGCTTTCATTAAATGGGTGAGTATTGCTATCCCATTTTTTTTTCATATTGAAGTAAATCATACAACGACTACTTGTCAAAAAAAAAAAAAAGTTCATATACTGACTATAAAATCTATAAGTGTTGTTTTGAGTTTTGAAAAACGAGTTTAAAAAACAATTTATGCCACCGAAAATATTACTAGGTTGAGTCGCGGATTAGGTCGCTCTCTTTAAGACGTTTTGCGGCACTGCCCAAATTGTGCAAGGCAGACTATCAACCACGCCGCCACGCCGTCAAAACCGTTCTAGAATTACACCCTCAGTATGGCAGTCTAATTGCTCCACTCGTAATATGGTACTAAGACCACTCTAAAGAAAAGAAATGTAGAAGTAAGAATATGGAGGGAGAAGAGAGAAAAGCCTCATAAGAAGATGAAGTGCTTTTGGTGTGTTTTGCAACTAAGCAGAACCCTCTATTTATGTTTTTTGCTACTGGATCAGAGGAAATTCGGGATCCATCTGACCAGATCCACGTGCCCCATAATTATAGGTTTGGCTGACTCCGAAAATTACGACCAAGTACATGGCCACAAATCAATCGTGAAAATAGGAAGGGTTTTGACCAAAACTGAACCGTGAGAAAAATAGGGAATGATTTACTGGATCAGAAATACAGTCGGTGGAGGACCTTTTAAGTAAAAACGCAAGAATGTGTAATCCCTCTTATGTGGGACTTCTAATTTTTCAATTCACAAACTAGCTCTTTTTTGTTCCTCATTTCCAACAATAAGTTATTATTATTTATAACGAGTATGCGAGTTGAGTTGGATCTATCGATTTTATTTGATTTAAGTTCAATTTTAAATATTTGATTTGTATATTAAATCTGAAACAAATCAATTCGATTATGAATGAGTTGAGTTCGCAGATAATAAATATATATTTTTAAATATAATTAAATTTAAATATTTGAAAATCTAAAAAATAATAAAACTATATCACAACATATCATTTAATACTTAAAATATATTTACAAACACTACAAAATACTTAAATCAATTAAATTATAATCAAATTCTCAAATATAATCTAAAAACTAAATCTTAACTATACATTAATAGTAAAAAAAATTAAAATATATATATCATGTCAATGAGTTGTATTCTAATATTCATGAGTTCAAAATATTAAATCTATAATGCCGAATTAAAAATTATTAAATTTAAATGAGTTGATTCATATTAAATTCAAATTTAAATATATTGAATTAAAATACTTATTACATTGATTTGAATGAATGAGTTGACAAGTTTATCCGCATTATGAACTCCGGACCACCGAAACAATAATTTTCAGAAATCAAATGTACAAACTTTGACAGTATGCGAGAATAATTTTCAACACCTTACTTTGCCAAATTTAGGTCATTACATGTCTTTATCATTGCACCATTTTCATTTGTGAATACCAAATTCTCTTTTGAAATTATATGCCATAACTTAGCTTGACAACAACATTATACTATCAACGTTGAAATTATGTGCAACCTTTTTTATAGTTTAGTGTTTAACCACAGGGGAAGAAAATAAGGAGGCCATAAAAAATTATACTACCTCCTCTCTAAATATAAAATTCCATTGACCATATACAAAGAAAGTCGATAATAATATTAAATTTTTTAATAATTAATATTATTTTTATAAGTTTATCTTTGAATGAAGAAAATTAATTAATGTTTATATTATGATATAAATTGCTTTTGATTTTGAAAACAAATATACTAATTTTTTTCGATTGCAGACAATTTGAAAGATAATTAATACAGCTGAAAATTTGAAAGTCTTATATTTAGAGACGAAGATAATATTTAAGTATTATTTATATTAAGCATAAATTAAACCACACATTTTTAAGGTTTTTTTAAATTATTTTATGGTCCTTTTTTATTATGGTTAGTTATAATATATATCATATAATCATTATTAAATATTTAGTTGGACATTATGGTGAGGTTGGTAAGTGGAAGCAACTTGCGTCCATAACAAGAAAGTGAGAAATCTAATCACTTATATTAAAAAGTTGAAGAACCAATGAATAAAATTTTGTTAAATCAAACGACCTGAAGATTAGTTTGATAACTTTGCCAACATGGAACACTCTCTAAACAAATAAGAAACAAATGTCACATATTATCAGTTGTCATTTCTTCATCTTCTCTACTAACTTGAGACAACATTTTGCTAATCCAACCTGAAATTTGCTTCAAACTTGATATTTAATGTATTGAAAGATAGATTTTTTGCTCCTCCCCGACATAGAAGGAAGACCAACATATTTCCTTGTTCCAATACATTGTCTAGCTCCCAAAATGTTAGAAAGTATGCTCTTTTTGACCTCATTAGTATTTGTGCAAAAAAATATTTCTCACTTGTTCATATAACAAATTTGTAATGATAGGAGCACACATGTAAACCTTGATGCCATGCAACATTCTACAACCTTATGCGGGTTTTAGTATGGTTGTCAAACCTGACAGAACTAGTATATATCAGACTGAATATCAGACTGAATGCAAATCTGAAGAAACTCAAAAATTGTATTATTGAAACAGAGGAGAATAAATAAAGTTGCAGTTACAAAGAAACTAACTGAATTGCCCTGCAATTCAGTCCCAACCAATTACTCTTCTAACTTGCGTCCATAACAAGAAAGTGAGAAATCTAATCACTTATATTAAAAAGTTGAAGAACCAATGAATAAAATTTTGTTAAATCAAACGACCTGAAGATTAGTTTGATAACTTTGCCAACATGGAACACTCAGTTCTCATTTCTTCATCTTCTCTACTAACTTGAGACAACGTTTTGCTAATCCAATCTGAAATTTGCTTCAAACTTGATATTTAATGTATTGAAAGATATATTTTTTGCTCCTCCCTGACATAGAAGAAAGACCAACATATTTCCTTGTTCCAATACATTGTCTAGCTCCCAAGATGTTAGAAAGTATGCTCTTTTTGACCTCATTAGCATTTGTGCAAAAAAAATATTTCTGACTTGTTCATATAACAAATTTGTAATGATAGGAGCACACACATAAACCTTGATGCCATGCAACATTCTACAACCTTATGCGGGTTTTAGTATGGTTGTCAAACATGATAGAACTAGTATATCAGACTGAATATTAGACTGAATGTAAATCTGAAAAAACTCAAAAATTGTATTATTGAAACATAGGAGAATAAATAAAGTTGCAGTTACAAAGAAACTAATTGAATTGCCCTGCAATTCAGTCCCAACCAATTACTCTTCTAACTGCCTGCCAATTGAAGACTCAATTTCTGTTATTTATACCATATTATTTATACCAGTCATCTTAACTAATTTAGTTAGGATTTACAGCTGACACATAACAGACTAAAACAACAAAGCTAACAAATAACAGACTAAAATAACAGAGCTAACACATAAATTCTAGCAATTAACATAATGGGTTTAAGATCGGTTCCTTCTCTCATACACCTTCCTAATGGGAAGCTAGCAATCCTCTGCTTGATTAGCAATCCTCTCTTTGACTAGCAATCATCTCCTTGACTAGCAACATCTGCTTGACTAGCAATCCTTTCAATACCCCTGAAAAACAGTCTTGTCCTCAAGGCTGGAATAGACATCCTTTACTTCCAATCTTTCATCTGCACCAAAAATTTGCCTATATCAAACACAAAGGTGAGCAACCTATGGGAAATGAGCAAACTCCAGTAGTAGTCACCAGTTGTAGCTGTCATAGGAAATGGAGTTCACCTAGGTCCTATGGTATGATCACAATTGATGCATTGAATGAGATTGTGGTCTTTCCCTTGGCAAGAAACTCACCTAACTTTTCTAACAACACCCCAACTCTCATTCTGCTCTTCTTTCCTCTAGAACTTTCCCATCTGAAGCGAAGTTGAAACGTCGCTCCGTCAATCCACATCCCATCCTCGTGGTAGATCTCTTTGTTGGTGTCTTATGTAGTTGTGGGAAAGTCGCTACCGTTGAACCAAGGTCTAGCAATTCTGGAGGTTTCGGCAGCGGAAGACGCACCACTTGCCTCGTTCGTGATCTCCCTTCATCCTTTAATAGTGTTGGTACCTCCGTCACCTTTAAGCAGCGCGAGTATATTTTTTTTCATTCAATAAAAGAATTTCGACTTAATTCAAAAGAATTAAAAATAATTAAAATTTAATATGAATTAAACATTCAAGAATAGTATTGCATTGTAATTCAAAATACAAAAGTGATTAAACAACCACATCATAATTATAACCAAGTAATTTAATTTTGGGAAATTGATCTTCAAAATATACCAAAATAAAAATACATCAAAAATTGTATCCTAGACCCACCAAAACTTTATCAGAGTGCGGAAAAGATATACAATTATCCCAAAATAAATAAATACAGCCATTAACACTAGGCCCTATACAAAAAGTCTAGTCATATCTGATCATGCACTAAAACTACATTAGCACGGTTTCCACCGCATCCTCTACAAGTCTCGTCTTCACTCCAGCTGTCCGTCCCTTTGCGCTGTCCACAAATACTCCGAATGTGAAGATCAAGGAAAACTAACAGTGTCTCCGTCGTTAGTGTATCCGTCGGTGGCGCGAGTTTGGGTATCATCTGAGGGCAAAGCCCAATTTCCACAATATTGTAAAGGGTCACCAGCAGAAATTAACAATTACCACATAACAGTTATGTCAAAGATAACAATTATATTCATGGCATATTTCAATGCTATAACAACAATGGTAAATAAGTATGCTCACTTACTAAAATGGATAACATCTACATCTTTGCAAAACAGTCAGTTTACATATAAATTAGGTTGCAAGTACAAATACGATTAATAATCACAACAACTTATTTGGCACTTAGAATTCATAAAATACTTGCACACTTCAATTTCCACTCATCAATTCATATCAAATCATGACTCACAGGTCAACCATCCCAATGCGATATGTATTTGTCAATGTACTCAACTCTTGGAATTACCAAGGTGGAGTCTCTCACGGACCAGCACGATTTACAGATAGAATGGACCGTCTAATACATGCGGAACCACTCCGTAGCCCGGATAGAATGGACCGTCTAATACACGCGGAACCACTCTGAACCCGGATAGAATAGACCGTCTAATACACGCGGAACTACTCTATAACCCATCATGGTCACTACATTTACGTGTAATAGCCTCTCACATGCCAAATACACAGAAATTAAATCCTCGCACGGATAGAATGGACCGTCTAATACACGCCGAACCACTCTGAACCCGAATAGAATAGACCGTCTAATACACGCGAAACTACTCTATAACCCATCACAGTCACTACATTTACGTGTAATAGCCTCTCACAGGCCAAATACACAGAAATTAAATCCTCGCACGGATAGAATGGACCTTCTAATACACGCGGAACCACTCCGTAGCCAGGATAGAATGGACCGTCTAATACACGCGGAACCACTCTGAACCCGGATAGAATAGACCGTCTAATACACGCGGAACTACTCTATAACCCATCACAGTTACTACTCAACACAACATTAATGATTTTTACTCATAAACACCGCAACAAAAGCATCATCAATAACAACAACCAAAAGCAGCAACAACAACTCTCAACATACATTATCTCAACAACATGCGTTTTACTTATTCACAAACCACATGCAAGGCAGATTTCAGGATCAACACAACACCAAAACATCATCAATGCATCAACCACGGAAGCAACCAAACAGAACAGCCCTAAATGCAATCTAGAAAGTTGGAAGGAGCCCCTTACCTTAGTTACGTTTTCTTGCTTGTTTTCGTTGCCGCGACAAAAATCGGTGAAACTCCCGTTCACGTCGTCGCTACCAAAGTTGGTTCTCTAACACCGTAACGATGAGAGGAATAACTTTCCTTCTTGACTCTTTCTTATTCGAGGCTTGGATTTCCAAGTAATTTGAGTTTTGAGTATCCCTTCTCACTACCAACACAAACAGAACTGAACAGAGGAAGAAGAAGAAAGCAGCTCGGGTAGGTGAGGGAAAGGAAAGAAATTGTTTTCTCTTTCTTTCTAATTCTGATTTTTTGTTTTTCCCTTTTTCTTCTCCTTGCTTCTCACATGCAAACATATATACAGACACATACTCTTGCCACCTCATATATATATAATAATTAAACTTGACCCTCAAGTAACTAATTACTCCCGTCGCAATTACGTCGACAGATAAAATCTTAATTAACTGTCCGATATTTAATTACTCGTAATTAAATTAAATAATCCTTCGTCCAATAATTTTACTCAATCTCAAAAATATTTATACATACATATATATATATATATATATATATATATAAAAGTATACATATTTCAAATATTTTACAAATATCCCAAAATATACTTGAAATTAAATCCATAATTTCATTTTAAAATTAAGGGTCTTACATTACTACCCCCCTTAAATTAGTTTCGTCCTCGAAACTACGTGTCGTTAAACAATTCCGGATGCTGCTCCCTCATCTTACTCTCTAGTTCCCAAGTCGCATCTCCAGTAGTCGGATTCCAAATCACTTTGACTTGTGGGACTTCCTTATTCCTCAACTGTTTAGTCTTCCTGTCCTCAATTCTTACAGGTAATACGTCAAATGACAGATTATCCTTCAGTTAAATTGTGTCTGGTTATCCTTAACTTCGATACGTGAAATGTAACACCCCAATTTTTATAATAACTATTTTATTAATGAAATAAGATTTTAAATAATTAGTTTGATATTAATATTATTTTAGAATATATGTTGATAGATTTTGTGATTAATTTCCGTTATATGGATGTTTTCTATGATGTGTTAGTTTGATATATATTATATTATATTATATTAAATGAGTGATATAAATAATAAAAATTTTATTTTATTATTTTATATGTTTTTCTAAAAGTAATTGTATTTTAGTATAATATTTTAAAGAATAAGATTTCATGCGATTTTATATTTCAATTATTTTGAACTATTTTCTATTTTTAGTTATTTATTTTATAAATAATTATCTTGGGATAGTAGTGATATTGTGTTTAATTTACTTTATTTTTATATACTTATTATGACGTTGTGATTTTATATATATTTATTATGATTTAGTAATTAATAAAATGTAGATGTTATATTTATTTATTTTATAATTTCGACTATTCACTAATGATGGTAATATTTTAATTTGAGTATTTGGAAAAATAAGTATTATTATAGTGCTTATTTGGAATATGATAATTTTGGTTATTAATGTATTTTAAAAGATTAATTATTTTATAAAATATTAGTTTTAGAATAAAAGAAGAAGAAGAAAAGAAAGGAACAGATAAGAAAAGAAGAAGAAGAAAGGAAAGGAACTAGCGACGTTGACAAAAAAAAACGCACACCCTCTTCCTCTCACATTCATCCCATCAATTCCTTGTTATTTGAATCGATCCCAACTTCTATCCCATACAAAATCGGCCACTGAATCCATTTTTGGCATCAATTTTATCAATTGTGGCTCCGTTTCATCAGAAACAGCTGCGCTATTTTTCTTGGGCGAGCTGTTTTTGGCCGATTCCGATCAACACGTTTGTCGTATCAAAAAACTGACATTGTTTTTGAATTCCTCTCGTCGAAACCTTCAAGAAGAACTACTCATTTGCATTTTTCGGTGAAGTTGACGTCAGACCTTCCGGCGCTCCGACGGTCGGTGAGACTTTTTCTGCAGTTTTTTCTCATCGTTTTGACTCTATTTTTGCTCAAAAAATTATTATTAATTATTTAACATTGAATTTTATGCTCCGCATAATTTATCAGTCACGTCTCAGAGATTTTGTGAATTCGCCGGTTATTTGGATTTGCTCGCTGTACGTCGTCTACGGTTGCTGTTGAAAACATCCATTGATTTCTGTTATTACAGAAAGCGTCTAACTAAGGTAAGGGGTGAGAGAGCATTGAAATTCATGAGTATAATATATTGTGAGATGAACGGGAAAACCGTATTTCTCAACGATTCATCCGGAGCTTGCTACGTTCGGCAGTAGCCCTTTGAGTGATAAATTGATTAATGTGAAAATATGGAAATTGTGAAATTAAAATTTGGAATAAAAATATTTATAAAGTGTTGATTGAATTAATTTTGTTAAATGTGTGGTATTTGATATTATCGTGATGTTTGATTTATTTTCGTTAAATGTGTGATATTTGATATTATTGTGATACTGGATGTCGAATGAATTTTATGTATGTTTGATTAGAGGAGTTTTGTGATGTGATAATAAAAGATGGATACATTGTGATGAGTTTATGTGATGATTATTATGTATGATTAATGATAATGATGTTATAAACTTGTGATGAAGATACTGAAGTAACCTCATAATTGATGAAATAGTGATGATTCCAATTTGTGTTTGAGATGATGGTCTTAATGGAGTATCATAGGCCAACGAGGGGAGAAAATAAATATTGAGAATTTTTGAAGTGAAGATTATTTTGTCATCATATAGGTAGGGTCTGACAAGCCTAGTGATTCCGGGGAAGTACAACTGAATTGAGCCTGATCGTGGCGGTCTACTATTGAGCCTTAAGGCAAGATTGATAGACCTTGGAGGTATTCGAGTGGGGAATTCCTAGGTGACTTGGAGGTAGCACTCCAAATGTCGGGAGCTACCACGCAACACACGTTTATCTCGACTGTCGCGTATATGTGTCTCGGGTTGAGTTGAGCGGATCTATGAGGATAGGGCCAATTTGAATTGTCCGCCCACCGGGATGGTGGCATAGTATCAAGTCTCCTAACCAAGTACTTCAGAGTTAGAATGGTACCACATTGTGAAGTAGAGCTCATGCATAGCATTGCATCTTCTTGTGATTGTTTTGTTGTGATTAATATGTACCGTGTGCGATAATAATTTCTTTTAGATGATTTGATGTTATAGTGAAATATATTGGTTTCTCGTTAGTGATTTTGACTTTATAATGTGATGTTTCTTTTCTTGAAGAATGTTTGTATAATGATACGGTTTATTATGATTGATTGCGTGTTCTTCTTACTTATATTATACTATAAACATGATTTCAAAACTCACCTCCTTCGTTGTTTGTGTTCGTCTGGCTTGGCCCTGCGTTTGCGAAATCGCAGTTATTACAGGTTAATGAGTCTTGAAATTCAAATTTGGGATAAACTCCACTCTGATAGGTGATACCGGGAATTAAGGGTTGTAATATATATTTCACTTTCACTTGTTTAATTAGAAAAGACCTTTTGTATGAAAACCTTATAAGTACTAGTAAGTTTTTGGAATTAAATCAAGAAATTATAGTTAAGTCAAGTTCATTGAGATTGCATTGTTTTAATTAAGGAATAAAGTTAAATTTTTACGTGTGTATTTAGAGGAACGTGATATCATAAACTAGTTATAAAAATTCTTATTTTCTTGAAAACATATTTTCTTTATCCGCTGCGAATAAAAAAAAATCTAGTATAAATTATTTTATATGTTGTTTTGGGATTTAGGGTGTCACATTAGTGGTATCAGAGCAGGTCTGTCCAATCAGGCCAAGTGGGTCGAGTGTTGGTTCTGTGTTAGTCAAATGTCTATCGTGTCAGTTGTGTTGCTTTGCCTATTAATTATTTTGTCTATTATGTTTTGTTTTTACGTTATATTGTTATGTTCTGTGCTATATGTGTTTGTATCATTGTACATATTTTTGAAGTTACTAATTAACTATTTACTATGTTCTTACTCCGATTGCGTTGTGGATTCTAAGTTATTACCTAAGTGATTAAATATACTAGGAAATTCTTTGTTAAAATTTGAGTTAATTTGAATTGTTGACATGATTAAGTTATTACCTTTTGATTGGACTTGTGTTTCTAACTTTGATTATTTGCTCTTTTGTTATTGTGAATAGTTAGAAACAAATTTTTATGTTTTTGATTGACTAGCTATATGTTTGAAATTATTAACTTAATCGAGATAATACTAATCATCGATTGATAGACCTTGTCTTTGGGGTGGTAACATGACTATTAAAGTTTTCATCTTGCTAATGAAATTAATTTAGAATGTTAGTAATAGTTTTGAAACATTAGGAAATTCATATTATTAATAATAATAATAATGTTTGAATATTAGAGGATGGTAAAACTTAGAACTAAAAAAAAAATGACATTTTGAAGGAGTTAAAGTTGACTTATTTTGTAAAATGAAAATAACTTTTGTTTGAATTACTCTTTATTATTTTAAAGAAATTAAATTGAGTTGAATTTTATTGATTTATAAAATAACAATAATTATATACTATTGATTTTATTTAATGTTTAAAATAGCTAAAAATTTACACCATATTTTACTATGTGTCATTTTTAAGAAAATCAAAAAGATTTGTGTTATATTGGTTTAGAGGGGCTTGGTGTGAATATTGAATCGTGAGCATGTTGAGATATTTGTTTGAAATGATTGATTTAATGATTATGATATTATGAACTATTTAGAGTTTCATTTGATGTTAGAGTTCTAGATTTTAAGGACTCATTAGTAATTTATAATGGTACAAAAAAAAAAACTTGTGATTGTTTTCATTACTATTGTTATTGGTTTTAAGATAATGTTGTAGATGTTATTGTCAATCAAAAATCTTGTCTTGAAAAATATTTATAAATTTTTTTTTTTCAGTTTTTATATGGGCACAAAACTTGATTCTATCAAATGTCAAAATCACTTGAAAATGTTGATGATAGTGGATTTTAAAAGTGAGAATTATAATTTTAAATTTATTAAAACTGTTGATGGTTGTATCTAGATGATTAAAGTTTTGACATTGTTTTTGAAATTAAATCAAGACGTTCGTCATGATTTTGAAATAGTAGAAAATTCATATTATTAGCAATAATAATTCTTGAATATTCAAGGTTGGTTGAATTTTTTTTTGTTAGACTTTTAGAAAAAAAAAATAATTGTAAACGAGTTAAAGTTGATTTTTTTTTTGGAAAATAAGTAATATTGAATGTTTTAATTGTTGTTGATTTATTTTAAAGAATTAAATTGTGTCGGAGTTGTCTTGATTCATAAAATTGAAAGAAAAAAAATATATCACATTATTTTATTTAAAATTTAGAGTAATAAATTAAAGGATCCACTCCAAGTTTTACTATGTGTTGTTTTTAAGAAAATTAAAAAGACTTGTTATATTAATAGTGTTGAGAACATAAGTAAATAAATTGGAACTATTTTGGAAGTGTTAATTAATTGAAATTTTTTCTATTTATCTATATATAGTTTAAATTTTGTTTCAAAATGTAAGTTTAAAATAATTTTTATAGTGATTAATTATTTAGAAATGTGTTTTGATGATTCAAGTACGAGTGAAATTTTAGGAATCTTATAGATTTTAAAAATACACATGATTTATTTATTTTTAGTGTATTTAGAAACATGATTTATTTTAGTTGTTTTTATTTAGACGTGATTTATTGAAAAGTAATTTAAGGAAAAACTTTGAATTCTCAATGATATTTTTTTGTGCTAAATGATTAATGATATATATTTTTGATAATTTAAGTCTAGAAATCAATTTTAGAATGATGTGTAACCTTTAAAGTGACTTTTGCAATACCTGATTCAATTTGGTTAGGTAACATGTTGTATCTCCTAGTAAATAATTATTTATCTTATTTGCAATTTGGAAAATCTCTGTTTTAGTTTGTTGTAACTTTTAAATGATGATGATTAATTCAAAAGGAAAATTAATCATGGTCAATTTGGAGCAATTACACTTCTATGAGAATATCTTACATGTGTAGAATCATTATTTGAGTTATGAGATGAACGTAAAATCTTGGTGTCAATTTTTGGATTAGTTATGCGAATATGTATATGATTATGTAAATATTAAATTGTTTGTGTTTCAAGTGTTCTAATTGTTGGGAATTAGTGTATAGAGTTAGAAATCGAGAGCATCTAAAAGTGAAATAGTTCTATATATTTTTTTTAATCAGATTATTGATTACATATTGATGTAAGTGTCGTTGTTACTGCTTGTAAGTTACAAATAAATTATTGTGAATGTGTAATTAAGTGAACTTTTAACTTGAAGTAAGGAGTAGGAGTTGTGGCGCCGCCTTCGCACTCCTGAACCATGTTAAAAGTACTTTTAATTACCCATGTTTGAATTTGAATGGCTATAGTTATAATTGCTTTAACTATTTGACTCCATGAGTAGGAGGGACTAGCTACCCCGATGACTCATCGTCGACGAAAAAGGCAATGATAACTCATTATTTTGTTAGAAGTGCATTTTAATTTTATTCTTTAAATAGTTGAAAAACATGTTCATCGTTTATGCCAATTGAATGAATTTAACTATGAAATGTATGTTATTGTGAAATAGTATCTCTATCATTGATTTTTTCCCTTCTCCTTGATTATATATAAAGTATGTTTTTATAGAGTGATTGATTGTAAATCTATTATAATGTTATTAAGTTGTTAGATGTGTTTAATATTTTAAAAATTGCTTTCATTGTCAGACTTAAGTTCAATCTGTTGAATGTTGGGTGATAGGATCTAAACTTTATTTTACAGAGTAAAATTAGTAATATTTTGTTTCAAAAAAAAAATAGTTGAAATTGACAATGTATTTGGAATGTGTTTCATTTAACCCAACAAAATGAACTAAGTTATTATTAAATAACTCTATATGTTATGTTTTATATGTAAATTATAGCGAGTAACTCTATGGTATTTCCTTTCATAATTGAGTGATAAATGTGATATGTGTTTATTTGATTTACTGTGTCATGTTAGCCTATCATGCTAACTTAATTGATTTTTGAAACATTGTGCTTAATTGAATGGTGAATGCCCTATATATGTTTATTATATCTTTGAGATACTAAGTTTGAATATTGATGATATTTAGTTCGATAGTAGTTTGCTTATTGTTCAATATAAATTTCGAGGACGAAATTTCTTTAACGAGGGGAGAATTGTAACACCCCAATTTTTATAATAACTATTTTATTAATGAAATAAGATTTTAAATAATTAATTTGATATTAATATTATTTTAGAATATATGTTGATAGATTTTGTGATTAATTTCCGTTATATGGATGTTTTCTATGACGTGTTAGTTTGATATATATTATATTATATTAAATGAGTGATATAAATAATAAATATTTTATTTTATTATTTTATATGTTTTTCTAAAAGTAATTGTATTTTAGTGTAATATTTTAAAGAATAAGATTTCATGCGATTTTATATTTCAATTATTTTGAACTATTTTCTATTTTTAGTTATTTATTTTATAAATAATTATCTTGGGATAATAGTGATATTGTGTTTGATTTACTTTATTTTTATATACTTATTATTACGTTGTGATTTTATATATATTTATTATGATTTAGTAATTAATATAAAATGTAGATGTTATATTTATTTATTTTATAATTTCGACTATTCACTAATGATGGTAATATTTTAATTTGAGTATTTGGAAAAATAAGTATTATTATAGTGCTTATTTGGAATATGATAATTTTGGTTATTGATGTATTTTAAAAGATTAATTATTTTATAAAATATTAGTTTTAGAATAAAAGAAGAAGAACAAAAGAAAGGAATAAGAAAAGAAGTAGAAGAAACGAAAGGAACCAGCGACGTTGACAAAAAAAACGCACACCCTCTTCCTCTCACATTCATCCCATCAATTCCTTGTTATTTGAATCGATCCCAACTTCTATCCCATACAAAATCGGCCACTGAATCCATTTTTGGCATCAATTTTATCAATCGTGGCTCCGTTTCATCAGAAACAGCTGCGCTATTTTTCTTGGACGAGCTGTTTTTGGCCGATTCCGATCAACACGTTTCTCGTATCAAAAAACTGACATCGTTTTTGGATTCCTCTCGTCGAAACCTTCAAGAAGAACTACTCATTTGCATTTTTTGGTGAAGTTGACGTCAGACCCTTCCGGCGCTCCGACGAGTCGGTGAGACTTTTTCTGCAGTTTTTTCTCGTCGTTTTGACTCTATTTTTGCTCCAAAAATTATTATTAATTATTTAACATTGATTTTTATGCTCCGCATAATTTATCAGTCACGTCTAAGAGATTTTGTGAATTCGCCGTTTATTTGGATTCGCTCGCTGTACGTCGTTTACGGTTGCTGTTGAAAACATCCATTGATTTCTGTTATTACAGAAAGCGTCTAACTAAGGTAAGGGGTGAGAGAGCATTTAAATTCATGAGTATAATATATTGTGAGATGAACGGGAAAACCCTATTTCCCAACGATTCATCCGGGGCTTGCTACGTACGGCAGTAGCCCTTTGAGTGATAAATTGATTAATGTGAAAATATGGAAATTGTGAAATTAAAATTTGGAATAAAAATATTTATAAAGTGTTGATTGAATTAATTTTGTTAAATGTGTGGTATTTGATATTATCGTGATGTTTGATTTATTTTCGTTAAATGTGTGATATTTGATATTATTGTGATACTGGATGTCGAATGAATTTTATGTATGTTTGATTAGAGGAGTTTTGTGATGTGATAATAAAAGATGGATACATTGTGATGAGTTTATGTGATGATGATGATGTATGATTAATGATAGTGATGTTATAAACTTGTGATGAAGATACTGAAGTAACCTCATAATTGATAAAATAGTGATGATTCCAATTTGTGTTTGAGATGATGGTCTTAATAGAGTATCATAGGCCAACGAGGGGAGAAAATAAATATTGAGAATTTTTGAAGTGAAGATTATTTTGTCATCATATAGGTAGGGCCTGACAAGCCTAGTGATTCCGGGGAAGTACAACTGAATTGAGCCTGATCGTGGCGGTCTACTATTGAGCCTTAAGGCAAGATTGATAGACCTTGGACGTATTCGGGTGGGGAATTCCTAGGGGACTTGGAGGTAGCACTCCAAATGTCGGGAGCTACCACGCAACACACGTTTATCTCGATTGTCGCGTATATGTGTCTCGGGTTGAGTTGAGCGGATCTATGATGACAGGGCCAATTTGAATTGTCCGCCCACCGGGATGGTGGCATAGTATCAAGTCTCCTAACCAAGTACTTCAGAGTTAGAATGGTACCACATTGTGAAGTAGAGTCTAAGCTCATGCATAGCATTGCATCTTCTTGTGATTGTTTTGTTGTGATTAATATGTACCGTGTGCGATAATAATTTCTTTTAGATGATTTGATGTTATAGTGAAATATATTGGTTTCTCGTTAGTGATTTTGACTTTATAATGTGATGTTTCTTTTCTTGAAGAATGTTTGTATAATGATACGGTTTATTATGATTGATTGCATGTTCTTCTTACTTATATTATACTATAAACATGATTTCAAAACTCACCTCCTTCGTTGTTTGTGTTCGTCTGGCTTGGCCATGCGTTTGTGAAATCGCAGTTATTACATGTTAATGAGTCTTGAAGTTCAAATTTGGGAGAAACTCCGCTCTGATAGGTGATACCGGGAATTAAGGGTTGTAATATATATTTCACTTTCACTTGTTTAATTAGAAAAGACCTTTTGTATGAAAACCTTATAAGTACTAGTAAGTTTTTGGAATTAAATCAAGAAATTATAGTTAAGTCAAGTTCATTGAGATTGCATTGTTTTAATTAAGGGATAAAGTTAAATTTTTACGTGTGTATTTAGAGGAACGTGATATCATAAACTAGTTATAAAAATTCTTATTTTCTTGAAAACATATTTTCTTTATCCGCTGCGAATAAAAAAAAATCTAGTATAAATTATTTTATATGTTTTGGGATTTAGGGTGTCATATGAAATACGTCGTGGATATTGGACATTATGGGAGGTAAAGCAATCCGATAAGCCACTGGTCCAATTTGTGCAGTAATCTGGTATGGTCCAATAAATTTCGGAGTCAATTTCCTTGATTTAATGGATCTGCCAACTCCAGTTGTAGGTATGACCCTTAGAAATACATGATCACTCTGCTCGAATTCCAAAGGTCTGCGACGCTTGTCCGCATAACTCTTCTGACGATCCTGTGAAATCTTCATTTTCTCTTGTATCCTCTTGACTTTCTCTGTAGTCTGTTCCACCATCTCAGGTCCTACAATCATACTTTCTCCGTCCTTATACCAGCATAAAGGCGTCTGACACTTGCGTCCATACAAAGCCTCATAGGGTGCCATTCCAATACTTGTGTGAAAACTATTGTTGTAGGTAAACTCAATCAATGGCAATACATCATCCTAACTCCCTTTATCATCCAATACACATGCTCTCAATAAATCTTCCAAGGTCTGATTCGTTCTCTCGGTTTGCCCGTCTGTTTACGGATGGTAAGTTGAACTCAATTTCAGTTTCGTTCCCAACGCTTCATGCAGCGCTCCCCAAAAGTGAGACGTGAACTTTGGATCACGGTCTGATACGATACTCGATGTAACTCCGTGTAATCTCACAATCTCAGCAATGTAGATCTCCTCCAGCTTATCTACCTTATAAGTGGTCTTTACTGGTAAGAAATGTGTGGATTTTGTCAATCGATCTACTATTACCCAAATAGAATCATTCTTCCTCCTTGTCTTTGGCAATCCAGTTATAAAATCCATGGAAATGCTATCCCACTTCCATTCCGTTATGTCCAAAGGTTGTAACATTCCAGCAGGTCGCTGATGTTCCACTTTCGCCTTTTGGCAAGTTAAACAAGTTGATACATATTCCGCTACATGCCTCTTCATTCCTGGCCACCAAAAATTATGTCTTAAGTCCTGATACATCTTTGTTGCTCCAGGATGAATACTCAATTTGCTTTTATGAGCCTCCTCTAAAATCGTTCTTCTCAGATCTGCAACTGCCGGAACACAAATCCTCCCATTACATCTCAAAATATTATCTGGTCCAATTCTGAACTCAGTTGTCTTTCCTTGCAGTATTAGGTTCCTCTTCTCTTGGTTTAATGCGTCATCTTGAGAATTCGCAATATCCTCCAGTAAATCACTCGAAATCTTTATCATCCCACACTTTAAAATTCCCGGTGCAAGCTCTATGTCCAAGTGTAGATCTCTAAATGCTTCCCACAACTCTTGTTGTCTAGCCATTATCATTGAAGATACTGACACACTTCTCCTACTCAATGCATCAGCTACCACATTGGCCTTCCCAGGGTGGTACTGCAATGAAAAATCAAAATCCTTGAGAGTCTCCATCCATCTCCTCTGGCGTATGTTCAATTCTTTCTAATCAAACAGATATCTCAAACTCTTATGGTCACTGAACACTGTGAACGTGCATCCATATAAGTAGTGCCTCCAGATCTTTAATGCGAAAACTACCGCAGCAAGCTCTAAATCATGAGTAGGATAGTTTCGTTCTTGAGTTTTCAATTGCCTTAAGGCGTAGGCTATAGCTTTCTTGTGTTGCATTGAAACACGTCCCAAACCTTGGTGAGATGCATCACAGTAAACCTCATATGGTTCCTCTGGTTGTGGTAAGACCAATACTGGTGAGGTCGTCAGCTTTTCCTTAAGCAACTGAAAACTTTCCTCACACTTCTCTATCCATGCAAACGGTTGATTCTTTCTAGTGAGTTGTGTCAAGGGAGCCACAATCTTAGCAAATCCTTCAATAAATCTCCTGCAGTATCCTGCTAGTCCGACAAAACTTCGTATGTCTGTGATAGTCTGAGGCTGTTTCCAAGCAAGGATTGTCTCAATCTTTGCCGGATCCACAACGATTCCTTCTTTGGTTATCACATGTCCTAAGAAGTTCACTTTTTCTAGCCAAAATTCGCACTTCGACAAATTGGCATACAATTGCTTCTCGCATAAAACTTCAAGAACTTGGCGCAAATGTTCTCCATCTTCCTCTCACTTCTTGAATAAATCAATATATCATCGATGAACACCACAACGAATTTATCCAGAAACGGGCTAAAGATTCTATTCATATAATCCATAAAAATTGCTGGTGCATTCGTAACTCCAAATGGCATAATGAGATATTCATAATGTCCGTAATGGGTTCTGAAAGTAGTCTTTTGAATATCTCTTTCTCTTACCCGAATCTGATGGTATCCTGACTTCAAATCGATCTTTGAAAATACTGTGCTCCTCTTAATTGGTCCATCAAATCATCGATACGTGGTAAAGGATAACGATTCTTAATAGTTACCTTGTTAAGTTGCCTATAATCCACACATAAGCGCGAACTTCCATCCTTTTTCTTAACCAACAACACCGGAGCACCCCATGGCGACACACTTGGTCTGATAAATCCTTTCTCCAGCAAACCTTCGATTTGACCCTTAACCTCGCTTAATTCCAATGGCGACATCCGATACGGCGCAATTGAAATAGGTCCAGTTCCTGGGTGTAAATCAATGAAGAACTCCACCTCTCTTACTGGGGGTAATCCCGGAATTTCTGTTGGAAATACGTTCGGATACTCTTTGATTAGCACCACATCTTCTATGCTCACATCCATCTTGGTCTCCACGTTAGCCAATGATAAAAATTCCTGAGTTCTTTCTCTCAGTGACACTCTGAGCTTGTTAGCAGCCAAATACCGAACGACTCCAGGTTCGGGAAAAAGAACTAATTTGCGAGCACAATCCAAGACTACATAATTATACGACATCCAATCCATGCCGAGAATGATCTCGAGTGATTGTAGGGGTAAATAGATTAAATTAACCAAGAAATCTCTATTCTGAATAGTTACAGGACAACGTAAACATGCAGAATTTACGGTCAAAGTCTTAGCAGGGGTGGAAACAACCAAATCAAAAGGTAAGGAAGACATAGATAGCTTCAAACGATTCACACAGTCCATAGCAATGAAGGAATGGGTTGCCCCTGAATCAAAAAGTGTAGTTAGTGTGTTACCTGCAATCTCGCAATCTCGCTTGATTAAATTATGAGCTTGACTCCCAGCTTCAGCACCCATGTGATAGACGCGTCCCCTAGCAATAGACGAGTAGCCCTAGTTGCGTTCACTGTTGGTTCCACCTTTGGAACCCGGCAATCCCTCGCCACGCGTCCTGGTTTCTGGCAATTGAAACACATAAGATCTCTTGTGGTACAAGCAGTAACAATATGTCCTTCTTTCCCACATCGATAACACCGGACTCCTTGTCCCAATTGGCGTCCAAAATTCTGATTTCCCGGCCGATTCTGGCCTCTCTTGTTGTTTTGTGGCCGGTTATACGGCTTAGCAACATGCTTTCCTCTATTGTTTTGATTGTGCATCCGACTAGGCCCTCCTGAATTAAAGTTCCCTCCTCTGTTGGCCCTCCTGTTCTTCATCTCTTCAACCTCTCTACACTTCTCCACTAACACTTGGAAACGTTGAATTCCCAATGGTAAGACAGAGTCTTGAATTTCATACTTCAGTCCATTTTGAAAGCGATGGCACATAAACTGTTCATCAACTTCTTCCCACAAAAATCTGAAATGCCTTGATAGTGATTCAAACTTAGCCGCATATTCTCCCACCATCATGTTTCCTTGGTGCAATTTAAGAAAATCATCACCCAACTTAGTCCTAGTGCTCATCGGGAAGTATTTGTCCAAAAACTTCTTTTTGAACGACTCCCAATTCACCTCCTCATGAGCTGATCTCATCAGAAGCCTTGTACTTCTCCACCAATATTCTGCATCCCCTAACAACAGATATATAGCATAGTTGACCTGTACCATTGCCTGACAATTTACGATTTCGAAAATTTTCTCCATTTCCTGAATCCATTGGTGTGCTCTTTCTGGACCCTCATCACCTTTGAACTTTGGAGGATTATGAATACAGAAATCCTCTAGTCCCCTTGATTCAGCAGCACGAATCTCTCTTTTCTCTAGATCACGTTGAGTCTTTGCAGCCGTCTGTGCAGCAACACACGCAGCCATGTTATTCATCGCTTCCGCCATCCGATCATCCCGGCTGTCGTTGGCCCTTGTAGTGTCATCTCTTCTTGGAGGCATTGTTCCCTTACAAAACCATCATCAAGTAGAAATCTCACACCGCTTATAATAATTCCAAAATATAGCTTAACAACATCATCACTTCAGCACACCACAACTATACAAGACTTGACACTCTAACTACTTGCTCCTATGCATGATCAGATAATGACTCGCAACCAACAATCTAAGTAGAGCTCTACCCAAAAGTTTAACCAAAAGCTTAACCAAATGCTCTAATACCACAAATTGTAACACCCCGATTTTTTTTTTAAATAAATGAAAGAAATTTTCTAAATTAATTCAAAGGAATTAAAAGAAATTAAAATTTAACCACTTAAATAAATTGAAATTAAACTATTTCAAAATAATATGGCGTCGTAATCCAAAACGACAAAAGTAGTTAAATAATTACATCAAAACTGTATCTTGGATCGACAAAACATTATTAGAGTGCGGAAAAATGTACAATTATCCCAAAATAAATAAGAACAACCATTAACACTAGGCCCTATACAAAAAGTCTAGTCTGATCTGATCATGCACTAAAACTACAGTAGCACGGTTTCCACCGCATCATCTACAAGTCTCGTCTTCACTCCAAATGTCCGTCCCTCTGTGCTGTCCACAAATACTCTGTACGTGAAGATGAAGGAAAACTAACAGCGTCTCCGTCGTTAGTGTATCCGTCGGTGGCACGGGTTTGGGTATCATCTGAGGGCAAAGCGCAATTTCCACAATATTGTAAAGGGTCACCAACCGAAATTAACAATTACCACATAACAGTTATGTCAAAGATAACAATTATATTCATGGCATATTTCAATGCTATAACAACAATGATAAATGAGTATGCTCACTTACTAAAATGGATGACATCTACATCTTTGCAAAACAGCCAGTTTACATATAAATCAGATTGCAAGTGCAAATACAATTAACAATCACCACAACTCACTTGGCACTTAGAATTCATAAGATACTTGCACACATCGATTTCCGCTCATCAACTCATACCAAATCATGACTCACAGGTCAACCATCCCAATGCAATATGTATATGCCAATGTATACAACTCTTGGAATTACCAAGGTGAAGTCTCTCACGGACCAGCACGATTTCCAGATCAAATGGACCGTCTAATACACGCGGTGTAAGAACAGAGTTACACCTAAGAGGGGGGGTGAATTAGGTGTTGGACAATTTTTCTGTTTTTAGAGTTTTTGAGAATGTTTAAGTGACTATTTAAAATTTGTTTAATCTTGCTGTGTTAGTAAATGAAAACTGTAAATGACAGAAGGTAAAAACACACAGAAATTTATCCTGGTTCCCCTTACAACCAAGGGTACATCCAGTCCTCTTGCACCCCACAAGAGATTTTCCAATATCTGTTAGAATAAGTACAAGTCTAACCCTAAGACTTCAATTACAAATTCCTAACACTCTGCCTAAGATAGCACACCACTATCTTAGTTTACAACACTTGAAGAAAATACACCACTTTCTTCAAACAATAACTTTAATGATTTTTACAACAATGTTCTTAATTAAGAACAACAGAATATAATAGTTTGTGAAAGGATATCAATCCAATATACTTTCAAGTACAATAGAGAACCTTTCTCAATGATATGAAAATGTAGAGCATGTACTTGAAGTATGAAAATATAACTTTGAAAAGATCACAAAATATTTCAGAAAGTTGTTCATAGTTCGTGGTAGGATTGATTGGTTTAAAACTGAAGTTTTGAAGTATTTATGTTCCAAGGTAACACTTCAGATCAATGGCAATGATTCCCAAACGTTTTGATGAACTTGTGCAATGTTTCAAAACTGAAAAGTTGCATTGTTTCGAAGTTGTATTCGAATACAGTCTGAGTGTATTCGAATACACTTCTATAACGTTCTGTTTGTATTTGAAATTTGAATGTTTGTAGTCGAATACAACATCTTGTAGTCGAATACAAATACGGGATTTTTGCCACTGACTTGAGTTGTATTCGAATACACAAAGCTGTAGTCGAATACAAATGTTTCAAAATAGCTACTGACATGCAATCTGTATTCGACTACGACACTTCGTATTCGAATACAGATCTTCAATTTTAGCTTCTAATTCATAGTCTGTATTCGACTACGATACCTTGTATTTGAATACAGATTTCCAGTTTTGTAAAAACTTTATTTTCAAACAAGTTTATGTTATTAAATATTTTCATAAAATATTTTAATGCATATGCTATCAGAAGGTTCTCATAATATTGTACTTAAACTGTATTTTGATTTAATATCTTGATTTAATATCAAATGTTTTTACCTAAATATAAATTTGAAAGATAAGTTGCTTAAAATCCTTTTTCTTTTTGATCAAGGATCTTTTTGTCTTCATCAAAAATGTAGTAGATCTTTAAATTTTCATTCTCCCCCTTTTTGATGATGACAAAAATCTTGTTGCTTGGATTTCAAATGTCTTGATTTCTCCCCCTAGATGTGTGCTTTCTCCCCCTTAATAAATGTTTTTCTCCTTCTTAAGTGTTGGAAGATCTGTTCAACATAATTAGCAACAACAATATATATACACTTTTCTCCCCCTTTTGACATTATCAAAAAGGAAGAGGATATCACATAGCAAACAAGATATGCACAAATGTAACAAATAAACAGAGGCAACACCTGATATCTGGAAGAAAACAACTTAATTAACGATGTTCAAAATTACAATTAAAACAGACTTAAGAGTATTTAAAATAGGGAAAGTCAAACAGTAACAGAAACAAATAACAAAAATTGCAAATAGCCAATTCTAATCATCTGAGTTTGGTGAAATATGTAGATGGTCAATTTTTTCTGATAGGTCACTAAGTTCTTGATGAAAAAATGAATGTTGTGTATTGATGGTGTTTTCAAGATCTTGGAATTTGGTGTTGAAGGCAGCAGTCATGTTCTGAGTTCGATTACTGAAAGACTCATTCAATTGTTCGATTACTGAAAGACTCATTCTGTTTGTGATGATGTCTTTAGTATGTGCTAAGTTGTTTGGTTCTGGGGCTATTGCTGTTGCTGCTTCTGGTAATGCTTCTGGTGCTACTGCTGGGCATGTTGTTGGTTCTGCTTCTTCTGCTTCTTCTTGGGTAGTTGATGAACTTTGTCCAAGATCACCCTTATGAACATAAATTTGAAGTGATTCACTCCAGACTATTTTCATACTGGGCAACACACTTAAGTCCAGCAGATTGTCTTTGGTGGTCTGGTACAGCACCTCACCTGAGAAGTCAACCTTAAAATGATCCAGAATTCTTGTGACTTCTCTGGCATAGGGTAAAGCTATAGAATTTTTGAAGCATATAGAACTGAACCAACAAAGTATGCCCAATTTAAATCAGCACCTTCTATCATAAAAATCATAACTTGAAGTTCAAATTCAGAGATCTGTGAGTAGTTCCCTGCTTTCGGTATTAATATATAACTTAAGAAATAGTGTAGTAATTTGTTGTCAACAGTCAGATTACCAACACCATATCTTTGTCTAGCATACTCTGATCTAGACTGTGTGCGTTTTCTTTCCATGGTGTCTTTGTCAAAACGGCACAACGAAATATAGGCATCATACTTAGTAGTGTTTACCCATTCACATAGATGTCCTGGATGAAGATTTTGAAGAGAAAAAAAATCAGAGACTTTGATTGTAATCGGCTACCAGTTTTTGTATTTGTAACCTAAAACTGTTAACAATCCCTTTTATATAAAAAAAAATTCGAAACTGTAGTCGACTACAGACTTGTCGTATTCGAATACAAATGTTTATGGGAACTTGTATTCGACTACAACTTGTCGGTATTCGAATACGGCAGTAATAATTTCGTTTCCAAAGTGAAATTTTTAACAATAAACAGACCAAAAAATATTTTAAACATGTAGGCAAACATACATAGATGTTAAAGAATCAAATATCATGTAAAAGAAGAAAAAAAATTCAAAATAAAAATTGCTATGACTTACAAAGCTTTCAAACCTTTTTGAGATAATTCTCATTTAGAATGCTTAGTTTCCTTCTGGATATTGTAGAATGAATCTCTAGGTAATGGCTTTGTAAACATATCCGTTATCTGAGTACCACATTTTTGAGGTTCTTTGTGTGTATTCTTACAAAACAAGTTTATGGTTTTATCTGGTACCCAGAGTGCTTTGGGTCCTTGAATGTCAGTACCTTTCTTGACCCACACATAATGCCCTTGTGGAACACCAATGTTCCTAAAGTAACAAGCATTAGGTGTGTGACCATTAAGACCACAATAAAAACATTTTGGACTCTTTTCAGGAAAGCATGGTTTCTTTTGAATAATACTTTTCTTAGAACAAAAATGATTCTTTTGAACAGCCATTTCTTTCTCATCTTTAGATTGGTTACTTGCTTTTACAAAGATAGTTTTACCAATACTTGGTTTATCAAATTTTGAGTAACCAAGTCCACTTTTGTCATTTGAATATCTTTGCATGCTGAGTATATTTTCCAATCCGAATTGTCCCTTTTCGTACCTTTCTATAATTCTATTCATTTGGACAATTTTAAAAGAAAGTGAATCACATTTAATGCATGTAGAAATCTGTTTTTGTTTTTCAGAATTTTGTTCCATAGTGTCAATCTTTTCATTTAGGGATAAAATCTGTTTCTTTTGATTTGACACTACTTTGTACAGATTTTTACATTCATTAAGTAGTTCTTTAATGGCTTGTTGTGCATCATTATCTTCAACACAAGAATCATTATTATCATAACAAATAGTATTACTACTAACCTCTTCTTCATTATCAGAATGATGAGATGCCATCAAAGCAACATTAACGCATTCGTCATTATTTGAATTTGATGAAGAACTTACTTCATTATCTTCCCACGCTATGTATGCCTTTTTTAGTTCCTTCCTTCTGTTAGCATTTTTCTTGATAAGGTTAGGACATTCTGCTTTCATATGTCCTTCTTTCCCACATTCAAAGCAAGTGACATTTTGATTTGTAGTGAAGACATCTTTCTTCCTGAAGGTTTTTTTCTTCTTAAATGATTTATCGTTTTGAAGAAACTTACCGAACTTTTTAACCAGGGAAGTGATGTTTTCATCTTCATCTGAAACTTCTTCATTTATTATTTCTTTTGATTCTATTTTCAATGCTATATTCTTTGTTTTCTTCTCCAAATTCTCATTCTTTTCCAGTCTTTCTAATTTTATTTCGTGTTCTTGTAACTTTCCAAAGAGTGCTGAGAGTGACATTTTTGACAAACTTTTCTTTTCAGAAATTGCTGTCACTTTTGGCTGCCATGCTCTGGTTAATGATCTTAGAACCTTTAGGTTCAATTCATCATTAGTAAAGTTCTTGCCAAGTGTTGTTAAGTGGTTTGTTAAATGGGAAAAACGTTTCTGCATGTCCAAGATTGCTTCTCCTGGTTGCATTCTAAACATTTTGTATTCTTGAGATAAAGTGTTCAGTTTTGAACGTTTTACCTCAATTGTTCCTTCATGGGTTACTTCCAGAGTATCCCATATCTCTTTTGCTGTTTTGCAGTCGGATATGCGAAAGAATTCATCCATACCCAATGCTGATTGTAACATATTTTTTGCTTTCTTATCAAACAGTACTTTTCTCTTATCATCGTCAGTCCATGAGGCTATTATTTTTATTTCCTCTTTATTGTTGATAACTATTGTTGGAACATATGGACCGTTTTCTATTGCCTCCCATATGTCATCTCCTTGAGCCTCAAGGTATGCTTGCATACGTATTTTCCAGAAATCATAATGTTCACCGACAAAGCAGGGTGGTTTGTTACTGCTACCACCATCTCTAAAAACAGGTTGTGCGGAAGCCATGAATCTAGGAGCAATTTACCAAAAACCTGCTCTGATACCACGCGGAACCATTCCGTAGCCCGGATAGAATGGACCGTCTGATACACGCAGAACCACTCTGAACCCGGATAGAATAGACCGTCTAATACACGCAGAACTACTCCATAACCCATCACGGTCACTACATTTACGTGTATTAGCCTCTCACATGCCAAATACACAGAAGTTAAATCCTCGCACGGATAGAATGGACCGTCTAATACACGCAGAACCACTCCGTAGTCCGGATAGAATAGACCGTCTAATACACGCGGAACTACTCTGAAACCCAGATAGAATAGACCATCTGTTACACACATAACTACTCTATAACCCATCACAGTTACTACTTAACTTCGTGGCCCATCACAGTCACCGCATCAACTCTGTGGCCCATCCCAATCACCACCTGACTATGCAATGCATGAACATGCTATGTTTTCTCTTCACTGAAAACAGACTGCAATGCAATCTGAAACCCAGAACGTCCTCAACACAACATTAATGATCTCTTTCACAACAACAGCAAGGCAGTAACATCAATAACAGCAATTAGAAGCAGCACAACAACAACAACTCACAAACATGCATCATCTCAATAACATGCATTTTAATCATTCACAAACCACATGCAAGGCAGATTTCCGGATCAACACAACACCAAAACATCATCAATACATCAACCACGGCAGTAACCAAACAAAACAGCAACAAAACCGACAACACAAGCAGTTTGCTCATACATAACAACATGGAGGGCAGTTTCATTTTCAAATCAGAACATCATATATGTTCATCCATCAACATGCATTTACATCCCTAAATGCAATCTAAAAAGTTGGAAGGATCCCCTTACCTTAGTTACGTTTTCTCGCTTGTTTACGTTACTGCGACAAAAGTCGGCGACACTCCCGCTCACGTGTTTCATTTTCAAATCAGAACATCATATATGTTCATCCATCAACATGCATTTACAGCCCTAAATGCAATCTAAAAAGTTGGAAGGATCCCCTTACCTTAGTTACGTTTTCTCGCTTGTTTACGTTACTGCGACAAAAGTCGGCGACACTCCCGCTCACGTGTTTCATTTTCAAATCAGAACATCATATATGTTCATCCATCAACATGCATTTACAGCCCTAAATGCAATCTAAAAAGTTGGAAGGATCCCCTTACCTTAGTTACGTTTTCTCGCTTGTTTACGTTACTGCGACAAAAGTCGGCGACACTCCCGCTCGCGTGGTCGCTACCAAAGTTGGTTCTCTAACACCATAACGATGAGAGGAACAACTTTCCTTCTTGACACTTTCTGTTTTGACGCTTCGATTTCCAAGTAATTTGAGTTTTGAGAATGCTCTTTTTCACCAACAGAATGAGAAGAAGAAGGAAGAAGGGAAAACTGGCGCGGGCAGAGAAACCTAGTTCTGTTTCTCAATTCTGATTTTCTTTTTTTTTTCCTCTCACACACAACACATATATATACATACCCCACCAACTATGTATATTATATTATTAAACTCGACCCTCAAGCAACTAAACACTCCCGTCGCAGCTCTGTTGGCAGATAAAATCTTGATCAACTGCCCGATATTTAATTACTCGTAATTAAATTAAATTATCCTTCGTCCAATAATTTTAATCAATCTCAAAAATGTTTATATATATATATATATATGTACAAATATACATATCTCAAATATTTTACGAATATTCGAAAATACACTTGATATTAAATCCATAATTTAATTTAAATTTAAGGGTCTTACAGTTAGGATTTACAGTTGGCACATAACAGACTAAAACAACATAACTAACAACAGAACTAACAAATAACAAAGTTAACACATAAATTCCAGCAATTAACAGAATGGGTTTAAGCTCGGTTCCTTCTCCCATACACCTTTCTAATGGGAAGTCTTGCTTGACTAGTAATCATCTGCTTGATTAACAATCCTCTGCCTGACTAGCAATTCTATCAAAACCTTCTGCACATAAAATAAAAAGATAAGGAGATATTGGATTCCTTATTGGTTAAGAAAAGATAACTCTCCAACCACCTCCTTCAAATTCTTCCAATAAAGGCCTAATTTATTGTCAGATTCCATGACTCCCAAAATCAGTCGAAGGCAGTCAATCGAGGCAGCTTTGGTGCCAACCAACAAAAAGAAGATATCAAAGGTAATTTACTATCTCAAGATCGCTTAGTTTTCCAAATTTCTTTGCGACCTTTCTCGTACCTTGTTATTTTATGCTTTAGAGAGTAAAGACTTCTCATCCTAATCCATCAAAAGAACTAGCCACGCTTGGTCCTCAAAGAACTAGAGCAGTGTCAAAGCCTTATTCAATGGTAAATAATTTTGTCACCTCTTTTCATGTTCATATTCTTGGATTGAGTGTTAGTTTTCTAAACCTTTTCATGTTGGTGTTTCTAGGCCATGACAAATCCAACCCCTGAAATAGCTAGATCTCATGAGATTCATAGAGCTAGCCTCTTATGGGTCAAATGCCTTTGAGGCGAACTTCTCGTCCACCTTCCCGTTCATCACCTCCCCCACTAGAGATCTATGAAGAAGATTTGAGCAAGAACTTCTCGGAAGGTGACACCCTTATATGGTCTCCTTTTCCATACAAGAAGATATAGTTAAGGAAAACGTGCATTACAAAAGTAAATCCCTACCAAAGCAGAAGAAGTTTCTGCTCTCATGACCATGCTTATTTGGTTGGGATCGGCTGATGTAGTTCCTCCTTCTCAACAGGATATGCCTATAATTAAGTCATATTTATAAGGATTATCAAGGCCTCAAGGAGCAATATGAGTGCGCTTCCCACAGTCTCAGTCAAGTAGACATTTTGCAATCAAGCCAAATGATCTTTAGGAAGACCATTTAGAGCTTAAAGTAGAATGAAAAGCATCCCTCCATGAAAACAAGAGATTGAAGACATGATAATCTTTTTGAAGGTTGAACAACACAATAAAAGAAGAAATGGCACGTCTAACACCAACATATTTCCAATTAGCTGAGAAAATAAAAGTCGCAAATAGTCGAATGGTTGGATTGCATACTAAATCCACCCAAATTGACAGTGATATGAAGCCTTTAATGGTATTATTATTTTGCTTTAGTCACTGCTGTGTTTTTACTTGGTCAATAATTATTATTTGATTTGTTATGTTAGTCCTTATTCTTAGGAAATTTGTTAGTCATGATTTGTTAGCTAAAATCATGGAAGATTTGATTTTCAGTTCAGTTTTTTGCCTATAAATGTAATGTTTCGTGAATTAATTCAACAGACAGCAACTTTCTATTCTACAAATCATTTTCCTGTAGTTTCTTTTATTACTCTTATCAGAATTTAAATAACAATTGGTACCAGAGCCACATTCTTAAGGGATCTTTAAGCAATCATGGATGGAGAATCAAGTTTTTCAAACTATTCTCAAGGTGCTCCACCAACTTTTGATGGAGAGAATTATCATTTGTGGGTTGTGAGGATGCAAACTCATTTGGAGGCTTTGGATTTATGGGATGCCGTTGAAGAAGATTATGAAGTTGCTCTGCTGCTAAATAATCTGACGGTGGCTCAGATGAAAAGTCATAAAGAAAAGAAAACCAGAAGATCAAAAGCTAAAGCAACTTTGTTTTCTGGTATCTCAACAACAACCTTGGAAAATACTAAAGATCTGTCCAAGATCACCTTGGCAGAAATGTTGAATGCTTTGTAGGCTCAAGAACAAAGAAGGCTCATGAGACAAGAGTCCATTGTTGAAGAAGCCTTGTTTGTCAAACATCAACATGTCAAAGATTGCAACAAAAAGAAATTTAAAAATAGAAGTTATGGAAGTAGTTCAAGCAGCCACATGCAAAGCAAAAGTGGAGGCTCAAAGAGAAACTATCCTCCTTGTAAGCACTGCAACAAATTAGGTCATTCACCATTTAAATGTTGGGTGAGGCCTGATGCAAAGTGCAACAAATGCAATCAACTTGGACATGAAGCAGTGATTTGCAAAAGCAAGTTGCAAAAATCAGAAGAAGCCCATGTAGCTGATCAAGATGAAGAAGATCAGATGTTTGTGGCAAATTGCTTCTCCACAATAGCCATATCAGAAAGTTGGCTCATTGACAGTTGTTGTACAAACAACATGACCTTTGACAAAACTCTTTTCAAGGATCTAACACCTACGACAATGACAAAAGTGAGAATAGGAAATGATGGTCACATTACAGCAAAAGGAAAAGGAACAGTTGCAATAACAACCAACTCGGGTACAAAAACTATTTATGATGTTCTTTATGTACCTAATGTTGATCAAAATTTGCTAAGTGTTGGTCAGTTGATCCAAAAAGGATTTAAGGTGTCATTTGAAGATGAGCACTGTCGTATTTATGATGCTAAAAGAAATGAGATAATGAGTGTCAAAATGAAGGGCAAAACCTTCTCGTTTGACCCTACGGATGAGCACACAATTTATTCCTCCAAAGTTAACATCACAGAACTTTGGCACAAAAGACTTGGGCATTGTCATCTTCAAAGAATGATTAAAATGCAGAAAAATGAAGTGACCAGAGGCTTACCATATCTGATTGATAACATGCCAAATTGTCATGGTTGTCAATTTGGTAAGCAAAGCAGAAAACCATTTCCTAAGTCATCTTGGAGGGCATCACAAAGGTTGCAGCTAGTACATATAGATGTAGGAGGACCTCAAAGGACACCATCACTTCAAGGTAGCAGATATTACATTCTTTTTATTGATGATTTTAGAAGAATGTGTTGGATTTATTTCTTAAAATTCAAGTATGAAGTTGCTGGTGTTTGTTTGGAAGTTTAAAAACTTGGTGGAAAATCAAAGTGGCTTCAAAATTCAGATTTTAAGGTCTGATAATGGAAAGGAATACAACTCTGCAGAATTTAATATGTTTTGTGATGAAGCTAGCATAGAACATCAGCTCACTGCTCTCTACACTCCAGAACAAAATGGTGTGAGTGAGAGGAGGAATAGATATGTCATGGAGATGGCCAGATGCATATTATATGAGAAGGAGTTGCCTAAATTTTTTTTGGCAGAGGCGGCAAATACTGCTGTTTTTTTTGTTGCAAAATCGTCTTCCAAGTATAGCTGTTGAGGAGAAAACTCCATTTGAAGTTTGGTATGGGTATAAGCCTTCACTGAGTTTTCTTAAAATATTTGGTTGTTTGTGTTTTGTTCATGTTCCACAGGTTAAAAGGGACAAACTTGACAAAAAATCAATCCTTGGTATCTTTGTTGGCTACAACACTATTTCTAAAGCCTACAAAGTATACCATCCCCATACTAAGAAAATGGTGATTACAAGAGATGTTTATTTCAATGAAGATGAGAAATGGGGTTGGAAATATGCACAAGAAACCACTCAATCTTCAAAAGAACTCAGAAGCAATATTTTTGGAGAGGAAGAAGAAGCAGTAGAGCAATGGCAAAATGAATTGGAAGATGATTCACCTGTTAGAGGAACAAGATCACTCTGAGACATCTATCAAAGATGTAATGTGGCTGTATATGAACCTGCTGGTCATGAAGAAGCTGTTAAAGATCCAAAATGGAAGAAAGCCATGGAGAAAGAGATATCAATGATTCACATGAATAAAACATGGGAATTAGTCAACAAACCAAAGGGCAGAAAAATCATTGGAGTAAAATGGGTGTACGGGACAAAGCTTAATGCTGATAACTCCATCAACAAATACAAAGCAAGACTTGTAGTCAAGGGGTATGCTCAAATCTTTGGTGTTGATTATTCTGAAACTTTTGCTCCTGTTGCTAGGTTGGACACCATAAGGTTGTTGCTAGCAGTTTCAGCTCAAAAAGGTTGGAAAATGTTTCAGTTAGATGTAAAATCAGCATTTCTCAATGGTATCTTGGAAGAAGAGATTTATGTTGAACAACCTGAAGGCTTTATTGTGGAAGATGAAGAGGATAAAGTTTATTTGCTCAAAAAGGCTCTTTACGGTTTAAAGCAGGCTCCGAAAGCTTGGTACAACAGAATTGATGAACATTTACTAAGCCTTGGTTTCACAAGAAGCTTAGCTGAAGCTACTCTTTATGTTAAGAAAAAGGGTAAATTTATTCTTATTGTATCTCTCTATGTTGATGATCTTTTAGTGACAGGAGATGATGAACAAATAGTTGAGGATTTCAAACAAGAAATGATGCAGGTCTTTGAAATGACAGACCTTGGTCTCATGACTTACTTTCTTGGAATGGAAGTCCATCAAAGCAAAAATGAAGTTTTTATCTGCCAAAGAAAGTAAGCGAAAGAAATCTTGAAGAAATTTCATATGGAAGAATGCAAAGCCATAAACACACCAATTGGACAAAAAGAAAAGTTGCGCAAAGAAGATGGTGCTAGTAAAGTTGATGAAAGTCATTACCGAAGTTTAATTGGCTGCCTAATGTATCTTACATCAACTAGACCTGATATTTTGTTTGTTGTAAGTCTCTTATCTCGTTTCATGCATTGTCCTAGTGAAATGCACCTAAGAGCGGCAAAAAGAATATTAAGGTTCATCAAAGGTACTCTAAATTATGGTGTCAAGTTTGAAACAAATAAGAACTTCAAGCT
Source organism: Cicer cuneatum (assembly GCA_037974295.1). Taxonomy (NCBI): domain Eukaryota; kingdom Viridiplantae; phylum Streptophyta; class Magnoliopsida; order Fabales; family Fabaceae; genus Cicer; species Cicer cuneatum. The sequence continues at coordinate 14,530,464 of JBBPBO010000002.1, read as the reverse complement.
GAGAGGTCATTCTGATAGTGATTGGGGTGGTTCTGTTGATGATATGAAAAATACATCTGGATATTATTTCACTTTAGGTTCAGGTACTTTCTCATGGTATTCAAAGAAACAAGAGATAGTTGCTCAATCTACTGCAGAAGCATAATTTATTGCAGCAACTCCAACAACAAATCAAGCTCTATGGTTGAAGAAAATTTTATCTGACCTACACATTATGCAAAGTGAAAGTACTAAGATTTTTGTTGATAATCAAGCGGCAATTGCTATTTCACGAAATCTAGTTTTTCATGGAAAAACTAAACATTTCAACATAAAGCTTTACTATTTGAGAGAAGTGCAGCATGGAGAAGTTACACTTGTTTATTGCAAGTCTGAGGATCAACTTGCTGTTGTATTAACAAAACCACTTCCAGTTGGCAAGTTTGAATCATTAAGCAAGAAAATAGGAATTTGTAGTGCCTGAAGCAAGGAGGAGTATTATTATTTTGCTTTAGTCACTGCTGTGTTTTTACTTGGTCAATAATTATTATTTGAGTGTTACGTTAGTCCTTATTCTTAGGAAATTTGTTAGTCATGATTTGTTAGCTAAAATCATGGAAGATTTGATTTTCAGTTTAGTTTTTTGCCTATAAATGTAATGTTTGGTGAATTAATTCAAAAGACAGTAGCTTTCTATTCTACAAATCATTTTCCTGTAGTTTCTTTTATTACTCTTATCAGAATTTAAATAACAAATGGCTCAAAAGGTAGGTGTTGATATAAATTTCTCCACTAGCCCAGAGGGGTTGAATGTCAAGCGCAAGACTTGGGAACAATTCAGACTCTCCTTAGCTGAAGCTAGGGCACCAACTTCTGTTCCTTTAGATGCAACACCCTTTTCCTTCGTAGTCGAGCTTGTCATGACTCAAGTAGTTGAGGATCCTGTAATTTCTGAGGCTGTAGTAGTAGAGGCCTATTTGAATGAAGAGATGACCCCTGAAGATACTCAACAACAAGAAGTTCTTGCTGAAGGTTCTTCTCCACTCAATGAAGTGAAAGGTGAAGACCCTATGGAGGGAACATTTCTAATATCTCAATTTTAGTCTCCCTATTTTAACCGATTCGTAAGTTTGGTCCCTCTATTTCTAATATCTCAATTTTGGTCCCCCTATTTTAACTAATTTGTAATTTTGGTTCATTTATTTCTAATTTCGTAAATTTGGTCTCTATATTTTTTAAAATTGAGACATTTTGTTCCACCTGCAATTTATGTCTCTATTTTGATGAGACGACATCATTAGTACGGTTAAATGAAAGTCATGTGACATTTTGTTGATTTTTAATTCAACAATACATTTTAAATAAAATATTTCATTTTTAAAACCTAATTAAAATATTTAAAATAAATTTAAAAAATTAAAATCAGTGACAATCACACTCATTATTTTTAAAAAAATAAATAAAATTGTTTATCAAAAAAGGAATTCAACTTTCCCTCTTGTTATTGTAATTTCTCATTTTATTTATTTATACTTTTTATGTTTTTCTTAAGTTTTGGAAGAATTTTTTATTATTTAAAATGTTGACATGGCTTCCACTTAACCATATTATTCAAGCCATATCATCAAAATTAATAGTCAAATTGATAGGCAGGACAAAATATCTCAATTTTAAGAAATAGAGTGACTAAAATTATGAAATTAAAAATAGATGGACCAAAATTATAAAATTAAAAATAAAATGACCAAAATTGCGAATCAATTAAAATAGAAGAACCAAAATTGTAAAATTAAAAAAAAAAAACCAAAATTATAAATCAATTAAAATAGAGTGACTAAAACTGTATTCAAACCTTTTATTTTAACATTGATTTGGCTTGCCAACACTTTGCAAACTATTAAGTTGCAAAACAAAATGCATTCACATATGATTAAATAATGACGTACGGTATAACACACAGTGCTTTCCAACTGCTTAAATTCAAAATTCATGCACAATAATGAGAATATAATTTATTCATAAATAAAACACACCATGAGAATATAATTTATTCATAAATAAAACACACCAAGAGAAAAAGAGTGACACTTTTTTCTTTTTATGAGACAAATTAATAATTGCACAATGCATCTTCATAAACTTTGCTTCCATTATTTTTCCTTTGTATCAGTGTGCAATGCATCTTCCTTGTATGCACTATCTTCGCTTTATTTTCAATATATTCCTCAAATCCTACAAAAGTATACACACATAAATATATAAATAAATCTCTTTCATTAGTTAGATTATTCAACAATGCAAATGAGAAGTATTTTACCGAAAACATCAGAGAAATTCTATATTACATGCGTCAATTCGACATGTATGAGTATATTTAGTTTTTAAATTAATAATTAAATAAATTTTTTTTCAAAAAAATATTCTATTTCAATCATTTAAAAAATATAAATTAAAAATTATTTACTAAAAATGTCAGCAAAATAAAATAATTTTTTTATAAATGATTTTTTCTTACAATACAAAAGTTGACAAATAGTTTAAAATTGTCGTTAATTTATTGATTTAGAGAACAAATGTACTAAAATCTTTCAATGAACCGGATAAACTTTTTAAACATTATATATTCTAGCTAATTTTTATTTGTTAGACTTATCAAATGTCACTAATAGAAAATTTTTCTATTATGTTTTTAATATAGCGACTTGTATTGGTTACGTGTCACTCTACTTAATAAACGTGAAAGTTTAATTTTAACATGTTTAAGTTGGTTGCCTAATTAAACGAGTTAACAAAAAATGTAGTGTCAGTTTTATAAATATGTTAAATGCGTTTAATAGGGTTATATTGTGAAAAAAATCTCATACAATTAAAAAATATTACTTGTTTTTCTTTAAGTTTTCTGTGTTGATTTTTGGTGGAATTTTGATGTTTGATATTTTACATTGTTTTAAATAATAGAGAAAATGTTCCTTTAGTTGTGTCTTTGATCTATCACATACAAAATATATCGATGATTGTTTGTTGTTCCTTTATTTTGTACATAAACCTTATTCTTCATACTTGTTTAGAAAAAACAAAAACCCTACAAGCTATAGTTTCTTCAAGTAAATTTTAACTGTCGGCCAACATATAATTAGCAAAGAGTCCTAAGTAGACCCAAATTTTTTATGCTAGAATATTGAATCGTCGTGTTAGAGTGTTGTGATATTTGTTTGAAATAGTTGATTTAAGATTTGTATTTTTTTTTTAGTTCAATAATAATAAAATAGAGGTAAAAATCTTAGATTAATTTTAATAAAACTTTTTTTTTATGATAAATATCTCGAAAAGCAAACCAAAACCGGATAATACGTTCATGCCTTAAAATATATTCTTTAAAAGGAAATTATAATGAAATGTCCTAGTTTAATAGAATTTATAAAGTCACTTACTCCAACACATTTTTTTTATGATGTCTTATCGATTTGCAAAAAGAGTCCACATTTAAATCCATTTTTTTAAATGGGTTAATATTAAAAATACCACATATATTGTACCAACAGACAAGTACATATATATACCTTAATTTGTATATTCATACAAAAACTGTTTTTGACTTGATCAATATGAAAACTTGTTTGAAAAACAATAAAAAGAAAGAAAAAAAACTAATTGGATATAAACTATATATGATCAGGATTCACATGTATGTATAATGAGTGTAGTGGTTAGTAAAAAACAATTTTAAACTAATATTTAATGAAAGTTCAATATATTTTCACCGTATCTTCACGTCATATGTTCAATTTTAAGATAATCATAAAAAAATTATATAATGCAGCAAAATAATAAATTTTGATATCAGTGTAAAAATAATTTTACATTGATAATATATACTTTTTAATTCCATGTACAATTTAAATTATAGGAATGAATTGAAAGTGAGGCCTATTAAGATAATGACTTACATGTGCCAATATAAAAGTATTCAAATAACTTAATTTATTTAATTGTTTCATTGATAAAATATGTCTGAAATTTTGGAGCGTCTAAAAAAAATATTCTAAAGATGAACTTTTAATATTTTTAATAAAAATTAAATTTTATAATTAGAAAAAATAAAAGCAAATACAATATTTATTATAATTTACTAAAAATAATGAGATTCACCTTTAAATGATGACCATATTAAATAACTTGAATATATTGATGTATGTATAAATAGTTATATTTCTTAAAGATTAATACGTTTTTTGTTATTAATTGTTTTATGTAGGTTGTACGTATGAAGAAGCATACCATGGATGTTATGGTAATCCACTATCTATTAGTGGTAAGGAGGAGGAGGAGGTGATGCATAGATGTAATGCGGTGGAGGAGGGGAATAGACTGGAGGAGGTGGTGATGCATAAACATAGTGCGGTGGAGGTGGTGAATACACAGGTGGAGGAGGAGACTTATATTTGTAAACTGGAGGTGGTGGTGATGGTGATGGATACTTGTATGGTGGTGGTGGAGGTGATGGGTACTTGTACGGTGGTGGTGGAGATTTATATTTGTAGACTGGTGGTGGTGGTGATGGATATTTGTATGGAGGAGGTGGTGGAGATGGATACTTGTATGGTGGAGGTGGAGACTTGTATTTATAAACTGGTGGTGGTGGTGATGGGTACTTGTATGGTTTCTTGGGTGTTGGTGGTGGAGATATATGCTTGTAGGGTGGAGGAGGAGATTTGTACTTGTAAACTGGTGGTGGTGGAGATGGATACTTATATGGCTTTTTATGTGGAGGTGGAGGAGACTTGTATTTATACACTGGTGGTGGTGGTGGAGATGGATATTTGTATGGTGGAGGTGGAGGAGAAGGGTACTTATAAGGAGGAGGAGGAGATTTGTAAACTGGTGGTGGAGGAGAGAGGTATTTGTAAGGCTTTTTTGGTGGTGGTGGTGGAGAAGGGTATTTATAGGGTGGTGGTGGAGACTTGTACTTGTAAACAGGTGGAGGAGGAGAAGGGTATTTGTAGGGTTTCTTTGGTGGTGGTGGTGGAGAAATGTAATGGTAAGGAGGTGGAGGTGAATACACCGGGGGCGGCGGCGAGTGGTAATAGTAAGGTGGTGGTGGAGATGAATAGATATAATTATTTGCTGAAATTTGAGAAGCAAAAGAAAGAGACATTATTGTGAATGCAATAATGAAATTAGTAGAGGCCATTAGTGACCCCATGTTTTCCCAAAGTGGGTTTTGGTATTGTAATTATGAAAGGTAGCATTACCCTTTATGTAGTTTTTTTTCTCTACCCATTTTACCTCAATATTTGTCTTGGTTGGTGTACTTTGATTTTGATACATATTACAATTCACATAGTTTTCAACATCTAACAAACAAATAATACTAGTATATTCACCAATCATAAAAAATATACACTATTATTGAAATTATAATGGCCTGCTTTTGAATATAAGTAAGATTCTTTGGACCAATGTGACCAAGTTGGTTATGAAACGCGGATTTGGATTTGATAAAGACAGCAAGCTATGCATGAAATGTTAAGAATATCGAATAAAGTAGTAAGTAGCTTATTAGCTGGACACTACCTTGATTTTTTACTTAATATATTTAATATTTTCTATATCAACTCTAATTATTTGATCCACTGATAAAACTATAGATATTAGACTTGTAGAATGTATATTTTTTATAACTGTTCAGTGAATTTTAAGGTTTTCTTTCTCTGCTGGAACATTATTACTTACTCTAATTTTTTTTCATAAAAAAATATTTTTTTTTAAAATTAATATTTTTAATCTCAAATTTTTTTTATTTTATAACATCAATATATATATGAAAAATTCTACTGTGAATCGCTTTAATAAATGATCTATTATAACTCATCCAAAATATTAACGATAATTATTGATATTCTTTAAAAGTATATAAGTCAATGTTACTCTTATAATATGATTTACAAAATGACTCAAGCTTCTTGTCCTTTGTCTATTACAAACTTTGAAAAACTCTACATGTTATCCTATGTCGTCTGATCTGGCTGCCTCAATGATTTTTTAAATCTTATGGAGTGTTAATTTGACTCTAATAAATTAAGAAATCCTGAGATCTTAGATCAAATTTATCTTTCTTTTTCAATGTAAAAAATTTAAAATAAGAAAATAATGCTTTAGTGCAAAATATGTAAAACTTTCAGGTAAATTTTAATTTAAAAGTATATATTTCACAAGATAAAATATATTTTTTTTATGGTAAGTCAAATAAAAAAATAATATCAAATAGAAGAAAGATAGATATTTATTTGAAATATTTAACTCAACTAAAAAATAATAAAATTGTTAAATTTAATATATATCTCAAGTTCGAATCGAAGACTTTATAATTGTATAGAATTTTTTTTATCATTTTATATATAAATAAAAAATTAAAACTATTATATTTTATTGTATATTTTATTTTACTAATAATAGAGTTTAATTGTTATATTCATTTATTACAACTATTCATAGCCATGAATAAAATATCAACTTTTGATTTTAAAATATATTAAACAAATTAGACCAAATGAGTCGGTTGCTTGTAAAAAGAATTCAATAACAACCACGTGGACCAATAGTCGAGGTGTAAAAATTTGACATTTATGTATGCATTAATTACAAGAATAAAATATTTTTCTTTTAAAAGTAAGTAAAAAATTCAACACAGATTGTTATGAAAATATTTTAGAAATCCGAAAGTGATAATTTCCCAAAAAAAAGATTTCAAATTTAATCATTTGATTCTCAATAGTGTTTTCGTCCTATAAATATTGATGTTAAAACTTTGATTCTACTCAAGTATTTATAGTCTATGAGAGGCATAACAATGTAAGACTCTGTGTCTCTTCTTTGTTCTTGTTTTTTCTTCATTTTAGTGTGAGCAAATCATGCATAAATTACACATGCAAAAGATGCTTCTTTGAAACATCACACAACATTTTGTGTTTACTTCTTCGAGATTGATTTTCTATTAACTAGATGACAATCATTTGAATATCACTTGATCGAGGATAGTTGTTTGAAAATCCTAGATACACTTCTATGTTTCCACTAGAGGCATGCTTAAGTTTTCCACCAGAGGCAAGTTGTGACACCCTCTGCCTATATTTGCAGAAAAAATATTAAAATAGTGGAAAATTTATTAAAATAAAAACTATTTATTTAATAAACATTAATACAAAACATTTTATTTGCAAAGAGTATAAGTTTAAACTTTTTTACAAATATTAATTACAGAGTCTATATAACTAAAACATAAAGACTTCGAGTTATAAACTTTTTACATGTCATTGTGAAAAAAATTTAGGAGTTGATATTACCAATCCATTATTATGATTCAATTTAATTAAACTCGTCTTTTATCATCAAATGATATAATATCAACAAATAATGCATAGTTAATCAAACAACAATTTCAATCGTATAACACATATATCACAACAACATAATTAACAATCAACACATAGATCTTATATAGTCTAATGACCAACTAATGCAATCAAATCAACGTATAGGAGGCAATGTAACATACTCATTAACTAACTCCGATAGATAGATCTAACTAACTCTAGGTTGATACATATAGAGAAGTCACCTACTACCTCAATAATAAGATATGTCAATTCAGAATAACTCAATTTCTACGGTGGACACTGCCAATTGTATATATCTCACATTTACATAGAATTTCCTACCAATAATGCCCCCAAGGTCTCCTCGATCGCTGAACATTAATTCTATCGCAGTTCAACCTCCCAACATATCCACTAAATGAATGTCTCACATAATACATGTATGTCATATTCATCATTTACAATCATTGTTAGACATCACGTCTTTAGAGATTAACTTATAACAATCACCATTAGATGATAATAAACTCATATAGGTGACTAGTACGTCATAACGGATAAATTTTATCATCAACATTAAATCATTAATAAACAACATTGCACAATACATACATATATCATACAACATCAACACACATTAACATTCACATTATTATCTTATTATTGTCAATCATTATCTTCTTATGTATATTTTTTAACTATTGAAATTATCATTAACCTCTAATAATTATCACTATTTATCTTCTTATCACTTTACTAATTTACTATTATTTACTAAATGATTAATTAACTATTACTTCATACCAATAATTTTTTATTTATTAATTATCTAATAACTTTAACACTTTTAATCTAAGTAATTATTAAACTAATATTAACTAAATAATCATCGAATAATAAATTTTATAATTATAACTTTATTAATTATTTTACTAAATTATCATAAACTACTAGTTATTATGTTTTCTCAAAACTATTAATTATTTTCTACCCTCATTTATCACCTATTTATTGCTAACTACTGATTCCTAATTAGTTGATTATCCCTACTTGACAGATTGATTATTTAACTTCTATCAATAATTATCTTATAAACTTAAACAATTATCTTAGTCTAACTTCATTTAACTGATTATCTAACTTCAATTATTTGGCTATTACATCAACTAAGGGATCATTAGCCTAAAATAATCTATTATTTCCTCTTAACATTTCTGGATCAACACTTGTTAGTCTACATTCGGATTTTTACTTCATTAATCAATTTTTCCTAATTACTAATCAATTATTCTAATAATATTTCAACACCTAATAAATTAACTTATTATTATCATTCGATTATCATTAATATTTTAATCAGTTTTACTTAATTTAACCGAATAATCTAGTTATTCTAATTGATTAACTAGTTTGTCAGAATACAAAATTATCGTCAATAACACAAAATGAATAACCTTATCATCATCAATTTATAATCAAGTGATTTGACTATTAATAATCATCAACTTATCAAATAGCATAATTATCAACAAATAATAAACAAAATAACAACACATATAACAATCGGTCATTGAAAACAACACATAATTTCTAGTATATAAATCCTACATACGCTATATGCAAGAAAAGTGATGAACCCGTACAGAGCAAACCCTTGTACCTGATTAATAGATTTAGATTACGAAAGCACGCTTACAATTCCATGAATCCTTCATTGATTATAGATCTTTAATTGAAAATGATGAATGTTCATGATCAAGATAGAGAGAGAGAGAGAGAGAGAGTGATCAATACTCTGAAGGGATTTCATTTTCTCATATTTGGATCTTATACAATTAATCAAGAACAAGAACAATAGTTCAAGCTAGATAAAATTAGAATTAGAACTGAAATCATGTTTTTAAGGATTTATCGAACAAATTTTAAATGATGAAAAAACACTAGAATATAGCCCTTAACTCTATGGTTTTTCAACAACAAATTGAGTTGAATTAAGATATTAGATGAAAAAGTTATGAGTGAATAGTTAATTGATTAGAAACAAATCCTAATTGATCAGTAGAGTAAATATAGGATTGTCTGCCACTGAACCTGTGTATTTATCAATCAATATTTGGTTACTAATGAATTATTTTAACAGGAAATGAACTATCGATTAATACAAACTCATCACTTGATTATTATGACAATAAGGATTATAGAATAAAGACAATTTCAAAAAAAATTGTTTGGTTACTTAATCTGGTATTGAATTAGGAATAATACAAAATTATTAGTCGTTACACAAGTTATCATTTTCTTCGTCAGATGGAAAGAATGTATCACAAGAGAGAAAATATATATCGTTTCTTTTCTTCTTTTTCTATCTTGAGGTCGTGATTTTCTTAAGGTATTTTCTCACGTTCAATGCATGAGTTTTCTATTCTTAGTTTTTTCTCGATTGCTTGTCATGCTCTGAAAGCCTTGATTATACTGAATGTTCAATATGTTTATGCCTTCTATAAATGTAATACATATGATGCTTCAAGATGAAATCTTGACCTTTCCAATTCCTTTTATGTTGAGATCTCCAAGGAAAGAACGAATAGCTAGATACTCGGTTAGGAAAACCTAAACTATTGTCTAAGCACACAAAGGAAGACACAAATTACTCTAATACAACTAAAGACATTGAGACTCTAATATCACGAAATGTGACATCATTTACCCCGAAAACATTTATTTGAAGCAACATTGTAAAAATACAATCAAATTCCATTCAAAATAAAACAATTTAAGATAAAGAAGTCACAATTTAAAACACAGAAAAACAACTAATACGAAAACATATCTAAACTTTGTATGTCACAAAATCATAAAACCATTCCAAAATATCATAAAGTAAATAACAAAAGTCATCCAACCTGACGACACAACATAAACGCCTAATATTATTTAATGTATTAACAACATGTGGATTATTCCTTAGCTTCTTCATCAATTTCATCATCTCATACCAACTCATGGTCTACTCACACGAACAATGGTCAAACAGTCATAAAGGAAACAAATAAAGGTGAGTCATCATACTCAAAAGTATCAAATGAGAAAAGTATGATAACTCAAATGAACAACATAATCAACTATAGAGTCATGACAAATCATTATAATATAATATAGGTTTAATTTCTTTTTGGTCCTCCTATTTTATTAAGCTCGCGAAAATAATCTCCTATTTTAAAATCGAACATTTCAATCCTCAAGTTTCACATTTTTACAATTTTAGTCTCAATCCAAATTTTCCCTCCAGCAATGTCGATGAACACATTTTTAAATGACGTGGCATTAAAAATGATGATGTTGCGACAACTAAACTCCAAAATAATATATTTAATTTTTATATGTAGTGTAGTTTAATTTACAGCAAATATAGATACGAGTTTTCAAAAACTTCATGCAGAGGCATAGAATACCACGTACATGTCATAAACACTCACATAAATAGTCTCAATAAAATCATAATATTATAATTAGATCAAATTAAATTCGTAGTACATGAGAATTGTAATCGATTTAACATAACCAAGTTTGGGAAAATAATTATTTACTAAAACTTGATCTCATCCATCATAGCGTGATTTCCTAAATTAAAATGTTCGATATATAAATATATAATAGTAAATCTTCAATAAAGCATGTCTTCTGCTCTAAGCGTCACTTGAAGCGTGTTAAAAGTTTATGTGCTTAGCAATGCCAAAAACATAACACGAGAGGTGAGCATCGAAATCATATGAAATCATCATAACATAGGACACAACAAATATTTAATTATACACACTATGAGACAATTCACAAATAAAGATAACATAATATTTCAGGATTATTATGCAATGCAATGACAAGCTTGAAGGAACCAAGTTGATTGTGTACTTAGAGTTTTGATGATAATAAAAGTATTTTACGAAAACAATATATTTAAATTCAAGGAGTATGAAAGAAGATTCGTGTTTTTGAAGAAAATCTAAAATAAGATTTGATTCAGATTTATAATTGAAGAAAATCTAAAATAAAATTTGATTCAGATTTATAATTTAAAAAACTCAAATAAAATTTGATTCTGATTTATAATTGAAGAAAATCTTTGACCAAATTGAAAATAATATATGGTCAAGATTTGATCAAGATTTATCTACAACAAAATATGAACAACTGAAGAATTTACAAACTCAATCTGAACAATATACAAACATAATCAATTTGAAGAATTTATACAAACGCAATATGTACAAAATACGAACAGAATCAATCTGAAGAATTTACAAACTTAATCTGAACATAATCAATCTAGAAGAACTGCTCAGATTGGGTTCAGAAATCAAGAATTGGATAAAAAACATATTATCAAAAAGCATCTTGTTCAAAACTATTTTTGAATAAGATCATTGTTGATCAAGCTAGGAATGAAGATACAATTCAGAATTAAACAAGGACTAAATTGAAGCCCTAATTTATAAATAGATACTCAAAGATGAAGAAGAAGATCATTGAAAATCAGAAAAGAGTTGAAGAACTCATAAGCTCAAAATTTCAAATTCATCTTAGAGTTCAAAGAGAGAAACACTTTTTCAAGTCAAAAATATTTTCTAAGTGTTTTTCCTTAGAATGTGAGAGTTATTATTATTATCAGCTTTGTTAGAAGCAACACTTAAAGTTCCAATATTTTGTATCCAACTCGACAGTTGTTTAATTCCTTCATCAATATGGGGTGGTCAAGTTGTTAGGAGAAGACTTAGCTTGTAGGGTAAAGGTGGTTCGTCCTTCAAAAGTCTGGGGTTGTCAGACTGTTTGGGAAGACTGGCTTGGAGGGTCAAGTGCTTTGTAATTCAAGGTATTTGAATTAGTGGATTAAAGTCTTATGAATGAAGGGACTGGATGTAGCCAAGTTGGTGGTGAATCAGGATAAATCTATGTGTTCAATTATTTATGCTTTCATTGTTTGTTGCTTCTAAACCGGATTGCTTATTATCAAGTTTTATAGACTCACTCAACTAAACCTAATAATATACAAGGGTCTAGTCAAGATAAACATGTGTTGCATGATAGTCCTGATATAGAAGAATTACCCCCAAACTACCTTGGAATTTCTCACCTGAATACACCCCAAAGGTCTTGCATATTACCTTAAAGCTCAACCATAAGGATCGCCACTATAAGACTTAACATTTTGTGGTTCCCCAAACATTTGGCTATTCAACCCTCCCTATCAAAATGATATGGGCATTATATTGAATTATTAATCCTCATATACACATTCCTCCCTTATCATCATAGGTCTTTCTTAAATGAATATCATCATAGATGTGAGTCAGGTATTTGATAATTTCAAATACCGCAATCAAACCAAATACTCACATATTCATAATTCATAGGATTGACATGTTTATCTAATAACAACACAATTTCATGTAATTTCATTGCTAACACCGTTTACATCAATTCCATGAACTCACATTCATATATTTATTTTTTGCTCAATACAATTACAATAACGCATAAATATAAAAAATAAACTCAATCAATCATATTATCTTATGATTATATCTTAATCTATTTTAATTACAAGGCTAATTTATATCATTCTAATGAGTTTGTAATCACACTTAAGGTGACATATACTCAATGTCTTAACCCTAGTAAGAATCACAACAATGAATTCCAAATATTGGGATGTCACTTATAGGCCAATAGTAAAATTTAAAATACAATCAAAGTGCACAAAGGAGATGAAAATGACTCAAACGCGGTTGAAGACAGGTAGACACTGATACCAATAAAAATATACACCTATTACCTCGAAAGTACTTATTTCAAGCAGTAGAGTAAAAATACGATAACATTGACACTTATAACACTCGGATTATAATAAAAATCAAATGATAAGGATCAAAATACTAATTTTATTTTTATAAAAATAAATCAATTACTCCTTTGTTGTCACAATAAGTAATCTATTTAAACTTTTGACACATATTAAGAAAAATAAATAATTGAAAGAGAGAAAACAATATATTTACTGAATTACCAATATCAAATGTAATTATCATTGTCATAAATACAAAGTGTAAAATTTTGATTGATTCAGTGATACTAGTAATAATAATTTTAGAGTAATTGGTTAAAAATAATTAAATTTTTATTAAAAATTAAAATATTAATTTATTTTGTGACAAATACATTTTTGAAAATGGTTCACTTATTGTAGAATGAAATTTATCATATTCGTAAAATTGTAAATATACATAGAATCAACCATTATGTTGTTTTTTATTAAACAATTTAGTAGTAAACCAACACACACTAAGTGTTAAAAAAATAAGGTATTGTAGTTCAAACCTATACAAAATATATAAATATATCAAATATCATGCAATAATTTTTATCATCCGAACTACACTTGGGGAGGAAAATGAACTTTGTTTTTCTCAACATAAAAATGTAGAGTAGTAGTCCAAGAGAGGTTACATATTAGTTAGTATTAAGGAAAAAGATTGGTGGAAATTGTAGTATAATGTTGTTAGGAATTTGATTAGGTATTTTTAAATGGAAAAGTATATGCATGGATGGAGCTGATCAATATCTAAGGTTAGGTTCATACGGAGCAGGTCAATAAAGACATGATATGACATTGTACGGTCGCTAATAAAATAATAATAGCTACAAAAAAAATTTAATAGTTGAATAAATATATCTTTCGAAAAGTCTTTACGTTTTAATTTAACAAATGTGAATGTTATTAAATTTGATATTATATTATAATTTGAATACGTGGTCTCACAATTATATATAAATTTTTAATAATATTTATTATTTTATTTATGAGTATAAAAATATAGGCTAAATAGCACCCGTAGTTCTTTAACTTAATTTTAGTTAATTTAGTCTTTTACATTTTTTTTTTCGATTTGGTCCTTTATTTTAATTTTAAGTAACAATTTGATCCTTTATCTTTTAAAATGTCAACAATATTATCATTTTTTTACAAAAATTCAAAAAACTCATCAAAATTTTTAATCAAAGCCCATAAAATTAATTATATTCTTTAATATAATACAAATTTTATCAAATTCGTAACTCAAATCTTCAAATAAACTCATGCAAAAATTTCATCAAATTTCATTCTTTATTTGATATTGTTAGAAATGGTAATATGAGTTTATTTGAAGATTTGAGTTTCGAATTTGATAAAATTTGTATTATATTAAAGAAACAAATAATTTTATGGGTTTTGGTTGAAAATTTTGATAAATTTTTTGAATTTTTGTAAAAAAAAAGGATAATATTGTTGACATTTTAAAACATAAAGGATCAAATTGTTACTTAAAAATAAAATAAATGACCAAATCGGGAGAAAAAAAAGATAAATGACTAAAACGTTAACTGAAATTAACTTAAAGGACCACATGTGCTATTTAGCCAAAAATATATTATTAAAAAAATTAAAAATTAATGAAATTTTTGAAATAAAAATATAAAATTCTTCTCTAAATTAGTATGACGGGAAAATTAAAAAAAATTTAAATTATTAATTTTTGTCACTTATTTTATTTTGTCTAATAGTTTAACTTTTAGATTACTTTTAATTTTTTTTAAAAAATTCTTCAGTATATCTTATATTGAAATTTATATATCAAAATATTTTACTTATTTTATCTTTAAGATATCGTATTTCCGTCCTACGACTACAAAGATGATTTTTTTTTCTACAGCACGAGGTTGCATCCCCAAAATGCAACCATCGTTAACTTTTTAATTTTTTATAGATGGTCGTATATTGCGGATGTGACCTCTTAATATATTATTGTTTTGTTAAAATTAAAAATTAAAAAGTGATAGATGAGGATGCAATCTCTTATTGAAAAAAAAAATCATTTTTTATATAACACATGACAGAAATGCGACCTCTTTTAAAAAAGTATAGCATTTTACAATATAAATTTCAATATAAAGTATTTTAAAAAATTAAAAAAAAAAATATATATATATATATAAAAGAAAAAAAAACTTGGTGCGAAGAAAATTACTCCGCTAAAAGAAAAATCTTGTGGACCTCTGTCTGGTACAATGACGCACATCTTTTTAGGGGCATAGGGTGTGGCCCTTTTAAATTTAGCTTCTAGAAATATGCAATTTTCTTGCTGGTTTTTTCAAAAAATTATTAATGATTTTGCTGCCAATTCAATAAAAATATGGAAATTTCTTATCAATATAACAACAAGAAATATTTATATTTTCATCCCGAATTATTTGCGGATGTTTTCAGCATATAATTCTCAGAGTAAAATCTTCAACAATTTTAGTTGTATTGAGTTTTCTTGAAAACCAAAGCTGTGATTTTTAAAATAAAATTAGAGAATAAATTTTGTAAATAAATAAAAATAAAATGATTAAAACTACCATGAAACTAATATTTTATTATTATAATTTCAACTTTATTATGGTTATCGATAACATGTGATCTGTCACGTGTATTTTGATAGTTTAAAATATAATATTGTATGAGTAGTGATATATGTACATTTATACCCCTAATTTTTGTATTCTTATTTTACACTTTATTTTTTCTTTATCTTTTAAATTATATTATTAAAATATCACATTTGTCATATTATTAATTCTACCTATTTCTATTTCAAGTAGTCAATTGGATGTGAAGATGTACCCAACTGTTTTCCATGTTGTATTACTTAGCCAGATTGTTTAGGTAATTACATATATATTTTTTATGATAATTTAATGTTGAGTAAAACAAATGACTAAATGTCTTTATCCCTTACACCATTTTCAAATTTGAATAACAAATTGTACTATAACAAATTTAGTTGGAAAATTGTGACAAAAAAGAAACTTACATGGAGTCTGGAGTACATAATAAAGCCCTTTTGTCTTTATATAGAAGACTATAAAAACTTAATATGTGTAAATTGCCTTATTTGTCAACAATAATTTTTTAAAAGAAAATATATATTGTTCGATGTATCGAATATGAAAACTTTTTGTTTTTTAATTTTTGCAAATTGATCAAATGAGTTTTTATAAAAGAACTTAAGTAATATTATATTAAGCATAAACCACACATTTCAAGGTCTTTTTTATAATAATTTTAAAGAGTCATTTTTTACTATACTGCATTAGAACCAATTATATAATGTTTATGGAATAAATAGGTGGCTAGAAATATCGATTGATTGCAATAACTTAGACTATACATAACTTCTTAAAAAAAAAACCTTAGACTATGTATAAAAGAGGCTTAAATATATATTGTTTGATCATGTAAGTTAAGGTTTAGGTTTAAATATACGTTTGCTGGTAAGGTTAAAACTTTTTATAAATCGTCTTTCTTATTAGTGATTTTTATTAAAAAAAACTGAAAAAGGACATATAAAAAGTGTATAAATTTATATGGATGAAAATAAAAAATGTGAGAATTTATAGAAACGAAATATATATGTTTTTTTTCTTTTTATTTTTGTTTCTATAAATTTGTGTTTTTTTTTTTTTT
>JBBPBO010000002.1:14382997-14513371 GCA_037974295.1 Cicer cuneatum | reverse complement strand
CTTTTCTCCGTTTGACATCTCAACATGTTTTAAAAATGACTAATAATAAAGATAATTTTAAAATAAAATTGAATTTACAGAGTTGAATTTGAAACAAAAAATATTACAAAAACAAAAATAATATAAAAAATATTAATTTATAAAGACCAAACATACATTTAAGCCATTAAAATATATACTTGATAAAAAATAATATTAAACATTCCTGATAAATTGAGTTTTAACTCTTTTTAAAGTGAATTGGTATTCAACAAATGGTGTAGTTTAGTTGGCCAATACACCGCTTTGAGTGGAAACAATAAAATTCAATTTCTAAAAAATACACCTTTGGAGAATACTAAGAAACCTTTAGAATATATATTTTTTTAATATATATATATATATATATATATATATATATATATAATTTATAAGCTTTGGGTTGAGAAATACTATTTTAGTTAAAATTAGGATTGAGATTGTTCGATCTTATTCAACTTGACTAGAAAACAAATATAAATTATTATAATTTTTTAAAGAATTATAGCTGTTGGTATATTAAAAGTTAACAATTATCTCTGTAATCAAAGACTTAAACTTTTAAATATAATGTTATATATGCTTTTAGTGATACAACTTTATATTGCTAAAAAAAGTGTTACAACTTTTTTTAAAAAAATTTATTCTTAGAAAAAAAATTCTAATAATTTGAATTTTGATCAGAAAATAAATAAAATTTAATTAAATATTATTTTAACTAAAATTTAAATTTGAATTGTACTAATAATTCATCTTTAATTGAATTCATTAATCACTTAAATCAAATCTGTTAGTTACAAGTGTGACAATTTTAAATATGAATTTTTGTCTTTATGATATAAAATTTTCAGGCCTGTCCCTGTTACTACTAGTTTAGTACTGAACATGATTTTGATAAAATAAAAGAAATTATTGCTCAGTGGTAGAGCCTGTTGCAGGTCAACATGTAGCATTATAAAATATATAATCAATAAGGACTAAGATGCCTTAAATTTGTTAAATGTTACAATCAGTTTAATTTATAACTTTCAGGGTCAAACAATTATTTCACTTCATGAAGCGACAAACAAATTATACCTTGAGGCATATTCTTCTCCTCTTCTAATATTTTTTAAAAAGTATTCAATTTTAAGTTTAATTAGTCGATTCAGATATATTTTTTTTCGTTACCATTTTGAATTGATCATTCTTAGTATATTTTTGACAACGCAAGAAAGAGAAAAGAAACTGTCTATTTATATAAGTCGAGCTAAGTTTTTTTTTCTTTCTAATCTATTATTTAATTAAATATAAATAAATATTTGTATTGCTATTATTTATTATAATATTAGATGTTGCATTTTATATTATATTATAAATTTATTAATATTTTATGTGATTTCAACATATTAACATACATTAATTTTTCATATTTAAAAATATTATTATAAAATAATTGAAATAAAATAGTATACAATAATAAATTATCTAAAAGATTGTGTTAAATATAAAAAAAATTATTTCATTGATATATTAACTTTTTAGTGTATTTACAAAAGCCTACACTAATTATTATTAGAGTGGTATGCTTTTTCTTAAAAAAAAATCTAAACAAATATTTAGATTTTGTTGAACTTTGAAAACGATCAATTTTTAAATTTTAAAAATAGACTTATAACATATAATATGTCAGACGTAAATTTAACATTTTGAAAATAGATTAAACATAAACTTTGAAGAAAAAGTAATTAGAATAAGATTATGTTGGTGAGCAAAATCTGATCTTAATTAATTTTATTAATTGGATTAATTTATTTAACAAATAATGGGGCTGCCTGTTACCCACCAAACATACCTAAAAACCACACAAAGAGTCAAAGTAGTTTCGAATTATTTTGCCTTATCATTTGGCATTTTTATAAATGTTCCTAAGTTGGGACAATTGCCTAATTATTGACATGAACCAAAAATGTCTTAATTGTGAATGCATACTACAAAAAGCTGACTTTTCCTTCTCTGCTGAGCTGTGGCTTAGGTTTGTGGGACCACTATGATTAAAATTGCTTTTTAAGTCTATTTTATCGATAGAGTCAGAGATATGCAGTGTAACAAGCCAACTGAACCAGTGTGACTTGGCCCCCAATAATTTTCATTATTTAAATTTGTTTATTATTTAGCATTTTTTTGGTTTAATAAATACTCTCTCTATTTTAGTCATTTCACATTAATTAAAAAAATATAATTTTTTTAAAATGAAATAATAAAAAAATCTATATATAATTGTAAAGTCCTGAGATTCAACTCCGAAACATAGATTTCATCTAACAATATCAAAAATTATAATTAATTTTATATGAGAAAGAAAAATTATGTGTTATTTTATAAAATTATTCTTTATTAACAGTATGATAAAGAAAATTAATAAAATTGAAAGAAATGAGACTAATAAATAGTAAAGAGTATGATAGAAAAAGAAAAATTGATGTTTCATTGAAGTTGTAAATGATATATAATTTGGAACAATTTTATTTTTATAAAGTGACATAATTTAAGATGGAATAAATATATTTTATTTATACAATTATTATTATTATTACTATTATTTTAAATTTTTTAAGTATATAATATTCTTACTATAATTTCTTCTTATCTCATCTCCTTATTGAATTTTTATATCTTTTTGAATTTTTATTTTTTATAACTAATATTATTTTCTTTAATAAAAAAGTAGTGGTGTGCCCTTGCACTAAATTCAAGAAAACACAGCAGTAATGATAATAAGTGCTCCATAATAAATTCGAAAATGAAATATATTATAAAAATTGTATATTCAATATCTTGAAAGTGATTTTTTTATTTATATTTTTTATTTTTTTCTTAATAAGTTCCTTTATAATACTTGTTAGGATGATTTTTAAAATAAATACCTATTTAGTTTAAATTTTAAATATTACATATTGATTTTTCTTTAATCAATTTTTATTTATATTTTGATATGGAGGAAGTAAGAAATAAGAAACTGATGCATATTGCTAAATTATATATAACCATAGCTTTTATTTGTAGAAACTTTTCAAAATTAGTTGGATTTACTTAAAATCCAATTCGAAATTTATTATATTGGAAGATATATTGAATGAAACAATCATATGATCATCCAATGAGAGCAAAACGTACAGAATAGAATATAGTAAAAATACTTATATTTGAAAAACAAATATATTAAAAACTATATTTGATTAATTTATTTTTCACAAATAAATTCATAGAATATAGTAAAAATACTTATATTTGAAAAACAAATATATTAAAAGCTATATTTGATTAATTTATTTTTTACAAATAAATTCTCACATTTAAATTAGACACAATCAAGGACTGGTTGTCCTCAAATTCGAAGGTGACAGATTTGTCGAAAAAGACCAAGGTAGGAGTAGCCATACAAAGTTTTATCAATGAGTTAATTTCGTTGATGGATGATGAATGCCTTTATTATTTTTATAAAATATTAAAAAAAAATTAATAGATCAGTTTACCATTATGCTACATAACAGAATAAAGTAGTACTTTTGACTCGATTACTTAAATTAATTTGTTTCACTCTGTTTTTTGACACACTAGATGAGGCGAACTAAGCCATTTTGTCATCCATATCCCATAAATTTGCTAAACGTTCAATTTTATACCTAATTTTAAAAATAAATAAAAAATAGTAAAATTCATGGTTTATATAAAATAGGCTAAATAGCACTCGTGATCCCTTAACTTAATTTCAATTAACGTTTTAGTCCTTTATCTTCTTTTTTTTTCCGATTTGGTCCTTTAGTATAATTTTAAGTGAAATAAATAATGAAAATATGAGTTTATTTGAAAATTTGAGTTACGAATCAGATGAAATTTTATTATATGAAAGAATATAATTAATTTTATGGGTTTTGGTTGAAAATTTTGATGAATTTTTGTAAAAAAAAGGATAATATTGTTGACATTTTAAAACATAAAAGATCAAATTGTCACTTAAAATTAAAATAAAGGACCAAACCGGGAGAAAAAAGAAGATAAAGGATTAAAACGTTAATTGAAATTAAGTTAAGAGACCACGGGTGCTATTTAGCCTATAAAATATTAAATAAGAGTATAATATTAGAGTTATGGAGTATAATTTTCCTTCCAGCCACAAGTTAACGAGTTGGTAAGAAAAACAATAAATATATATAAAAAATATTGATTTTTAGAGGGATTAGTCCATCAAACCATAAAAATTTGCTTTTTTTTAATATTGAACTAGTATAAATATATGTATTTACAATAATAAATCCTCAATCAATTACAAAAATCTAATTATCGTACTCTATCACACTGTCAGCACATCACAGTTATTTTTATAGGTATAATTTTAAAGATAATTATAATAAAAATTAAATATATTAAATAATCTAATGATTATGATTGAATGAAAGTGTAAAAATTATTTACAATAATTATATAAATTACATTAAATTCATATTAAAATACCATTAACATTAGACCGTTAGTAAAACTAGAATAATATAATAAACTTTAAAATAGTTCACTAAATCCAACATTAATATTATACAATTAATAAAACAAAAAATAGTCCACTTTAGTCCAATATAATCCAACATCACTACTAGTTCAGAAAGAAAAAAATAATGAAAATATTTTTTAACTGTTCCAACATTGTGTCTAAAAGAACAATCTGCCACCCCTACTTCAAGTACATAATTTTTCTAGTTCTTAGGCTATTCAAGTTTTCTTTGTTTCAATCATCGTAAGACTTTCCTATTCTCAAACATTATTCATCTACATATTTCATACTATGTCCTTCCAAATGATTCATGAATTACAATTTTTTTGAAATAAAATATGTAAAACTTAATATAGTGTCTATGGACTACCATAATACATGATTCACAAAAATCAACAAATCACCGCATTATCTTATAAGCAATAATGCAAGTCTACAGATTTAATAGTAAACCCTCAACACCTGATTATCTCTTGCATCTCTTCATCCCCACCATATTTCAACCACTCCCACTCTCCCATATCGTATTCGTACTAAAAAGGAATATTATTGAAAAAGTTTATTAGGTTTTCAGCCAAATTTTATGCTTGCACGCAACTCTCTTGATTAATATAGTTAAATCAATATAATAAGCCATATTAATTATGCATATGGTTTTGAAGATGCGCGGTTAAAAAACATATAGAAATAGTGCCATAAATGATAAAGGCTTGGATAATATCTCTTAATTGAGTAGACCAAGGCTAATGGAAGATATAAAAAAGAGCAGTGATCGGTGTACACCCATATGTGGGGTACATTTATTTGACACTGCACTATTGGTGGTAGTTAATGGTAGTTGGTCGGCCGACGGAAAAATTTCGGTCACTCTACGGTAGTCGGCCGTCTTCCACCATTAAATAAAATTGATTTATCATTTTCATTAGATTATACTTTTATTCAATTGAATGTACTCTACTCCTCTCAATAGTTTAACACAGTCAAACTCTTGAGAACAACAACCACTACTGAATTATGTTACAAAGTCAAGGTTTTTATGAATTACAAAGTGATAACTCTTTTCAAAAGAGGATAAGACATTTGAGCTCAAATTACAAGTGAATAAACTTTCAAAAGAAATTATTTGAAATTAAGTGTTTATTGAATTTTTCTAGGATGGAGAATGTTGCGCATAACTTATACGACCTTGTATGAACATAACTTGGACGACTTTGTACAAACATGGACCACTATCATGAAATTCAAAATTGATTAGTTGTTGTTGTAATTTTTGAGAGCTTATGAATATCTTCTTAAATATTCCAAAATAATGTGAGATTTCATATCATTACGTTGTTGTTAATTCTTTTGGTGATGAAGTTTGAACCAGATGAATTGATCTACCAGAGGGAATCTTGTTCTAAAAGAATTGTGTATTAGACGATCTAAGACTATTTGCTAGGGGGGCACGTAAACAAAAGTTGTGTTGTTTTAGAGTCAAAGGATTCGGCTAAGAATCAACTTTAGCGAAAGCAAACTTATCACTAGTGAACAAATGATACTTTTAGAAGGTCACTAGAGGATCTTCACACTTAGAATAAACGTCAAAAAATAAATTGTCCTCTTATATACTCTGTTATCATCTAAACAAAAATTTAAAGGTCAATGTTGTTGAGACAAAACCCAACTTAAATAATTTTGATGATAAACAAAGATTAATTAAGAATTATAATTATGATTCTAAAGCATGTAATTATGATTCTAAAGCATGTTTTTGTATCTAATAAGTGTGCTTGAGTGTATCAATCAAGATAGGTACCAAGAAACTTAAACAGATCATATCAAAGAAGAAACAAGCTAAGTCAGCAAAACCAAGAACGTTCTGGTCAATTTTGAAGAAAACCGAAGAACGTTCTTGAGGTGCTCCAGAGATGCGAAAACGCAAATGCAGTTCCAGATTTAGTTTTTATGCAGTTCCAATTCAATCATGCTCTTTAAATCATGTTTTCTCAATCATGCTAAGAGCAAGTCAGTATTGGATGATCCCTCTACAAATTTAAAAGCCAAGAATACGCATCACTAAGATCAAGACTTATTTGTCACACAGAGGAAGAACCAAGTCTGCTCTTGAACATCTGAAGCAAAATGAAGAACATTATTGTTTTTTGGTCTGCTCTCACCTAATCACTGACAAAGGACAGCCAGTCTGATCCCAACAGGCAAATGAGCTGTCATAAGCACTTTTTGAGTCTATAAAAGAGAACTCAAGATGAAGGCAATAATCAGAACTCACGAAAGCAATTATCTCATCATTCATAATCAGTTTCAATAGCTTCCACCTTTTAACACATTTTCTCAAATACTATTAAGTACTTAGAAACTACATCATCCAATTACTATTGTGCTCTAAGATCAATCTGAGTTCCAAATATCATAATCAAACACTCAAACACGAGTTGAGGATATTTAGATTCTATCAAACACTTTATCATTCCATTGTAATCTCAAGATACAGTGACTAAAAATTAGTCGTGAGAAGTTGTAAAAATCCTTCTATGTTATAGAGAAGGTGGTGTGATTAATCCTTTATAAAAATTGAAGGATAGATCAGTGAAAAACTCCTTTCTGGATTGAAAGGTAATGGTTGTAGCAGATCAACATAGATCTGCAGAAAGTTTGTGTAAAAGTCAAGAGAGTTCTTGCCTTCGAGCACTTAGTTGAAAATCTCACAATTGTGAGGACTAGACGTAGCCTAAGTTGGGTGAACCAGGATATATTTGTGTGTTCTATTCCTTCCTTTATCTATTTACTTTCAAGTCTTTAAATATCAAGTTTAATAGATTAACTAAAACTGTCATTTTCAACTAACCAAGAACGTTCTTCGTTTCTGGATCAGAACCAAGAACGTTCTCCGTTTTTCTGATTTACAACCAAGATCAATCTTGAGTTAATTTTTTTCATGAATTTTAAAAGGTTAATTTACAATTCAAACATTCTTTCTTGTAAATTACTACTTCAATTGGCATTAGAGCACGATCTCTAAAAACAACACTTAAATAGTGTAGAGAAAATATCTAGGAAGAAAATGTCAAAAGCAAAGTACATTGCTGAAAGGGGGCCATCAAATAGACCACCCAACTTTGATGGCTCAGATTACTACTTCTGGAAAAACAAAATGCAGCTGTTCCTAAAGTCCCAAAAAACAGGAATGTGGCGCATCATTACAGAAGAAAACTTCATACCAAGGGTTAATCAAAATGATCCAACATTTGCTAAAAAGAAAGAATGTGATTGGACAACAGAAGAAAAATCTAAGGTACTACTGAACTCAAAAATGATCCAACATTTGCTAAAAAGAAAGAATGTGCCTTAAGCAGGGAAGATAGCGAGAGAGTCGATGAATGTGACTCTGCAAAAACATTGCAAACTCATCATGAAGGAATCGATCATGTAAAGGAAACAAGAATTGATATAGGAATAAGAAAGTTTGAGTTCTTTGAAATGAATGAAGGAGAAACAATAAATGAAATGCACTCCAGATTTACAACTATTGTTAATGAAATGTGATCCTTAGGCAAGGCCTACTCTGCGCAAGATCGTGTAAGGAAAATCATGAGATGCCTTCCAGCAATGTGGAGGCCAATGATAACAGTCATAAGTCAAGTAAAAAATCTTGAAACACTTGGGCTAGAAGAATTAATAGGAACCTTGCGAGCACATGAAGTGCTGCTAATGGAAGATAAACCAACAAAGAAAGGTAAATTAGTTGCCTTAAAAGTCTCTCAAGAAAGCATGCCATCACAATCTGAAGGAGAAATCGAAGAAGAAGGACAGGAAGAAGTAGATGAAGAAATAGCTATTCTCACAAGAAAAATCCAAAGAATGATGAGAAGAAGAGAGCAAATCAAGAAGGGATTTCCAAGCAAGAAAGAAAGCTTCAAAACCGAAACCGATTAGAGCCAAATCACTTGCTTTGGCTGCAACAAGCAAGGGCATTACAAAGCTGAATGTCCAGTGAACAAAAGAGCACAAAAGAAATTTCCCTTCAAGAAAAAGTCAATGATGGTAATTTGGGATTACTCTGATGATTTAGATATAGAAGAAACAGAAGAGGCTAACATATGTCTTGTAAGACCCTTAATTTTAAATTCTAATTTATGCAATTTCAGGGTATTTTGTGTTAAGATTACTTGGGATTTTAGCCAATTTTAAATTATTTTGCGAATTAAGTACCAAAGATATTTTTTTTGAGATGTTTGTAATATGTTTAATATATGTATATATATATATATTTTGAGACCGACTAAAATTATTGGTCGAAGAATAATTTAATTATTACGAGTAATTTAATATCGGACAGTTTATCAAAATTTTATCTATCAATAGAGTTGCGACGAGAGTAGATATTTTATCAAAACAGTTTGAGATGTGAGTGAAGTGATGTGTGTAAGGATATTTAGATATTTATGGGTTAATTTTAATATATATATATATATATATATATATATATATATAGTTGGTGGAGGTATAATATATATATATATATATATGAGAAGGAAGGAAGCAAAAACGCAGAAAGCAAACAGAAAGAGAAAAAAACCCACCTGCCCGCGAACCATTTTCTTTCTTCCGCTGTTTTACAAGCTTGAGTGTTAGTAGAAGAAAAACCGCAAACACAAATCCAAAGTTACTTCCTAGATCTAAGCTTCCATTCGAGAAGTGGCAAGAGGGAAAGTTACTCCTCTCCACACTACGGTGTTTGTGAGCTAACTTTTGTGGCGTCGACGCGAGTGAGAATTTCGCCGTATTTGATCGAGGTAGAGGAAAACGGTTGAGAAAAGCGTTAACGAAGGTAAGGGGCTCCTTCCAACTTTTTAGTTTGCATATAGGAACTCTATATGTGTGATTGATGGATGAGTAATGTGTTGTTATTGATAAAGATGTCATTGTTGTGTTGTTGATGATAAAGACTCATTGTTGTTGATGATGTTGTTATTGTGTTATTGTGTTGAAGATGCTTTTGATTGAGTTGTTGTCGTTATCAATGTTGTTGGTAATGGTTGGATTTGAGAGATTGATTGTTGTTGTATTGGAGTTATGTAATGAGTTATTTTCAAATAAAAGAGTTTGAACTAAAGTTGAAATTTTCTTGAAAAATTGCACTGTTTTTTAAGATGTATTCAAATACGGCCCTAGCGTATTCGAATACACTTCTGCAAACGTTCAGTTCCTATTTAAATTTTGAACCTCGTATCCAAATACGATACCTCCGTATTCGAATACAATTACGTGATTTTTGCCACTGACTTGTGAGGTATTTGAATACACGAGGATGTAGTCGAATACAAAAGTTTTGATTTTGCTACTGACTTTGCATTTGTAATTGGCTACGACTCTTCGTATTCGAATACAAATCTCCAGATTTTGCTACTGACTTCGCATCTGTATTCTGCTACGACTCTTCGTATTCGAATACAAATCTCTTGATTTTGCTACTGACTTTGCATATGTATTTGACTACGACTCTTCGTATTCGAATACAAATCTCCAGATTTTGCTACTGACTTCGCATCTGTATTCGGCTACGAATCTTCGTATTCGAATTCAAATCTCCAGATTTTGCTACTGACTTCGTGTCTGTATTCGGCTACGAGAAGCTGTATTCAAATACAACCTTGATTTTTGTCAAAAATTCTATTTTTAAATATTTGTTTATGCACTTAATTACTTGGAAACATTTTTAATGCATATGATAAATTATATGAAGTTCTCTTAATATTGTTTCTTTAATGGTTATGAAGTATCTGGGTTCATAGTTGCATATATGTACTGATTACAATGAAGAGAGTTAGAGTACGCTCATGCATTTCATAGTTTGTGGTGACCGTGATGGGCCGTAAAGTTAAGTAGTGAATGTGATGGGCTACAGGGTGGTTCTACATGATTAGATGGTCCATCTTATCCTTACGAGGATTTAACTTATGTGTAAGGCATGTGATAGGCTACACTTTAAGTAAATCGTGCTAGTCTGTGATGCGACTACACCTCGGTAATTAGTACTAAGGCCTGTGATAGGCGGTACAATTATGATTTACGCCCTTCGAGGAGGGTTTTGTCGTTAAGTGGTGACCGTGATGGGCCACGAAGTTAAGTAGTGATCGTGATGAGCTACGAGGTGGTTCCACGTGATTAGATGATCCACCTTATCCTTACGGGGATTTAACTTATGTGTAAGGCATGTGCTAGGCTACACTCTTAGTAAATCGTGCTAGTCTGTGATGCGACTGCACCATGGTAATTAGTACTAAGGCATGTGATAGGCGGTACAATTATGATTTACGCCATTCGAGAAGGGTTTGGTTTTGTCCTGGAAATTACAGAATCATGTGCACGAGCATATAAGCATTGCATTAGGGTGCTTGGCATGCGAGTCATGTTTGTTATGATCTGATATGTGAAAATGATATGTGCAAGTACCTTAAATTCCAAGTTCCTAATAAGATATTGTGATTGATTGATTGTACTTTGGGGCTTGCAACATGATTTGTATTCTTAATCTTTTGTTTCATCAAAAACTTAGATGTTATACATTTTCAATAAGTGGGTATACTTATTTTGTCAATGTTGTTATCTGCTGAAGCTGCTCTGTATGTATTGTTGTCTTTTGACATAATTGTTAATTGTTAACTATTATTTTCGGTTGGTGACCCTTTACATTATTGTGGAAATTTGGGTTTTGCCCTCAGATGATACCCGAGTTCGTTCCAATGACGGTTACCCTGACGACGAAGACGTCGTTAGATTTCCCTGATCAGACTGCTTGGGTATACGACCCCATCTCAAGCAGGGCTACTTATACAAGGAGGGTGGTGAGAACCAGTAAGAGTGTCGGGGCAGTGTCGTATGTGGAATACACTCACGGGCGGATCGACTTTCCTATACCTTCAGGATTAGTACTTGAGGCGAATGGAGTTTATACAGATGCAGAGAGTCCTATAGTTGGAAGTGAAACGGAGGCCACCGTAGGTGTGGTGACTCCTACTGTAGTAGCAGAGGGAGGTGATGCTTGGACCCAGAACGAGCGAGAAGGGTAAGGGACTGATGCCAGTGGGAGATGACATTACAGGTTTGTCTAGGTCAGTTGGGGACTAGGGCTTTGTTGATGAACCATCGGTGCGTTGGTTGGTGTCACCGCGGAATGAGTCTGAGCTTCCACTTCCAGTGAATGATCTCCTACCTGTTGGAACCAAGTTGGTTCTAAGTCTTAGGATTTTGATGTTTACAAAAGCACTCAATGTAATCTTATTTTGTACCTTGAATTATTAAATTAAATGCCACCAGAAACTGAAGTAATCAGAAGCAGAAGATCAAAGGATTCCAGAAAGTGAATTCTGGAATTACCAGAAGATACTCCAGGATCACCAGAAGATATCTTTGCTGGCCCAGATCAGAAGGAAGAAATGTCAGAAGAAAACCTGGACCATACCAGAGGAAATCCTACCAGAAGGAGAGTTGTTCTAGACCAAGAGGAATCAAATATCAGATTTATTCCAGAAGTTATTCTGACCAGAAGATGGCCTGGCAGTGAGAAATATAAAACAGCCCAGACTTGTTCCAGACTCAACCAGAAGATAAGTTAATGAGTCCAGAACAAGAGAATCAATCCAGAATTGACCCAGACCATAAGATAGCATGATTAAGGGCATGAAACTAAGTCAAGATCAGAAGAAATGATTTCCAGAATTGATCCAGACCTGATCCAAAATCAAAGGTAAAATGTCCAAACTGAAATATTACTTGTGCAGATTTAAATTCAATTTAATCCAGACCAAGTCCAGAATTGGTCCAGATCAGAGGGAAGATTTCCAGATCAATAGTTCAGAATTAATTATTTGGTCCAGTAATGGTCCAGATCAGAAGATCAGACCATGGCCCAGTGTTGGCCGAAATCAGAGGATTATAGCATATCAAGTGCAAGTCCAAAATGGCCGAAATTAGAAGATCCGAAGGTTAGGAAGTGTGGTCCAGGGATGGCCGAATTCAGAGGATCACATCATATCAATTTATTTGGTCCAGATGTGGACTAGCGCATTAAGATCAAATGGTCCAGATTTGATCATGAGGATTAACGATGGAGATTTCAATTTATTTTGATCAAAGGATTAAAAAGATTTATTACAAAAAAAAAAGTGAAGTAGTGTGGAATTCAGGAGCTGTGGCGGGAACAAATAAAAGATTTGATTGGCCAGTTATTTTTTAAAGAAATTTGAAGATATGTTTTTTATTTAAATGAAGCCCAATTGGTCAAGTTATTTTTGCAAGAGAATCCAGCAAGATTCAGCTCGAATTTAAGCATTGGAAGAGGCCCTAATCTGCATCTATAAAAGGAGGCTCAAGGCAGAATACTTAATATCGAAAATCACAAAAGAGTCATACACTTCCAAAGCAAACACATCAAGTTTTCAGATAGGTCAATTGTGAGTTCCAGCTTTCAAGAAGCAAGTAATCGTGTTATTTTCCTTCCACTGTGTCAGATCTAAGTTGTTGAAGTAGAGTCTACAATCTGAGGGAGTCAGAAGGGGTAGCAGGTTACTTGGCAGTTAGATTCATAGTGTTGTGTGTTAAATCTAAGTTGTTGAAGTAGAGTCTACAATCTGAGGGAGTCAGAAGGGGTAGCAGGTTACTTGGCAATTAGATTCATAGTGTTGTGATTTCTTCAACAATTTGGGATTGTCAGATTGGTTGAAGACATGAGTTGCATTCCTCAAAGAAGTCTAGGATTGTTAGACTATTTGAGAAGACTGCCTTGGAGGGTCAGTATAAAGGTTGTAATTCAAGGTTTGAATTAGTGAAATCCTTCAAGGTGAAGGGACTGGACGTAGCCTCGTTAACGGTGAACTAGTATAAAAACTGTGAGTTTTATTTTTACTTTATCCGCTACTAACTCTGTTTTTAATTATACATCAAGTTTTGTTTTAAAAGTATAAAAACAGGAAAAGTATTCAAGTTAAGTCAAACACAATTCAACCACCCCTTCTCGTGTTTGCACCTTCACTACCTACTGACACTGAAGTAGAGGACTGCTTTGAGATTCCAACGCCACCGAAGCCACTTATATCGTGGGTGGATCTGACTTATGAGGAGACTGATCCTTCTATGGCTGATGAGGAGGAGGATGTCACTTTGAAGAGAGATATTGCGTCAGACGAGACTTGTGAAGAGTGTGGCGGGCACCCTTGTTACTATAGTTGTTAGTGGATGATCAGATTAGTTTTTGTTGTATAGGGCCCTAGTGTTTTTGGTGGTTGTATTTATTTTGTTGAGATTATTGTACCTATGACGTACTTTGACAGTGACATTTGTTGGTGGGTCCATGTTCCATTTTTGACGTGACCATGAGGGATAACATTCTTGGAGCAGTACTTCTGTGCAGGTGTCTGCCGAGAATATCCCAAGGATATGACGATATCTGATAGGTCTCATAGCTCTGTTGTATT
Organism: Cicer cuneatum; assembly: GCA_037974295.1. Lineage (NCBI taxonomy): Eukaryota > Viridiplantae > Streptophyta > Magnoliopsida > Fabales > Fabaceae > Cicer > Cicer cuneatum. Next base: position 14,499,349 of record JBBPBO010000002.1, on the reverse strand, counting down.
TTCTATTTGTATATTTTGAATATAAATCTCGAAAACTATTTTAGCTTATTTGTATTTATAATGACATTAATTATTACTCTTGTCATTTTGTGACACGACGTATTATTTTATTAAGTGGTTTTTGAAAGACAAAAAATGCACTCGCGCTGTTAAAAATCGGGTGTTACATGTTTCATGGCAGACATAGAAGAAACAAAGGTAAAAAATTCTGAACACTGTATTTTGTGTGAACAAATGGGAACTGAATTTATAACTTACTTAATGATTCAAACCTACTTATCTAAAAATGCAGTTCTTTAAATGAAAAGTTTCATAACGAAAAAGAAGAAAAAGAAAAAACTCAAAAGATGAATGATGAGCTCAAAAAAATCATTCAAAACTTGAAAGAATCACAAACCAAAAACTTTAATGATGAGAGACAAGAAAATCAAGAATGTTCTTCGATACAAAAGGAGAATGATCTTCTCAAATCTGAAGTTGAACTTATTAAGAATAATTTGTCTAACTTCATTAAAGCAACATAAACTTTTCAAAAAATCATGGGTTCTCAAATAGGAATTTTTGATAAAGCTGACCTTGGTTTTGACAAAACACAAAAAACAAAGATGTATGAAAACTTCTTTGTGCCAGAAAGTAAAGAAGAAGAATACAAAATTAAATGTTCATATTGCAGAAAAATAGGACATCTTGAATTTGCATGTTATTTTAAAAAAAAAGGATGAGAAAATAAAAAACAGAAGGAATGTTGAAAAGGGAGAACGTTCTCCAAGTATTTTACAAAAGAGAGAAAAAACTGAAGCAAAAGAAAAATGTTCTCCAAGTATTTTACAAAAGAGAGAAAGTTCTGAAGCAAAAGAAGAATGTTCTCTAGAAAGCAAAAAAGGGGGAGAACGTTCTTGAGGCACATTCCAAGCTATTACTGAAATCTCAAAAAATCATAATGTCAAATTTTCTCCAAAACCAAAAATTAAATGTTCACACTGCTCTAAACTTGGCCATCTTGAGTCAAAATGTTATTTTAAAAATCAAGCTTTAAAACTGACTTCCAAAGACCCAAAGAAAAAGGGGTACCTAAAGAAAATATAACATCATATGCAGGATGGGTGTCAAAGTGTCAAGAAAAAGCCATAGTTCTTGGACAGTGGTTGTTCAAGGCATATGACGTGAGATAAACAAAGTTTTTTATAATTCACTAAAAGAGATGGAGGATCAGTAACATTTGGAAACAATGACCAAGCCAAGATAAAAGGTAAAGGAACGATAGGTAAGGAAAATTTTGCCAAAATGAATTACGTTCAGTATGTTGAAGGGCTGAAACATAATCTTCTAAGCATCAGTCAGCTCTGTGATAATGGCTTTGAAGTTGTGTTCAAACCAAACATATGTGAAATCAAAATGGCAGAATCAAGAAAGATCTTATTTTCCGCATCGAGAAAGAAAAATCTCTATGTCCTGTACGTTGAAGAATTACCAGCTGAATCATGCTTCATGTCCATCAATAAAGATAAATGGATATGGCATAAGCATGATGGACACATCAGTTTAAAAACTATTTCAAAGCTGTCCAAATCAGACTTGGTAAGAGGACTTCCCAAAATTAACTTTGATAAAGACAAGATCTGTGAGGCATGTGCAAAAGGAAAAATTGTTAAAAATAGTTTTCATACAAAAGAGTTCATCTCAACTAAAAAACCTCTTGAACTGCTCCACATTGATCTATTTGGTCCTATCAAAACCACAAGTCTATGAGGCATGAGATATGGGTTTGTCATCGTTGATGACTTCTCTAGATATACATGAGTGTTGTTTTTAAAAAATAAAGACGATGCATTCACTACCTTCAAAACTTTTTGCAAAAAGGTTCAAAATGAAAAAGAATCTAACATAATTGTTGTGAGAAGCAATCATGGAGGAGAATTTATAAACGCATCTTTTAAAACGTTTTTTGACGAACTTGAAATCTCTCACAATCTATCATGTGCAAAGACTCCTCAACAAAACGGAGTCATTGAACGAATAAATAGAACATTGCAAGAGATGGCAAGAACAATGTTGGAAGAATCCAATGTTGAAAGGTATTTTTGGACTGAAGCCATAAACACTTCATGCTACATTTTGAATAGAGTGTCAATAAGAAAAATCTTAAACAAGACACCCTATGAAATTTGGAAAAATAGAAAACCCAATATGTCATATTTCCACATCTTTGGCTGCTAATGTTACATCTTGAATGCCAAGGAAAATTTGGGAAAATTTGATGCCAAATCTGACAAGGCAATATTCTTAGGATATGCTACAGAATCTAAAGGTTATCCTGTGTTTAATTTAAAAAATAAAACTGTTGAAAAAAGTATGCATGTGTTATTTGATGATTTTGATTATCTTGATCTAAGAAAAAAAGATGATGAGGAAGAAGAACAATCTGGACAGTCACAGCAGATTGTTCTCCAGAAAAACGAGATTGATAAACAATCTCCGTTTCAAACTCCTCCTAGAAGTTGGAAACTTGTAGATGATCATCCTCAAAATCAAATAATTGGTGACACAACAGATGGCATCAGAACAAGGCTATCATTCTAGGATGATGTTCACAACAACATGGAAATGATATCCTAGTTAGAACCAAAGAATATCAAAGAAGCGATAATTCATCAATCTTGGATTGAAGCAATGAAAGAAGAACTTCTTCAATTCGATAAGAATGAAGTTTGGACTCTTGTTCCAGATCCTCAAGATCAATCTGTTATTGGAACAAATTGGGTGTTCAGAAATAAGCTTGATGAAGAAGGAAAGGTAATTAGAAACAAAGCAAGTTTAGTAGCTCAAGGCTATAATCAATAAGAACTAATAGACTATGATGAAACCTTTGCACCTATAGCAAGGCGAGAAGCAATTCGAATCCTTCTTGCATATGCATCTTACAAATTCATTAAACTCTTTCAAATGGATGTAAAAAGTGTCTTCTTAAACGGTTATTTAAATGAACAAGTGTATGTCCATCAACCTCCCGGGTTTGAAGATCAAAATAAACCAAATCATGTTTTTAAACTCACTAAAGCTTTATACGGTTTAAAACAAGCTCCCCGTGCTTGTAATAAACGATTAACCTCATTCTTGATCAAAAATGGATTTTCACGTGGCAAAATTGACACAATACTTTTTAAGAAAACAAACAAAAATGATTTACTCATTGTACAAGTTTATGTTGATGATATCATTTTTGAAGGTGCAAACACGAGAAGGGGGGTTGAATTTTGTTTGACTAACTTGAATACTTTTTCTGTTTTTGCAGTTTTAAAACAAAACTTGATGTATGAATAAAACAGAGTTAGCAGCGGATATAAAGTAAAATAAAAACACGGAATTTTATACTGGTTCACCGTTAACGAGGCTATGTCCAGTCCGTTCACTTTGAAGGATTTCACTAATTCAATACCTTGAATTACAACAACTCCACTGACCCTCCAAGTCAGTCTTCTCAAACAGTCTAACAATCCTAGACTTTTGAGGAATGCAGCACCTTGACTTCTCAAGTCAAGTCTTCTCCTACCAATCTGACAACCCCAGATTGTAGAAGGAATTACAACGCCTTAAATCTAATTGCTAAGTAATCTGCTACCCCTTCTTACGCCCTCAGATTGTAGACTCTACTTCAACAACTTAAATCTAACACAAGGTGAAGAAAATAACACGAGTGCTTGCTTCTGGAAAGCTGGAACTCACAATTAACCTCACTGAAAACTTGAGTGTTTGCTTTGGAAGTGTATGACTCTTTTGTGATTTTCGATGCTAAGTATTCTGCCTTGAGCCTCTTTTTATAGATGTGAATTCGGGTCTCTTCCAAGTTGAAATTCGAGCTGTATCTTGCTGGATTCTCTTACAAAAATACTCTGACCAATCGGGTTTCATATAAATAAAAACATATCTTTTTATCTCCAGATTTGTTTTCATAAATAACTTGGGCCAATCCTGTCTTTAATTAATTCTAGAACAAATCTTTCTTCCTGCCAATAGCTTCTGAACTCCCATACGACTTCAATTTATTTTTGTAACAAATCCTTTTAATACTTTGATCAAATTTAATTAAATCTCCACCGTTAATCCTCATGATTAAATCTGGACCGTTTGATCTTCTGCTCTAGTCCACATCAGGACCATACTAAGTGATCTGTTATGATCCTCTGATTTCGGCCAACCCTGTACCACACTTTCTGATCTTTTAATCTCGGCCAACCTGATCTAGCAAATTGATCTGCTTTGATCCTCTGATCTCGGCCGATGTTGGACCACACATTATGACCTTCTGATTTCGGCCAACACTGGGCCTTGGTCTAATCTTCTGATCTCAGCGAACACTGGGCTATATACTTAAATTTGAACCAATGATCTTGATATCTTCCCTCTGATCTGGACCAATTCTGAACTGGGTCTGGATTGAACTGAAATTAAGTCTGGACAAATAATATTTCAGTCTGGACATTTTACCTTCTATTTTGGATCAGTTCTGGATCAAATCTGGAGATCATTTCTGGATCAAATCTGGAGATCATTTCTTCTGGTCTGGACTTAGTTTCATACCCTGAATCATGCTATCTTCTGATCTGGGTCAAATCTGGATTGATTCTCTTGTTCTGGACCCATTAACTTATTCTCTGATTATGTCTGGATCAAGTCTGGGCTGTTTATCAATTCACTGCCAGGCATCTTCTTGTCAGAATAACTTCTAGACTAAGTCTGACAAATGATTCCTTCTGGTCTGGATCAAGTCTCCCTCTGGCAGGCTTCCTTCTAGTCTGGTCCAGGTCTCCTTCTGACTTTGCTTCCTTCTGATCTGGGCCAGCAAAGATATCCTCTAGTAATTCCAAGATGCATCATCTGGTACCTTCTGGATGCATTTTCTTGTGTCTTCATCTTCTGCCTCTAAAAACTTCATTTTCTGGTGGCATTTAATGTAATAATTCAAGGTTCAAAATAAGATTACATGGAGTGCTTTTGTAAACATCAAAATCCTAAGTACTTAGAACCAACTTGGTTCCAACAATCTCCCCCTTTTTGATGATGACAAAACCATAACTTATTTTGCTAGCTTATAACTCGAAGACTTGAATTACTCCCCCTCAGACCAATCTCTCCCCTCAGTCTGATACTGACTTTTTCTTCTCCTTTTCAACTCCTCTTTTCACTCTTTATTTTCTTCTCTTCTCCTCTCCTTTTCAACTCCTTCTTTATTCGCTCTTTCTTTTCTCTCTTCACATTGCCTTTCCTTTTCAACTCCTTCTCTTTTCACTCTTTCTTTTTCTCTCTTCTCTTCTCCTTTTCAACTCCTTCTTTATTCTCTCTTTCTTTTCTTCCTTCACATTGCCTCTCCTTTTCAACTCCTTCTTTTTTCACTCTTTATTTTTCTCTCTCCCTATTTCCTCTCCTTTTCAACTTCTTCTCTTTTTCACTCTTTCTTTTTCTCTCTTTATTTTTCTCTCTTCCTGTTTCTTCTCCTTTTCAACTCATTCTCTGCTCATCTCTTTCTTTTTCGCTCCTCATTTCATTTTATCTCTCATTTTCTACTTATTTCTCCTTTTTCCCTCTCTCCCCTTTTTTGTCATCAGCCAAAAAGAGGTCCTTCTATTTTTGTATTTTTTGTTTTTCTCTTTACAAATTACAGAAAGTAAAAACAGAAAATAAAAGACATAAAATTAAAATTACAAGAAAATTAAAAAAAAAACTCCTAAGAAGACTATTTGAGCTAGTCAGATATGGAGATAATGTTGAGATGCTTCTTGATGAACTCGAACCTATCTTCAAGTAGTGCTTTGGTGAAGATGTCAGCCCATTGATGATCAGTATCCACAAATTGGATGCTTAAAGTCCCTTTTTGAACATGGTCCCTAATGAAATGGTGTTTTATTTCAATGTGTTTGGCTCTAGAGTGTAAGATAGGGTTCTTGGTTAGGTTTATGGCTGAAGTGTTATCACAGAACAAAGGGATATTGGTTTCAAAGATTTTGTAATATTCAAGTTGATGTTTCATCCAGAGTAACTGTGAGCTGCATCCTGCTGCTGATATATACTCAGCTTCGGTTGTTGACATAGTGATGGTGCTTTGTCTTTTGCTTGATCAAGAGATCAAATTATCACCTAGGAATGTGCAGTTGCCACTTGTACTTTTCCTTTCCAGCTTGTCTCCAGCATAGTCGGAATCGCAAAAACCTCTGAGTTTGTAGGTGGGGGTTTTCTTGTATAACAGGGTAAGGTTGGTGGTTCCTTTAAGGTATCTCAGAATTCGTTTGACAACAGTTAAATGGGATTCCCTAGGGTCAGCTTGAAAACGGGCACATACACAAACACTAAACAAAATGTCAGGTCTAGATGCAGTTGAATAAATAGGGATCCAATCATACCTCAGTATGTTTTCTGGTCTACCTTTTGGCTGGTTTCATCTTTCTCAAGTGAGCAGGTTGGGTGCATGGGGGTGGCCATATGCTTACATTCACTCATTTTGAACTTTTTATGAAGTTATTTAGTGTATTTAGATTGGTGAATGAGTATACCTGATTTACCTTAATGAATCTGAATTCCCAGGAAGAAGTTAAGTTTTCCTATCATGCTCATTTGGAACTCTTTCTACAGTAGGTTAGAAAACTCTTTGCACAAAGTGCCATTAGTCGATCCAAATATGATATCATCAACATAAACTTGAATAATCAAAATATCATTTTTAATGAATTTCCTAAATAGAGTATTATCAATCTGGCCTCTATTACATTCATTCTTAAGCAGAAAGTTACTAAGTATGTCATACCATGCCCTTGGTGCTTGTTTTAAACCATATAAAGATTTCTTAAGTTTAAAAACATGGTCTGGAAAATCAGGATTTTCAAATCCAGGGGGTTGTTTGACATAGACTTCCTCACTTATATAGCCATTTAAGAATGCACTTTTAACATCCATTTGATACAGCATTATATCATGATTAGCAGCAAATGATAAAAGAATTCTAATTGCTTATAACCTGGCCACTGGAGCAAAAATCTCAGTGTAATCTATACCTTCATGCTGACTGTATCCTTAAGCTACAAGTCTGGCTTTGTTCCTTACCACTTCACCTTTTTCGTTGAGTTTGTTCCTGAACACCCACTTGGTTCCAATAATGTTTTTGTTTGGTCTCGATACCAGATCCCAAACATCATTCCTTTGGAATTCATTTAGCTCTTCTTGCATTGCAAGTATCCAACCTTCCTCTGCCAAAGCCTCATCAACATTGCTTGGTTCAATTGTTGAGAGTAAACCAAATAGACTGGTTTCTCTACTTGATGATCTGGTCTTTAAAGGTTCTGCTGCACTGCCAATAATGAGAGATTTTGGATGTGAAGACTTGTACTTCCATCCATTCTTTCCCTCTGACTTGTCTTCAGAGTCAGCATGTTCTTCTTCATCTTGATCTTTCTCAGATTCTGCTGCTGATCCAGCTTCTGGTTCCTGTGCCTCTGGTTCACCTACAATTTCCTCATCTTGCTTTGACTTTTCAGAGTCAAGCTGTTTATCATCAAACTTAATGTGGATTGATTCTTCCACATTGTTAGTTTCTTTGTTAAACACTCTATAAGCTTTTGATCTCTCAGAGTAGCCAATAAAGATACACTTTTGAGATCTAGAGTCAAACTTAGCTAGGTTATCTTTAGTGTTCAACATAAAACAGATGCAGCCAGATTGCTTAAAGTAGGAAATATTGGATTTCTTACCTTTCCACAGCTCATAGGGAGTTTTATTTAAGATGGACCTGATGTAGACTTTATTCTGAATGTAGCAGGTTGTGTTGACAGCTTCTGCCCAAAGGTAGGTGGAACCCTTCATATCATTCAGCATGGCTCTGGCCATCTCCTACAGTGATTTTTCTTCCTTTCTACCACTCCATTCTGTTGAGGTGTTCTGGGGGATGAGAAGTTGTGAGAGATGCCATTCTCATCACAGAATTCTTCAAAATACTTGTTCTCGAATTCACCTCCATGATCACTTCTGATGGTTATGATCTTAATACCATGTTCATTCATAACTTGCTTACAGAAATAAATAAATACTTTGTGAGATTCATATTTGTTCTTTAAAAAATTTACTCAAGTCCACTTTGAGTAATCATCAGCAATCACAAAACCATATTTCTTACCACCGAGAGAAGCTGTTTGAACAGGACCAAACAGATCTAAGTGAAGCAGTTCAAGTGGTTGAGAGGTAGAAACACATTTTTTAGTTTTAAAAGATCTTTTAGTTTGTTTACCTCTTTGACATGCTTCACACAGAATCTCAGTTTTGGAACTTACCTTGGGATATGTCCAGGTTTTGGAGTCTTCTCGATTCGGATATAAGCCTAGGGTTTGCATGCCCTAACCTTTTGTGCCAAATCAGATTCTGCTCACTCACAGACAATAAGCATTTAACTTGTTGCTTAGCAAGACTGAACAGATCAATTTTATAAACATTATCCTTCCTAGTGCTGGTAAATAAAACCGACCCATCAAGTTGACTAACAGCTTTGCAAGTTTTTTGATTAAAGATAACATCATAATTGCAATCACTTAATTTACTTATGCTCAGAAGATTATGTTTTAGCCCTTTAACTAGCAGAACATTTTTAATAGACATGGAAGAAGAACTGTTACCAACAGTTCCTGTACCAATAATCTGACCTTTCTGGTTTCCTCCAAAGGAAACTTTGCCTCCATTCTTCATAGTCAGATTTAGAAACATAGATTTGTCTCCTGTCATGTGTTTGGAACATCCACTGTCGAGATACCAAGCTTTGTGTTGCTGATCAGACCTTGCTTTTTCTCTATCAGAGTCAGAGTCAGATTCAGCTTCTGTTCGAGCCATCAGAGCCAGTTCTGCTTCTGGCCTGTTTGAGCAGTTTCCTTGACTCTGCTTTGGTCGATAAACCATGTTCCTCTAATGATTCTGGAACATGTTTTGGTTCTGATAATTTTGGTGAATCATGTGATTCTGATAAGCTTAATGATTCTAGTGATTTGGGTGAATCTGGTGGTTCTGATGAAGCTGGTGATTTGGGTGAATCTGGTGGTTCTGATGAATCTGGTGACTCTGGTAATTTCTGTTTTGATTCTGGTTCTGGTTCCAGTATTGGTTGTGGTTCTAGTTTCCGTGCTTCTGATACTGGTTCCAGTTTCTGTTCTGATTCTGATTCCAGTTTTGATTCTGGTTCTGATTTTGATTCAGGTTCAAGTTGCGTTGACCAGACATTCTTCCATCAGACTCAGATTGCCTTTGTCTCGTTGTAGCAGAAACATAAACTATCTTCTGCTTGTGCATTGTCAACATCCATTGTCTAGGTACCATTGTTGGTATCTCCTTCTGGTTGCTCAGAATATCTGCAACATAGACAATTTGATCTTTTGGTACCCAGAACTGATTGGATCCAGGTTTGTTGGTCTTAACAGCTCTCTGATCTTGTTCAGATTTTAACATTGGAAAAGATAGTTCAGAGTGACCTTTCTTAGCACAAACAATGCATAAAACATCAAAATGAACAGCTTTGCTTTCAGTAATCGTTTCTGTAAAACCAAGACCTCTCTTTCCAGTATTACTGTTTCCATAAATCATAGATGCATATTTACTTCTTTCCATTCCATTAGAAATAATGTTTTGAAAAAAATTGTTCATGCATATCAGATTCACAAACAGTTTTGGAAGTGGAACAAGTATTACTTTTGAGAGTTTGGTTTTCAGATTTGAGTCTTGCAACTTCATTTTTGAAATCTTTGTTTTCAGTTGCATACTCAGAATTTCAATTCTTTAAAACTTGGACTTCTTTGGTTAGATTTTTCTTATCTTCCCAAAGAGTTTTCAGTTTTAAAGACATCTTATTGTTTGCATTTAAAAAGTCTTTTAAAGCCTCAATTAATTCAGATCTAGTGAGATTAGAAAATACCTCACTGTCTTCGTCTTCTGAATCTGTTCTAGAGCCTGAGCTGTATCCAGAGCTTGAGTTGGTATGAGCCATCAGAGCCAGAATTACTCCCTCTGATGTGCTTCCAGACTTGCTTGAATGATTGCTTCGATCATTCTTCCTTCTACCTACTTTCCTTCCTGAAATTGTGCCTTTATGAAGTCCAGAGGCAGACCTGATGTGTGCCATCTTTGTTGTTTCTGCCTCTTCTTCATCAGACGATTCTTCCTCTGATTCTGATGCATCTCAGGCTGCTATCAGACCCTTCTTTCTGAATCTGGAATTCTTCTTGTACTGTTTTCCTTTTTCCAGATTTGGACATTCTGACTTGATATGTCCAGGTTCATTGCATCCATAACAAACGATACTCTTCTTGTCAAATTCTTCCTTTCCTTTGTTGTTATGTTTCTTCTTGAAGCTTCTTCTCTTCCTGTTTTCCCATATCTTAACCATCTATTTGGTTAAGTAAGCCATATCATCACAATCACTGTCGCTATCCTCTGATTCTGATACTGCCCTTGCAACTTTCTTCTGTTTCGACTTCAGAGCCAGATTCTTCTTTTTCTTTGGTTCATCTGCTTCTAGTTGTATTTCATGATACCTGAGTGAGCTTTTCAGATCTTCAAGTTTTAAGTTGTTCAGATCTTTGGCTTGCTGAACTGCAGTAACCATTGGTCTCCACTTGGTTGGTAAGCTTCTTAGAATCTTCTTGACATGATCTGACGTTGTGTAGCTTTTCTTCAAGACCTTCAGTCCAGATATCATAGTCTGAAATCTGCAGAACATTTCATCAATGTTGTCATCATCTTCCATCTTGAACATCTCATACTGTTTGACTAGTATGTTAGCCCTTGCTTCTTGAACCTGTTGGCTTCCTTCATAGGTCAGAACCAGACTGTCGAATATGCTCTTTGTTGTTTCTTTATCTGTGCATCTGTCAAATTCCTTGAATGTGATGGCACTGATCATGATGTTTCTAGACTTGTGATGAAGTTTGTATAATCTGCTCTGGTCTGGTTTCATATCATCCCTTTCCAGTTCTTTAGTTAGATCTCCTGGAATAGTAAGTGCAATGTATCCTTTGACTACCATCATCCATAATTCAGGATCTTGAGATATGAAAAAACTTCTCATTATGTCCTCCCAATACCCAAATCTTTCTCCATCAAATAGTGCTCGTCTGTTGATGTTGCCTCCCAAATCATCTTTGGATTCAGCCATGTTGAACCCCTTGGACCTTTCCTCAAACATTGTTAAGTGCTCAGCCTTGAGACCGAGTTCTGATGCCAATTGAAGGTGCAAACACGAGAAGGGGGTTGAATTGTGTTTGACTAACTTGAATACTTTTTCTGTTTTTGCAGTTTTAAAACAAAACTTGATGTATGAATAAAACAGAGTTAGCAGCGGATATAAAGTAAAAATAAAAACACAGAATTTTATACTGGTTCACCGTTAACGAGGCTACGTCCAGTCCCTTCACTTGGAAGGATTTCACTAATTCAATACCTTGAATTACAACAACTCCACTGACCCTCCAAGTCAGTCTTCTCAAACAGTCTAACAATCCTAGACTTTTGAGGAATGCATCACCTTGACTTCTCAAGTCAAGTCTTCTCCTAACAATCTGACAACCCTGGATTGTAGAAGGAATTACAACGCCTTGAATCTAATTGCTAAGTAATCTGCTACCCTTTCTGACTCCCTCAAATTGTAGACTCTACTTCAATAACTTAGATCTAACACAAGGGAAAGAAAATAACACGAGTCCTAGCTTCTGGAAAGCTGGAACTCACAATTAACCTTACTAAAAACTTGAGTGTTTGCTTTGGAAGTGTATGACTCTTTTGTGATTTTCGATGCTAAGTATTCTGCCTTGAGCCTTCTTTTATAGATGTGAATTCGGGTCTCTTCCAAAATGAAATTCGAGCTGTATCTTGCTGGATTCTCTTGCAAAAATACTCTGACCAATCGGGTTTCATATAAATAAAAATACATATCTTTTTATCTCCAGATTTGTTTTCATAAATAACTTGGGCCAATGCTGTCTTTAATTAATTTTGGAACAAATCTTTCTTCCCGCCAATAGCTTCTGAACTCCCATACGACTTCAATCTATTTTTGTAACAAATCCTTTTAATACTTTGATCAAATTTAATTAAATCTCCACTTTTAATCCTCATGATTAAATTTGGACCGTTTAATCTTCTGCGCTAGTCCACATCTGGACCATACTAAGTGATCTGCTGTGATCCTCTGATTTCGGCCAACCCTAGACCACACTTTCTGATCTTCTGATCTCAGCCAACCTGGTCTAGCAAACTAATCAGTTGTGATCCTCTAATCTCGGCCAATACTGGACCACACATTATGACCTTCTAATTTCGGCCAACACTAGGCCATGGTCTGATCTTCTGATCTCGGCCAACACTGGGCTATATACTTAAATCTGAACCAATGATCTTGATATCTTCCCTCTGATCTGGACCAATTCTGAACTGGGTCTGGATTGAACTGAAATTAAGTCTGGACAAATAATATTTCAGTCTGGACATTTTACCTTCTATTTTGGATCAGTTATGGATCATATCTGGAGATCATTTCTTCTAGTATGGACTTAGTTTCATACCCTGAACCATGCTATCTTCTGGTCTGGGTCAAATATGGATTGATTATCTTGTTCTGGACCCATTAATTTATCCTCTGATTAAGTCTGGATCAAGTCTGGGTTGTTTATCATTCACTGCCCGACCATCTTCTTGTCAGAATAACTTCTGGACTAAGTCTGACAAATGATTCCTTCTGGTCTGGATCAAGTCTCCCTCTGGCAGGCTTCCTTCTAGTCTGGTCCAGGTCTCCTTCTGACTTTGCTTCCTTCTGATCTGGGCCAGCAAAGATATCCTCTGGTAATTCCAAGATGCATCCTCTGGTACCTTATGGATGCATTTTCTGGTGTCTTCATCTTCTACCTCTGAAAACTTCATTTTCTAGTGGCATTTAATGTAATAATTCAAGGTTCAAAATAAGATTACATGGAGTGCTTTTGTAAACATCTAAATCCTAAGTACTTAGTACCAACTTGGTCCAACAATTTTTGGTTCAACAAATAAAAAAATGTGTGATGATTTTTCAAATCTTATGCAGAGTGAGTTTGAGATGAGTATGATGGGTGAGTTAAGATACTTTCTTGGACTTCAAATCAAACAACACAAAGATGGAATATTCATTTGTCAAGAAAAATACACAAATGAACTTTTGAAAAAAATATAAGATGTGTGAAGCTAAAATCATGACTAATCCTATGCATCCATCATCCTCACTAGACAAAGATGAAACAGGAAAATCAATTTCTGAAAAAGAATATAGGGGAATGATTGGTTCATTACTTTATTTAACTGCAAGTAGACCAGATATTGCATTTGCAGTAGGATTGTGTGCAAGATTTCAATCTGCACCAAAAGAATCTCATCTTACTGGTGTAAAAAGAATATTTCGATATCTTGTTGGTACTATTGATCTTGGCCTTTGGTATAGCAAAGGTTCTCACTTTGATCTTGTAGCTTACTGTGACGCGGACTACGCTGGAGATAAGGTTGAAAGAAAAAGCACAAGTGGTGCATGCCAGTTCCTAGAGAAGCCCTGATAAGCTGGTCATGCAGAAAGCAAAACACGATTGTCTTATCAACCACGAAAGCAGAATACGTTTTAGCAGCCAATTGTTGTTCACAAGTCTTGTGGATCAAAAATCAACTTGAAGACTTTTCTGTAAGCTATTCTAAAATTCCTATTTACTGTGATAACACAAGTGCCATAAATCTCTCAAAAAATCCTATTCAACATTCAAGATCTAAGCACATTGAAACTAAACATCACTTTATTAGAGATCATGTTAGTAAAAAGGAAATAGAACTAATTTTTGTTGATACAAAGAATCAGCTTGCTGACATCTTTACTAAGCCTCTAGTTGAAGAAAATTTCATTTCTATCAAAGAAAGGCTAAAAATCATCAAAAATCCTAGTCAAAACTGAAGCCAGAAGCATTCTAGACAAAACGGAGAACGTTCTCCATTTGGAATGGCTCTCTGCAAAATAGCTCCAGAATGTTCTTCGTTCTTTAGGAAACATAAAAATCTCAAAAGTCAACGTCTACACACGAACAGTTGTCACTCATCAAAAGAGTAACGGCTACTGCAACCTACTCTGCCATTTCACTGCAACCTCCTATTTCCCAATGCACGTCCATCTCATCCATCATCATCACGCATGGCAACTGTAGAGTAAACCAATACTCAACCGTAAAGTAAACCAACAGTCACTTCTCACTATACAACAAATTTTTACTTTTCTGAAAAATCTCTTCATCGTTCTACTCGTCTCACGTTCTTTCTTTCACATTCAACAATGGCAAGATCAAAAAGCTCTACAAGAAAACATCCCAGATCATCATCACCGTCTTTCACCATCTCCAACTCGTTCACCATCACCACCACCACCACCCAGACCAACACCTCATTCCTCCTTAGAAAAGACCTTTTCTGATTTAATGTCATCTTCTCGTGAATCATCTCCTTTCATTATGCCTCTCAAACCTCTCGAAACTATCCTTCCACCATTGTATCAATGTGGACTTCCCTCCATTACTCAGACTCCACCACATCTCAAGAATACGTACAAACGGAGACCAAAACCACCACCATCAAAACGAAGATCAATGTGCGTTCTTGCTAGCATTGATACCTTTAAAACAAAGAAAATAGACAACACAATACACATCATCTCTGATAATTATTCGGACTCCACACCCGTACCAAAACATATCATCTCCGAACCAACACCACAAACTCAAATGCCAGTAACTCAAACAACAGAAACCCCAACAAAGCCACTCCAAAAAACCTCCTCCAAAGAAACCCCAGAAACTAAATCACCACCACCTTCAATCACAAAAACACCACAAAAAACCCCCTCCAAATCAGTACCACCAAACCCTAAGTCCAACAGAAAACCTCAATCCATCAAAAAAAAAACAAAGCAAACAATCAAACCTCCACCCAAAAAATTGAAAAACCCTAAATCTGCAAACTTGCCAAAACGTTCTCCACAAAAAGACCCAAACCTAGAACGTTCTTCGAAGAGAACCACAAAGCCTAAAAACAAACCATCCCCATCAAACAAACCTGTTCGCCCCCTGATCTCTCTCAAAATGAAAACAATCTAAAATGACAAATGGGCTCAGTGACCCATTGGCATTGGCCGAGTTTTTGTGTTTGAAAACCTGAAAATTGATGAAACGTATATCCAGCATCACACTGATGCCTTAGGTTGGACCAACTTCCTCAAAATCTCTTATTGTTATTACCCTGAGGTAATGAGGGCATTTTGCTGCAAGGCTAAATGCTTTCCTGATAAATCCCTCATTGTATCCAAAATCAAGGGAACTGAAATACAACTAACTCCATCCATCCTTGCTGATATTCTCAAATTACCTAGTGAAGGGCCTGCAGTCTTTGGTCAAGACTGGTATTCTACCCTTGAAGTTTCAAAAGATGATGTATTTCAGGAGTTGTTTGTACCTAATTCCACGAGTTTTCTGTCTGCTAATTTAAAGCCGATTCCCAAAATTCTCAACAGTATTAGCCAAAATTATGTGCTACCTAGATGTGGAAGCCACGAATTTGTAACTGATAATGATGTTCTGGTCATTTATCATCTTCTTCACAAGAAAAAGCTCAATCTGCCCCATCTGATCATGCATCATATTATCTCTGCAATCTGCAAAGATTATAAGCGCAACACCATTCCCTACGGTATGGTTTTCTCTCAAATTTTTAGGTTCCTTTCTGTTGATTTTGGTTCTGAAAGTTCCAACATCAAACTATCAAAATTTTCCCTAAAAAATATTATTCCATCCTCCACCACACGAAAAAGGAATGCTCCTCAATCCCCACAAAAATCAGCCTCTCCTGCTTCTGCTGAACCATCACCAATTCCTGATACAAAACCCACTACTACTACACCAACCACTCTTCCAGCATCACCTTCTCATACTGTGTGTTCTCCTCTACCTAATCCACAATCATCCACAATGTCACCCATGTTTGTTTCCCCCCAAAAAACCTGCTCTTCAATTTTTGGCATTAGCCAATTACTGGCCTTTCCAGAAGATGGCTCACATGTCCCTTCAAACATCAACACTTCAAACTCCCTTCCACATGTTTCTTCCTCTTTTGCTACCATTTCCATCTTTTGTACTACTGCTGCTCCTCCACAAGCAACTCCAAAAGGTTCTCAGCCTCCGCTGAAAAAGTCAAAGATAGATTCTCACAACTCTAAAACCAACATAGCCATCTTTGACTCCTTTCAAACAATCCTGGCGCGACAAATCCATCAGGACAAAGAACAAGCTATTCTCTGTGAATGGATGACGACTCAGCTGGCTTCGAAACTTGGCCTCGAGCCACCCATGCCAAATCTGCCCCTGTGTTTCCTCCTATCCCACAACCGCCTCTCTCGTCATCCTCCGAACGATCCTCACCATCTCTCTCTGCTTAGCTGTTTTAGTGTCTTTTGTCCCCTTTTGTGGTGACAAAGGGGGAGAAGTAATTTTTATAGATTTTAAGTTTCAAGTTTCAAACATAGAAGTTGTGTAATATCTTGCTAATTCTTGGACATTTGTTAACACATGAATTACCGTTTGATATTAATTTTTGTGATATTATGTTTGATCTGATGAATTCTACTTTATGTGATACTCTGATAAATTCTCTAGTCTGCTATAATATGTAGATATCCATGTTGTCATATGCTATCTTAAATCAATATGCTAAAAACTGTTTCAAACAACTAGTGTTTATGAGCACTGTTTTATGGTGTTTAATAAAAAGAGTAGCACATGTTGAGGTGGAGTTTTATCTAAAAACCCCTATCTGATTATTTTATAATCAAAATTAAAATCTAAATTAATATGTTTGTCAACATCAAAAAGGGGGGAGATTGTTGAGACAAAACTCCAACTTAAATAATTTTGATGATATACAAAGATTAATTAAGAATTATAATTCTGATTCTAAAGCATGTTTTCGTATCTAATAAGTGTGCTTGAGTGTATTAATCAAGATAGGTACCAAGAAACTTAAACAGATCATATCAAAGAAGAAACAAGCTAAGTCAGCAAAACCAAGAACGTTCTGGTCAATTTTGAAGAAAACGAAGAACGTTCTTGAGGTGCTCTAGAAATTCGAAAACGCAAATGCAGTTCCAGATTCAGTTTTTGTGCAGTTCCAATTCAATCATGCTCTTTCAATCATGTTCTCTCAATCATACTAAGAGCAAGTCAGTATTGGAAGATCCCTCTACAAATTTAAAAGCCAAGAATACGCATCACTAAGATCAAGACTCATTTGCCACACAAAGGAAGAACCAAGTCTCCTCTTGAACATCATAAGCAAAATGAAGAACATTCTTGCTTTTTGGCCTGCTCTCACCTAATCACTGACAAAGGACAGCTAGTCTGATCCCAACGGGCAAATGAGCTGTCATAAGCACTTTTTGAGTCTATAAAAGAGAACTCAAGATGAAGGCAATAATCAGAACTCACGAAAGCAATTATCACATCATTCATAATCAGTTTCAACAGCTTCCACCTTTTAACACACATTTTCTCAAGTTTTGTTAAGTACTTAGAAACTGCATCATCCAATTACTATTGTGCTCTAAGATCACTCTGAGTTCCAAAGATTAGAATCAAACACTCAAACACAATTTGAGGATATTTAGATTCTATCAAACACTTTATCATTCCATTGTAATCTCAAGATAAAGTGAGTAAAAACTAGTCTTGAGAAGTTGTAAAAATCCTTCTATGTTATAGAGAAGGTAGTGTGATTAATCCTTTGTAAAGATTGAATGATAGATTAGTGAAAAACTCCTTTATGGATTGAAAGGTATTGGTTGTAACAGATCAAGATAGATCTGCATAAAGTTTGTGTAAAAGTCAAGAGAGTTCTTGCCTTCGAGCACTTAGTTGAAAATCTCACAGTTGTGAGGATTGGATGTAGCCCAAGTTGGGTGAACCAGGATATATCTGTGTGTTATATTCCTTCCTTTATCTATTTACTTTCAAGTCTTTAAATATTAAGTTTAATAGATTAACTAAAACTGTTATTTTCAACTAACCAAGAACGTTATCCGTTTTTCTGATTTACAACCAAGATCAATCTTGAGTTAATTTTTTTCAGGAATTTTAAAAGATTAATTTACAATTCAAACCCCCTTTCTTGTAAATTACTACTTCAAATGTTTCTCAAATTAACTTAGTTCTAACAATCTTTCACTTATTGATGATGACAAACTCATACATTAATGAACAATTTTTTGCACAATATTGAAAATAATTTTAGAGGCTCTCCCTAAATTCAAACATGGATATATTTGAGTGAAGTTACATGATGCCAAAATAAATAATGTCTAATAAGAATATGAGTATAACATGAATGTAACTTAATGATTATTTTAATATCACGTTGGCATTTAATAACATTTTGGCTTTCTGATTACAAATCTTCTCATTTGTTTTATCCCCCTTTGTAAATATTCTTCTCATATTGTTTCTCCTCCTTAATCGTTAGACAAAATAAAACACATTATAGTCATAATATAGTTAAAATAAACTTTCATTCTTTTATGAAATGAATATTTAAATTCTTCTTTATAAACCTGAATTTATATTCAGGTTCTGAACATAGTCTCTAATGAAAAATTAAAGCTCAACCAATGAGTTGCAAAAATTATTTAAAAGAAGAGTCCTACAATGTTGAATTATAGACCCAAAAGCATAATAATCCATATGAATGTGACTAAAACTATCTACTACTGTTTATGAATCAAGCTCAAAGATAAACAGTATTTATGAGTCAAGCTCAAAGATAAACAGTATGCACGTCGAGTTCCTTCACCCAGTTCATGGCATGCCACAGTCTCATAGCCTTGCCCTCTGCTACCTTCGAAGCAGATAATTTGATTTCATATTCTTCTTGCTACAGACCGCCGAACTCATCTCTAATACAAGCACCAAAGCAAACCATGTTTCTATCAAAAGAAAATGATGCATCAATATTACATTTGTATGTACCCCGAACATGGCTTCATCAACCTTGTTGTAACTCGAGTCATGGCTGATTGATGAGGTTATTGTACTGGACCAACTGAGCATGATGCCAATGCTGCAACAGGATCATAGCTGCTCAAGAGAATAGTTTTACTAGTTCATCAAAATTTTGGTGCCTCAGCTGCTGGTTACGCCTTTGTCAAATACTCTCTCCATAAGCATGCACCAATACGCTCTAAAATTATCATGCATCTTCGGTGAAACAATGAAGAAAATAAGTTTACCAATTTTTACCCACTTAGTGGATGTAAACTAATAATTTATCACTACAAATTTGTTAATTAAATATACATTAAGGTGCATAATGCTAATTTTAACTAAGTAAAATTAGTGTACAAGTTAGCAATCCTACAAGGAATTGTATAACCCTTCAAATATATCTAAATAATAAAACCTTCGCTCATTTTTTAGTGAGTCTATATTAATTGGATATAACTAAAAAACTGTCAAATATATCTTAAAATGTAACTTTTAAATTTCCACCTACTAAAAATTGAGTGGATATAAATCAACAAATTTTATATATAGAGAGATATATTACCAAATCGAAAAAAAGTCATACCCTAAACTTACATAGAAGTAACAAAATAAGCTTGTTCTTATAATCAGACTATAGAAGATCTGATCAATGTTTTTAAGATCATATTAACAAGTGCTCTTAGAATACTGGTTAAGAAATAAATAAATAAATAAATAAATAAATGTTAAATGCAGAAAAAATCATTTTTTAAAATTTCAAAATATTGAATGCACAACTTCACAATTATATTTCCTTTTTTGATTCTTTAACAAGTGCACCGGCACTTGTTATAAGCATTTCCTTTTTTTTTTTTTTATCATTTGGTATTTCTCCTATGCACATAACCACCAAAAAATCTTGCACATTCATCCTTGCCATCCTAAGCAGAATGTCCATGTCCCAAACACCTTAAATGCTTTATCATCAAATCTATCTACGTAGTAGACAACAGATCCCTATAACAGTCCATTTGTCAAAACTAGCTAGCTTAATGTCCCAAAAAAAAAGCAATTTTGTGACCATTTCACCAATGAAAGAAAGTTGAGGCAGCTGAAGGGGAAAACAAATAGCCTTTTCTCAATCTACATTAGTTCTCTGTAGTAGCAAAGCACATACCCAAGTGTAAGTGCATACCAAGTAAATGGATAATATTGAATAACCAAAAAAGAGATCATAATTGAATAATACAGTTATTGGTCCAACACAAAATAAAGGCTACCATAAATTAGACTACAAAAAAAATCATAATTGAATAATACAGTTATTGGTTAACACAAAGTAAAGGCTACCACAAAGTAAAGGTTCATACTTAATTTAGCAATAATGATACACCACCAAAAGTAAATTTGCTAAAATGAAATTGCTATTTGATTTCAGGCTGTTAATAATAATAATTTGTGCATCTCAAGGGCTCTATAATAAGGATTGTAGCCAAATGTGAGTCACCTCTTACCACGAGATCCAGGTCCGCTTCTTGGACCAGGTCCACTTCTCGGACCAGCTCCACCTCTTGGACCAGGATACCGAGAAAACTGAAGCCGCAAATGACTAGACTCGGGACTGATTTCATCGACTTTATAACCTGTGCCCAACCACAAGGTTAGCAAATACCAAGTAAGTTCCTCAAAATATCACTAAGCATAGATATGAATGTGATAATCATGGATATGAATATGGCCATTAAGCATAGCTTTGCATTCTAGATAAACAGTTAAAGTGAATCATCTTTTATTTTCTGTGCTTGTCAAGTCAGCTATTTAGTAATACTATTCTTACTCAGACCTAAATTTCGAATTTGGATTCACTGCAGTGCGGTCAGCACATCTGGATCGACCGACTAAGATTGGACAGTACAGATTTTAAGTTCGGATTATAATTTTTTTAAAATTTAAAATCCGAGCTTGAAATCTAGACCGTCCAATATTAATCAAACGGTCCCAATGTGTCTGCGTTGCAGTCCAAGGGGCCTGACTGCAGAGAATCCCGGTCCCTAAATTTTCATTAACTAATGAATAACATATTTGTTTGCACCAAAATTAAAAGTATGATCTGTTTGTTATATTGAATTCAACCCCACCGAAAAAAGGGGGGTAAAAAAATGATATAAAGCAATTTTAACTATCATTCTATGGTTGATTAAATAGAAAATCGATATTTCTAGATATCAATGATAAAATGGAACAATATTTCATTGAAATTATTGGTAGAGAAAGAGAAAAGAAATTCTGAATAATAATAGAATAAACATATATCAGCATGCAATGATGTGACCCAAAATATTGCTTCTGCCCCATGTGATACCAACTCACCAAATCTTGGGTTTCTATTAGGAATTCAAGATTTGGATTCCAAGGAATTAAAGGAAGAACACTTATATTTAGAAATGATAAGAAAGAATATGAGAGAAATCTCCCCTCCAAGGGTTTCCCCTTCACAATAGTCTCTTCTCTATTCAACAAATGTTTACAATATTCAATGATATCGCATTCAACTATGTAACTACTTATTTATTTATACACAATAATCCTAACTAAAGTACTAAACACATAAGGTTGGGAACCCAAGAATCAGATTCCTAAGAAAGAACACTTTTATTAAAAATTAGGAGAGAAATCTCTCCTCCAAGGGTTTCCCCTTCACAATAGAGATTATTCTCTATTCAACAATAGATTACAATTTTCAAAGGATATCTCTCTAACTCCCTAACCTCCCTATTTATATAAACAGCCTTATAACAACCTCAACTAACTCATTAACTAACTCTACTGAGCTAAGTCCTAACACATAACCATCTAACATTTTCATTCATAAGAGTCTACAACAGTGAGTTTGTTACTTGACTCAAGTAAGGATACCATATCTGATTTCCTTTGAACCATAACAAATTTCCAACCAATTTCCTATAAACCACAACCGATTTCTTTTGAGTCAGGTTAGTATAATTGTCATGTTATTTAAATCAAACTGATTTCCTTTCTATCAGCAAATACAACTACAGAAATGATACCTTGCAAGGCACTCAAAGCAGTTGCTGCACAAGCTGGGTTTGCGAAGTCCACAAAACAAAGGATCAGAGGATCTCCACGCTGCAAGAAACAGGCATTTCAGCATAAAGGGGACATTTTAGCTTTCAACACAAGCATAAATCTATCACAAACGTACACTTACATGTTTGGCCTCTTTGCTTACGAGTCTCACTTCTCTATATCCAACAAAAGGGCGGAAAATATCTAAGATAACGTTAAGGAATATATATATAACACAGTGTTATAAATAAATAAAGCTCAAGAAGCATAGATATAAGCAAGACAATACAATTCCAAAGCGTTACATCATAACATAAAGGATACGAGCCACTTCCCTTCTTGTGCAATCAGAAGGCAGACCTTCAATATATAAAGTACTTGAAGCATCTGGGGGTAGGAGTGCTGTCTCGGGTCCAGGCCTGGACATTGCGTCCACCGGTGGCTGAAAACCATAATTAATACCCCGTCCATTCGGTGCAAGATCAGGACCCCCATGACGCCCCATGACAGCAGGATCACCTAGTGAATGGTTCGGTAATCCACCAACACCCCTTGGCAATCCAAGACCACCGATTGTACTGGCTTCCCCAGAAG
This sequence comes from Cicer cuneatum, assembly GCA_037974295.1. Classification (NCBI taxonomy): domain Eukaryota; kingdom Viridiplantae; phylum Streptophyta; class Magnoliopsida; order Fabales; family Fabaceae; genus Cicer; species Cicer cuneatum. The sequence goes on along the minus strand of JBBPBO010000002.1, from coordinate 14,476,595 downwards.
TATATGAAGAGAGTTGCTTCAAAACATAACATGCATGTTTTCAGCTTACAAGCAGGGAAAATGCCCAAGAAAAAGATAGCAATATAAAATGAGCCCCTATAACAGAATGAAATGTTACCCCACTCTGAAGGTAGCGATCATAAGCAGATCCAATTGTTTTTGTGTCCTTTACCGCTTGGTGACCAGAACGGTCATCATCGTGAGCAAGATAATTATGCATTTCATTGCTTGTAGGCATACCAGAAGCTGGCATTTCTGCAATGTAAAAGATAATAAATAATAATAATAACAACAACAACAATAATTATTATTATTATTATAATTATAATAATATGTAGCAAAAGCACTGTAAATCACCTCAACTATTAATAATAATAATAATAATAATAATTATTATAATAATATGTACCAAAAGCAACCTATCCCCAAGACAACTGAATAAGACAATAAATCACCTCAACTATTTATCAGAAGATACAAATCATTAGCAAAAAGCAACAATATAAGAATGACACAAGATATGGTGTAAATCAAAATGAAATAGGATACGAGTATGAAAAATAAATCAAGAATACAGATGATGAACAGAAACGTATCAAGCAAGAAATAGTATAGTTTGACAAAGATGCATAAATTTATAGTGGATTGCATAAAATGGCAGAAAGCCAAATATATGCTGTCCTAATTCATATGGCAGATTGCATTGCAGGCAAATAGCAGAAGTATAAAAAGACAATAGAGCTGTATAGTGTATACTAAAAAATATGTTGCATAAAAATTAAATAAGGCAAATATAAATGTGTTTCAAGAGGTGTCTCAGTGTTACTGATGTACAAGCTATTAAGCACGGACACCTCTGGGATTGGGCGTGTCCAACACGTGTCGGTGTTTGACACCCGTATGACAATTGTATGACACCTCAAATAATTGTCCAAAAAAAAAGCTAGTTTTTCTTTGCTTCGACCTACCTTAGACCCCTTGGACACATCTCAAACACAATTACATGGGTTAAAGATGTGTCAAAGCAATGATGATTAGTGATGAGGTTAAAAATATGAAATGTAACATGTTCAATTTATTGGTAGTTGTTGAAACTTGACATTACTTGGACCTTAGAGCTAGTATTGTGTGAATTGAAAAAATTGTGGAAGTCCCACATAGGAGAGTTTTCACACAATGTTAGTGTATATAAGATGGAGGTATGACCTTTGGGGTGTGCCCCAAGGGATACACAATTTTATGAACGGAAGAGAATGCACTCAAATCAACCACCGCACGCATGCTACCAGTCGGCTGGCTCAATTGGGCTTGGGCTATGTATTGTTTCAATCCACTGATTTTGCTTCCGCGTTTTTTGCTCAGGCCCATAACGGATTTCCTCTATATATAGAGGACTCTGTTCACTTCAGAAAGTGCACCAAAACATGAACCTTTTCTGAGTTTTCTCTCTTCTCCCTCTTTTGTTCATCTCTTTTTCTTTTTGTCCCTTTACCAATAAATTTGTCCCGTCCGATTCAAAGAGGTCGTAGTACCATACTTCTAAATAGTTGTAATAGCCATATCGATGGTATAATTTGTAGAACGTTTTCTACAATGTAGTAGAATATCAATACATTTTATAACTAGGTTGTTTTATCTTGGGGTGTGGCTGATATTCTGCTTGCACAATTTTAGATAGTGCCGCAAAACGTCTTAAAGAGAGTAACCTAGTTCGCGATTCAACCCAGTAATATTTTCGGTGGCTGAAACTTATTTTTGATCCGAAAACAACACTAGTAGATACATCAATGAAGGTGAAAAACTATCATATGTGTATCGGTATCGGTGTCCTATGTTTTTTTTATTAGCGGTGTCGACGTAATCCGTGTTGTGTTAGGTGTCTGTGTCGGAGTTTGTGCTTCATAGTGTACAAGTTCAATTATTCTAAACAAAATGTTGAAAACACTAAAAAAATAAACAAAAAAAAAATCTATTCATAATTCTTGACCTGTCCCCCTATAAAATTGTCATTCTTATTGTTGGATAGTGAGGCATGTCCTTCAACTACTTATCCCTCTTCAAGATCAATGTCTTCTAATTCTTCTTCCGATTCTTCCAAGACTACATAATCTTGCACTTCAACTGCTTTCTCTTTTTCTTTTCTGGATGAAGATGCACTTACCAAACCTTTCTTTGTCTTAGATGCAGCACCTACAGCACGAAGTTCTTTCAACGTTTTAGTTCTTTGTTTAATACATGTTCTAGGCTCTCAAACTCATGTATCCCTAAAAACAGATTCCTAATTATGAGTACCATCAGTTTCATCCTCAAAGACCCTCCCAATCCAAGCATCATCTCCATCCCTAATTATCCTCCCGGCTAGCAACTTGTTACACTCATTAATACAATTGAGTGAGATTGGGTTAATAGTAGTACAAACATTGTATCTTCTAAGCAGTGGCTGCAATGCTTGATTATACTTAACAATAACTAAGTTGTGTACTCTTTTATGCTTTGTTAACTTGTGCAGTAGGTTACTAGTTCTATGCAACAGGACTGAGAGCAAGATATGAAGAGTACAGCACTATTCATAAAAAATAGTCATGTGAGATAACGGTGACTGTTCAATTCTTAAAAAAAATTAAAACTACCCTGTTTCCCACAATAGGTGCAGCATCTGCTGCATCCTTGGTGCTTGGTAAAGCCTGTTTTGCAGAAACAGCAATGCAATATTCATGGTGGTTTCTTCATATCCCATATTGCAATAGTAGTATGGCGCTACCTTAAGCGCAATTAAGAATGGGTTCACATGTATTCTATGTCCTCAATGGAAATAGATTATTGTATGCTAAAAGCAATATCTAAAGCAAATATTTTGTTGGCTATCATCATGACTATGAAGCGTGAGAATCAACTGAGCTAACCGTGAAAACCATTTCCTTGACACTAGAAGAATGTCATCAGGGGCTGCAGCAATGGATTATGGCATGAAGACAGAAGTCTTATTAGGTAATGATTGCAAGTGAATTTTTATTTATTTATATACAGATATTCACTCAGAACAAAAACCAATATAAGTCACTCATTGAAGAACTGGATTGTTGCCCTATATCTCATGATAAAGGTTATAAATTGGTAAGATTCTTTGAAGAGGAGAAAGCTCAAAGAATCCCAAAAGACATAAATATGGAGGGGAAAAAAACACCAAAGACTCCAAGCGTTTCCCGGTGAGATCCCACTATCCCGGTGCCATGCAGTGCCTGACTGCGACGGCATGGTCCACGATAGCGTGAAACAAGATCCCAGCGAGATCCCGCTATCTCGGCGTAGTTAATCTCAACGTTTCCCAGCGAGATTCCGCTATTATTTCTTCCTTCTCTGTTTTGTTGTTTCTACTTTCACCCAAGAAGAAGAATATGCTAATGGCGATGATGCTTATCTTTGATTCCTATGCTAGAACATGCATTTGAGTTTTAATATTTAGTTATTTTATTACTCTATGTGTTAAAGACTTCATTCAATATGCATCTTTATTTCCTTGACTTTTGTTGGTATTTCAATGTATGTTTTGATTAAAAGTAAGACTTGTGGATTTTAATTACTAATTATGAATGTTTCAGAGTTTGAGTCATTTGCTACTTTTGCATTAAATATAAGTTTACATAGTATTATTCATGTAATTTGTCCAAAAAAATAGTAGTTATCCCCGAACGCACTATCCCACTTTTGGGGTTGGCCTCGGCGCACCGCTATCTGGGATTAACTACCTAAGAAGCATGTCTCAGGTGCTGTAGCAATGGATTATGGCATGAAGATAGAAGTCTTATTAGGTAATGATTGCAAGTGAATTTTTATTTATTTATACACAGATATTCACTCAGAACAAAAACCATTATAAGCCACTCATCGAAAAACTGGATTGTTGCCCTATATCTCATGATAAAGGTTATAAATTGGATAGATTCTTTGAAGAGGAGAAAGCTCAAATAATCCCAAAAGACATAAATATGGAGGAGGAAAAAACACCAAAACTCAAAAGGTTTTACAGTTTCTTTCTTCAAGAGTGGCTGGAAATTGGAACGCTATAAAGGAAAATCACATCAATATGAAGTGGAGAAGAATCCCATGAAGGAAATCATATAATAAGTATATATTCTATCTTCATTACTTTTAGTGACCAAGTACAGGCCTTTCAATGGAAAAAAGAATATAGACACATAAGCCTAATTGCTAGCATTTTCAAGTTTTTTTCTATAAAGCTGAGAGATGTTCAACAAGAAATCATCTGACAAACTAGGTGCTTTTGCTGCAGAAAGACAATTTTCAGATAATTCCCCCTTAGTGAATGAGATGGTGGAACAATGTTGAAGAAGAATTAATTGTTTTGTTTCCAAGAGAGACTTTGAAAAGGCATAAAAAGTATTTAACTTTTATGTACTTTTTGTTCCCTAATAACCGTTGACAGCTCACAATTTTAAGGATGGACACTGCTGTCACCCAGTCAACGTTGCATTTACATGAAATTTACAGCTTTGAAATCATAATGATACTAAAATAGTGTTCTTCTGTTTTTGAAAAACTTAATCACTAAGAACTTAAGACACATAAACGAGAATGCCTCACAGCTCAGCAATGCCATCTTGATACTTAGATTGTACAATTGGTTTAGTTTATAAATACACTCAAAAGACTATGTTCATGAATGATAACATATAATGGTTCAAGTGTTTTGCAGTTAATTAATCCATCCTGTTATGTTCATCCATAAACCTCAAAACACTAGGAAATTGAATCATACTGATATTACATGCCATTGAAGCTTCACCAGCAACCTATTATTGGTCAAAAATTAAAGATCTTGGCATCTTGCCTAAATTTTGAAGGAGAATAAAGGACTGTAAGTAGTGGAATCATACACCGATTGTACGATCCTACTGAAAACATTAAATACACTTTAATGAATCAATATGATCATGCAGTTAATTAATAGTATAATATAATTATAATATTAACAAAGTTCAAGTGAGAATGTAACATCTATTTATGGTTATTTTACGATACATATTTTTATATTTATTTTATATTAATAGTGATTATGAAAAGAAAATAATTAACAGAGAAGCATAAGATTAGATGGTTGATGTATTTCATGTGGGGGCAAAAACAAAGCCCATCAAGTAAGTTTCAATAAACACCCAACCCAACTTGGTTGAAGAGTTTTGGGGTAAAAGACTTTCAATAAGATGAAGCAGTAATCACAGAGTATCATGCCAACCACTGAAGGAAGACTTCCGAAGAGGTAACGGTGACAAGCAAAGAACACTGACAGAAAGAACATTGAACAAGGATTAGAGAACCAGAAATGCTCACAGCAGAGGAGGCAGAGAGAGAACACATATATGTTCGCCGGTTGCAGCAGAACATAGCCCAGGGACTGAAAGAATGGATCTAACTCAAATACGCTTGCAGCATTCGAAATCAAATGATGCTCAAGCAGCCGAAATTGAACTCGCATAACCTCTTAACAGTCGAACTCAGGTATACACAACCCTGATTACTTTCAGGTATCTGATTTAACCCAGGAAAAATGGCTTTTTGCAACCGAGACGCAGAACCCAAGCTGCAGTAGCAGAACCTGGATAGCGGCCGACCCCAAAAGTGGGTTAGCGGGGAGCGGTATACCTCAATTTGATTTACTTTTCAATTTTTTATATATATATATATATATATATATATATATATATATATATATATATCTAATAGTTTTTAATTTTATACTAAAAATATATATAAGTAATTATTTTTACCAAAATGAGTTATAATATTTACTTAAATAATATATTACTTTTATTATTTGATTATGTTATATCATTATATGTTATTTTTATGATGTTATGTGTTATTTTTATGATGTTGTATGTTATTTTTACTATTTTACTTTTATTATAATTGTATATTACTTTTATCCATCTTAAGCATTATTATTAAGACAATGGTCCGCCTGCCTCGCGTTTTTTCTTTTCTTCTTATTTGTAATGCTAGATGAGAATAGAGCCTACAGGATTGCAGGCCCATTATTTATCTCAACCTATTATTGTTAAAAACAAAAAAATAAGCCCATTATTAGCTTACTTGATTTGATATGTAAACCTAGTCGTAACATACACAAATACAAACAGTGCCGCCGTCTATAATTCTTCTTCTACAATTTATTCTTCTGATCTTCATCCTGCGGGGCTTAGGATGGTGGTTCATCACATGAAATGAGCAGAGAACGGAAGATTTTCACTTAATCTTCTTTTCACACCTACTTGGCGCCGCGACCAATGCGATCTGCCCGCAATATACCGCCGCAGATTAAGGATTGCAAAAAAAAAATGCTGGAATCCAATTGACTACACGGATAAGATCATCAATCGACCCTACGCAATTTCACTAATTTCTGATTATGCTTGTTATCGAGATCTTCTACAATCATACATGCAAAATCACTGTTTTAACTACCATGATTAGGATAATAAAGATCTAACACCTACAACATTAAACCCTAAAATTGAAATATGAAGTAATCAGTTTTCTTAATTTAACCTTATAAAACCATTGGAAACATAATCTTCAACTACAACAAAAATTCAATTCCTCAAATGAAAATGCCAAGAATCAGATCAGCACAAATATCACAACAGATGTATAAAATCTTAAAACTTTAGTGTTCAAAGCAAAATGAGAAAAAAAATACAAATTAATTGTACGAAACGAACTACAAAAGAACCAAAATTGAAGCGATGAAGAAATTAATGGAGAAGAAAGAGGGGAAACGAACCGTAATCGGAACGCGGTCGTTTGACCTGACCGGAGTGGGGGAGAAGAGACTGCTGCTGCTGTTGCTGCCGGTACCAGAAGCCGTCGGCCATCGCGAGAAGAAACCCTAATTTTTGAAAGAGGGAAATTGGAGATTTTTGTTGGTTGCTGTTAACTGTTAGTGTGAGATGTTCACTCTTTCAACACTTTCTACTTAACGACTTCGATGGGAATTGAAGGCAAAGAATAAACTTTCACAAGTTCTTGTATAACAAACAATTTTCTTTGAAAATTAATTTAATAATTAAGCTACCGAGACACTCTTTAATACATTTTTTTTTTATTAAATAAACATAATTTAATGCAATTTAAGTAAATTTTAATTTGTTCCTAACATTTATTTTAATTTAGACTAAACAGCACATGTGGTCCCTTAACTTAATTTCAGTTAACTTTTATCTCTTTTTTTTTCTTTTGATTTGGTCCTTTATTTTAATTTTAAGTGACAATTTGATCTTTTATATTTTAAAATGTCAACAATGTTATCCTTCTTTTTTTACAAAAATTCATCAAAATTTTCAACAAAAACCCATAAAATTAATTATATTCTTCAATATAATACAAATTTCATCAAATTCGAAACTCAAATCTTTAAATAAACTCATATTTCCATCTCTTACAACATCAAATAAATAATGAAATTTGATTAAAATTTTTGAATGAGTTTATTTGAAGATTTGAGTTACGAATTTGATGAAATTTGTATTATATTAAATAATATAATTAATTTAATGGGTTTTGGTTGAAAATTTTGATGAGTTTTTTGAATTTTTGTAAAAAAAAAAATAATATTGTTGGTATTTTAAAACATAAAAGATCAAATTGTCACTTAAAATTAAAATAAATGACCAAATTATGAAGAAGAAAAAAAGATAAATGACTAAAACATTAACTGAAGTTAAGTTAAGGGACTACAGTTGTTATTTAGCCTTTAATTTAATACAAATAAATTAAATAAAAAAATCTGAAATGATTAAAATTAGTTGCTTTTAAGGTTTATTTGTTAGGGAATTTTAAAAACATGATTTTGTTATCCGATAATTTAGATATTAATTTTTGAAGTTTTTTTTAAAAAGCAAAACTTGTTTTTTGTTTGTTTGTCACAAGGAAAATCTCTTTTTTTTTTAAAATAGTTATAAAAAATAATTTTTTTAATAAACAATTGAAACCAAATTTTCGTTTTAAGTAGTTTTTAAATTAGTTTCAAATTCTCATTTTTTATAAAAAGAAAAACATACAAATAAAAACTTTCAAAAGTGATTATTTTATGAAAAAATGTAAAACACGATCTCAGTTTGGTTTGGGTTTTGCAATTTTATCCTCACAAAAGACGAATTAAATCAAACTTTTATATAGATCAAGTTTGAGGTGAGGTTTATTAGGAGACATGAATTAAGTTGCTCAGTATCTAGCGAAACCGGCAAGATTTCTAATTAGTATTCAAGTTTTTTACCATTCTCCTCCATGTATTGCTCAAGTTAGTCATCAAATTAATGAGTCTTGGGGCAAATTGATTTGGAACCCCGTTATTCTCCCTACAAAATTGTTGGTGTTTTGGAGAATCATTTAAAATGTAATTGCAACAGATAATAATTTAGTTAAAAAGATCCTTATTTGGCTCTCTTGTTGGAGCTTATGAGGCATAATTTGGAAAATGTTCAACACACTTTCTTGGAGTGCTCTTTAGCTAGAAATCTTTGGACTTGGTTTGAAAAAATTCTCAATTGCAAGATTAATCTTACTTCTCCCTTTATGACCATGGGCACTTGTAGAATTGATTGGAGAACGCAAACAAAGGATGTTGTGCTTTTGCTTATCATTAACATTTTTGAAGTATTTGCTTTTTGCAAGAATAGGATTCGCTTTGAAGATAAACATGAATTTGCAACATGTCATTCATAGTGTCAAAGTATATGTATATTTGTCATATACTAAATTTAAAGGATGCATCAGTTCTTTTATGTGTGACTTTAGGGTCCTCAAAGAATTCAACATTGCTTGTCATGCACCAAATGATCTGGTGACTAAAGAAGTGTTTTAGAATCCCCCTCCGTTGTCTTGTGTAAAATGCAATATTGGTGATACTTCTAAGATAGTTCTGCTTGTGGGAGGACTTTTTTTTAGACCATTATGGCTCTTTTGTAGTTAACCTAGAGGTCTCAACTTTTTTTCATATTGAGTTGACTGCAATAATGTTAGTTATTGAGTGGACAGTAAAAATAGGTTTAATTAATATATGGTTGGAGTGTAATTCTATCATCACTATTCAAGTTTTTAGTGATCCCTCTATTGTTCGATGGCATCTTATGAATACATGGAGTAATTGCATTCACTTTATCAAAGGTCATCACTTCATAATCATTCATATCTATCTAGAGGACAACAATTGTTGAAATAAATTAGCTCATGCAGGTTTTTTAGAAATGATTTTATTTGATGGGATATTATGTCTCCCTATATTAAAGAAGACTTATTTCGTAATAGAGTAGAGCTTCCTAATTTTTATTTTACCCATGACTTGGTTTCGGTTGTTGTCAAGTGCACTATTTGTCCTTCTTCTTTTGTTTTATCCCATTGCGTTTTTCAAGAAGGGGTTTTTTATGAGGCATTTTAAATTTCATTGTTTGTTTAGTATTGGTCAAATCTCCCAAGTTTTGTTTTGCTTGTCATTATTAATATAATTGATTTGAGTGTTTCAAATGATAGATGGATGTCTAACATTCTAACATAATTGAGATGTCTAGGTAACTATATGATGTTTTAGCACTCTAGATTATTAATAAATAAATAAATTTCAAACTCTATTAAATGTTTATATAATATCAAAACAAGTATATAAGCTATAATAGAAAAGTAGTTAATTAGATGTTTTAATGAGAACAAATTTTATTAGACAAAGATCTAGTTAATTATGATTTCATAAAGTGATCGAATATATACTCATGGGTGTATTAATTGTAAGACATGTTTTTAATGAAGCTTAGACAAACATTTGAAACATGCATGTTAATCATCCTCAAAACTAGAACATGTTCATCATTAGTCTAATTAATTGAAGATCAGGAGATATTCCATATGACAAAAGTGAAAAAAGGACTAATGCATTTAATATATATGCAAAAGGAATGTTACTCATAGTACAAGGGAACATTATCTAAAAAAACATAAGAGAAAGGAATCTTATGAAATAGACAAATTAACATTGTTCACGTTTGCAAAAGACAAGCATATACTTTGTCCAAACAAGATATCTTTCCTAGACATCTTCACGCATCAATATGAAGAACACTTTGAGAACAATCAGACATAAGGATAATGAGAAGATGACGTTTTGTATTGCAAATACATAAAGCAAAAAAGTGGTTAGTTCATTGCAAGCTCATTCAACTCACTTTATAGCTCATTGCAATTTTTCGAAAAAACAAGAGAATGATCAAACACCTTTACCTTCATATACAAGAGGATGTTCATTAACATCCTCAGAGAAGCGTAAGTTTACCAAGAATTGCATAGGACATTCAAACAACTTACTCTAACACCTTGGAACATGAGCTCAACGGCCATAAATGTCATTTACAGTGAAAAGAAATCTTCGCAAGTCTATAATTAGAAGGTTCTTCAAGCTGCAATCTTCAAGATGTTGGAACCAAGTTGGTTTTATGCTAAGAGTTTTGATGTTAACAAAAGTATTGTATGAGAACAATATATTTGACTTCACAGAGTATGAAGGAAGATTTATATTTGAAGAAAATCTAAAATAAGATTTGATTCAAATTTATAATTGAAGAAAATCTAAAATAACATTTTATTCAAATTTATAATTGAAACAAATCTAAAATAAGATTTGATTCAGATTTATAATTGAAGAAAATCTAAAATATGATTTGATTCAGATTTATATTTATATTTGAAGAAAATCTAAAATAAGATTTGATTCAGATTTATAAATTGAAGAAAATCTTTGACCAAGTTGAAAAGAATATATGGTCAAGATTTGAAGAAGTTTTGATCAAGATTTTTCTACAACAAATATAAATAGTATCAATCTGAAGAATTTACAAACTCAATCTGAAAAAAATACATACAAAATCAATCTAGAAGAACTGCTCATATTGGACTCAGAAATAAAGATTTGGCTAAAGTACATATTATCAAAAAGTATCTTGTTTAGAATTATTTTTGAATAAGATCATTGTTGACCAAGCTAGGAATGAAGATACAATTCAGAATTAAACAAAGACTAAATTGAAGCCCTAACTTTAATTATAAATAGATACGCAAACCTGAAGAAGAAGATCATCGAAAATTAGAAAAATTCCAAATTCATCTTAGAGTTCATAAAAAGAAACACTCGTTTGAATGAGAAATATTTTCTGAGTGTTTTTTCTTAGAGTGTGAGAGTTATTATTTATATCAGCTTTGTAAGAAGCACACACTTAAAGTTCCAATCTTTTGTATCCAAATCGATAGTGGTTTAGTTCCTTCTTCAATCTGAGGTTGTCAGGTTGTTAGGAGAAAATTTGGCTTGTAGGGTTAAAGTGGTTAGTTCCTCAAAAGTCTGGGGTTATCAGGCTGTTTGGGAAGACTGACTTGGAAGGTCGGGTGCTTCATAATTCAATGTATTTGAATTAGTGGATTAAAGCTTTCTGAATGAGGCGACTGGATGTAGGCAAGTTAGTGGTGAACCAGGATAAATATATGTGTCCAATTATTTATGTTTTCATTGTTTGTTGCCTCTGAACCTGATTGCTTCTTATATAAGTAATTCATAAAAATCAACCAACCTTCATCAAATTAGCAAAAAGTTATCAACTTTGGCAAACAAAATTACCTCATTTCTCGTGCGTGCACCTTCAATTGGTATCAGAGCTCGGTCTCAAGGCTGAGCACTTTACAGTGTTTGAGGAAAGATCTAAGGGTTCAATATATCTGGATTTAGTGAAGAAGCTGTTGGAGGAAACATCAACAAACCACCTCTGTTTAATGGAACATTTTGAGTACTGGAACGACAAGTTGAGAAGTTTCATTATTTCACAAGATCTTGAACTTTGGGACTTGGTGGAAGATGGTTATACTGCTCCAAAGAATATAAACGGTACTGAAATTCCAAGAAATGAGATGAATGTTGATAAACAAAGATGTACAAGATGCATCATAAGTCCAGAACATTCATGATAAATGCAATCAACTTCAACGAGTTTGACAAGTGCATCAACAAGGAGATAGCAAAAATTATTTATCATAGTGTGATTCTGACCTATGAAGTAAGAAAACAAGTTCAATAAGCAAAATCCAAACTCCTAGTAAAAAAGAATGAGTTGTTCAAGATGGAAGAAGATGAATACATTGAAACAATGTTTTCCAGATTCCAGACTCTAGTCTTAGGATTAAAGGTACTTGAAAAGAGTTATACTACTAATGATCATGAGAAGAAGATACTAAGGTGTCTGACAAGCAAGTGGAGACCTAAGATCACTGTTATTCTGAAAGCAAATGATCTAAATACTCTTAAGCTAGAAAAATTAATTAGCTCTCTCAGATCACATGAAATTGAGCTTGCAGAGGATAACCCAAGAAGACACAACCAACCTTGGCATTGAGCATAAGAAAGTTCTGAAGACAACATCAGAATCAGAGGATGATGATTCAGATTATCAGAATTGAGACTCAGAGAAAGAGGAACTTGCTTTCATTACCAGAAATTTTCAAAAGATATGGTACAACAGAAAGAAGAAATTTCCTCAAAGATATTCCAAGTAATCTAGTAGAGGAAAAAATGATAAATATGACAAAAAAAAGCATCATCTGCTATGGATGCAATGAACCTGGACATATCAAATCAGAATGTCCAAATATGGAGAAAGGAAAACATCAAAGGAAAGATTCCATACTCAAAAAGATGAGTATGATGGCTACATGGGATGATTCTGATGAATCCTCTAATGATGAAGAGCAAGCATATTTGGCTCTGATGGCTCATACAACCTCTGCCTCTAAATCCAACACATATTCTGACTCTGGAAGTGAATCAACAGAAAAAGAAATTGAGGTATTTTCTGAGTTAACTCGATCTGATTTAATTACTGCTATAAATGATTTTTTAAATAAGATTCAAAAATTGTCTTTAAAGCTGAAAACACTTAGGAAATAAAATGCAAACCTAACTAAAAAAGTTAATCTTTTAAAGAATCAAAGTGTTGAATTTAAAACACAAAATGCAACTCTGAAAATTGATATTATTGAATTTAAAACAAAAAATGCAACTCTAAAAATTGATATTACTAAACTTAAAATAGAAAATGCAAATATGAAAATTAATATTTTTGAACTTAAAGATAAAACCTTGAAAGATATCTATGTTGAAAATACCAAATGTAATTCTGATATGCATGAAGAAGTTGTTGGAACCAAGTTGGTTCTAAGACTTAGGATTTTGATGTTTACAAAAGCACTCAATGTAAACTTATTTTGTACCTTGAATTATTCAATTAAATACAATCAGAATATGAAGAAATCAAAAGCAGAAGATCAAAGGAAAATGAATTCTGGAATTTCCAGAAGATGTTCCAGGATGTCAAAACATCACCAGAAGATATGTTTGCTGGCCCAGAACAGAAGGAAGAAAAATCAGAAGGAAACATGGATCATACCAGAGGAAAGCCTGCTAGAGGGAGAGTTGATCCAGACCAAGAGGAATCAAATATCAAATTTATTCCAGAAGTTATTGTGACCAGAAGATGGCCTGGCAGTGAAATATTAAACTGCCCAGACTTGTTCCACACTCAACCAGAAGCTATGTTTAAGGGTCCAGAACAAGAGAATCAATCCAGATATGACCCAGACCATAAGATAGCATGATTCAGGGCATGAAACTAAGTCAAGACAAGAAGAAATGATTTCCAAAATGATCCAAACCTGATCTAAAAACAAAGGTAAAATGCCCAGACTGAAATATTTATTGTCCAGATTTAATTTCAATTTAATCCAGACCAAAGTCCAGAATTAGTCCAGATCAGAGGGAAGATTTCCAGATCAGTGGTTCAGAATTAATTATTTGGTCCAATGATGGTCCAGATCAGAAAATCAGACCATGGCCCAGTGTTGGCCGAAATCAAACGGACAGAATGTATAGTCCAGCAAAGGCCGATTCAGAGGATTATAGCATATCAGGTGCGCATCCAAGATGGCTGAAATCAGAACATCAGAGGGTCAGGAAGTGTGGTCCAGGGAAGGCCGAGATCAGAGGATCACAGCATAACAATCAGTATGGTCCAGATGTTGACTAGCGCATGAAGATCCAATGGTCTAGATTTAATCAGGAAATTTATACGGTGGAGAATTTAATTTATTTTGATCAAAGGATTAAAAAGATTTATTACAAAAATAAAGTGAGGTGTTGTGGAATTCAGGAGCTATGGCGGGAATGAACCAATAGATTTAATTGGCCAGTTATTTTGAAAGGAAATCTGAAGATATGTTTTTTATTTATATGAAGCCCAATTGGTCAAGTTATTTTTATAGAGAATCCAGCAAGATTCAGCTCGAATTTAAGCATTGGAAGAGGCCCAAATCTGCATCTATAAAAGGAGGCTCAAGGCAGAATACTCAAGAATCGAAAATCACAAAAGAGTCATACACTTCCAAAAGCAAACACCCAAATTTTCATAGAAGTCAATTGTGAGTTTCAGCTTTCAAGAAGCAAGTACTCTTGTTATTTCCGTTCCACTGTGTCAAATCTAAGTTGTTGAAGTAGAGTCTACAAGCTGAGGGAGTCAGTAGGCGTAGCAGGTTACTTGGCAATTAGATTCATAGTGTTGTGTGTTAAATCTAAGTTGTTGAAGTAGAGTCTACAATCTGAGGGAGTCAGAAGGGGTAGCAGGTTACTTGGCAATTAGATTTATAGTGTTGTGATTTCTTCTACAATCTAGGATTGTCAGATTGGCTGAAGACAGGAGCTGCATTCCTCAAAGAAGTCTAGGATTGTTAGACTGTTTGAGAAGACTGACTTGGAGGGTCAGTAGCAAGGTTGTAATTCAAGGTTTGAATTAGTGAAATCCTTCAAGGTGAAGGGACTGGACGTAGCTTCGTTAACGGTGAACCAGTATAAAAACTGTCAGTTTTATTTTTACTTTTATCCGCTGCTAACTCTGTTTTTAATTATACATCAAGTTTTGTTTCAAAAGTATAAAAACAGGAAAAGTATTCAAGTTAAGTCAAACACAATTCAACCCCCCTTCTCGTGTTTGCACCTTCAGAAGTATTCCAAGATTTTCTAGCTAATGGTATGGAAAGAAGCAAGTATGCATCTATGATTTATGGTGTTAGTAGAAATTGTAAAAGAGGTCTAGGATTTGAAGAAACAATAACTGAATCTAAACTTATTCACTTTGATGTTTTGTGTACTGTTTGTTCTAAGAAATGTCACTCTAAATTATGTTAAATACAAGGAAAGACAAGAAATCTTTCAATACTAATAAACCAGGACCCAATCATATTTGGGTACCAAAAGGCAAAATTGTTAATGTTGCAAATGCTCAAAGCAACTAAGTTGAAACACCAATCATGGCATATGGTAAGTGGATGCTCGCAACTTATGAAGGGAAAAAGGTCTATGTCCCACGATCTGACTCTGGTGGAAGAAGGATTGGTCAGCACAGTACCAATCAAGACCAAAACCAACTGATGAACCATAACTATCAGAAAAAGAAGAACTATATGATGAACCAGAAATATCAGAGAAATCACACATATCAACATAATCAAAACTGGTAGAGAAATCACATATATCAGCAGAACTAGAACTACCAGAAGAATCAGAATTACCATTAGTTCCAAAATTACTAGAGGAACCGGATACATTAGCAAAATCAGAAGTGACAGATGAACAATCAAAATCAGGAGACTTCTATAAACACTCCAATCAAATTCATCAAGACTACAAATCTGGATGGGAAATCAAATCCCTTCATCCAGACCCTCTAATCAGAGAATATGCAATTTCAGAATCTGAAAACCAAAAAAGAAGAAATAAGAGGGTTATCAGAGTGAAACTAAAACTGTTGACATATATGTTATATCTTTCTTTAAATTTAATTATTGGCTGATATTATGTTTACTACGATAACAAGAAGCTTGATCTTGAAAATCAAAGCTAGATAAGTAATTTGCAGGTTCTAAAAAATTTAAAAGAACTAGGAGAATCACAAAATCTAAACATTTCAACAAAAGAAAAATACAAGTTTGTTTCTTCAGAAACAAATATAAACCACCATAAATAAAATTGGTGTTTTGGGTTGTATTGTTTCATTCTTAAATTATCTAATTTATATTATGTTATATGACAAACAATTTGACCTTGAAAAGTCAAAGCAAGTTGATGATAGTGCAGGTTTACTGCAACTAGAGGAAACAGTTGCAAACAAACCAGAAGAACCTGAAAAATAAGAGGATAGAAGCAAATCAGAAAGAAAATGACAAATCTTCAGAGGATGAATCTGATCAAGTCAAAAATAGTCAAGATAAGTCAAAAGGAAGATCTAGATGGAAGTATAAGTCATCTCATCCAGAAACTCTAATAATTGGAAGTGCAAGTGATCCTTTGAGGATCAGAACATCACTAAAAGATACCACTTTGTTTGGCTTACTCTCATAAATTGAGCATGCCTCTATTGATGAATCATTGGCAGATGATGGATGGATTCTTGCAATGCAAGAAGAGTTAAATGAATTTAAGAAGAATGATGTTTGGGATCTAGTACCTACACTAAAGAAGAACATTATTGGAACCAAGTGGATTTTCAAGAACAAGCTAAATGAAAAAGGTGAAGTGGTTAGAAACCAGGCAAGACTTGTTGCACAAGGCTATAGTCAACAAGAAGGCATTGATTACACTAGAACATTTGCTGACACATTTGCTTCAGTGGTCAGGTTAGAAGCTATTCGTATCCTACTTTTTTTTTGCTGCAAATAATAACATTACATTATTTCAAATAAATGTTAAAAGTGTTTTTCTAAATGGTTATATAAGTGAAGAAGTCTATGTTAAACAATCCTCAGGTTTTTAAACTTAGGAAATCTTTGTATGGTCTAAAACAAGCACATTGGGCATGGTATGATAGACTTAGTAACTTCTTGCTTAAAAATAACTTTGAAAGAATTTTCAAATTTATGTTGATGACATTATTTTGGATTTACTGATGGCACTCTTTGCCAAGAATTTTCTAAATTGATGCAGCTTGAATTTCAAATGAGTATGATGGGAGAACTTAAGTTTTTCTTAGGGATAAAAATTCAGCAAAGTCAAAAAGGTATACAAAAGAGCTTCTCAGGAAGTTTAAGAGGAGTGATTGCAAACCTATGGCTACACCAATGCATCCTACCTGTTGACTTGAAAAAGATGATTCAAGCAAAAAAATTGACCAAAAATCCTATAGAGGAATGATAGGATCCCTACTTTACCGTACCGCTTCAAGACCTAACATCACGTTTAGTGTATGTGTATGTGCAAGATTTCAAGCTGACCCTAGGGAATCGCATTTAGTTGTTGTTAAGAGAATCTTTATATACCTAAAAGGCAGTACCAACCTTACCTTATTCTACAAGAAATCTCCTTAGTACAAACTGAGTGGATACAGTGATTCTTATTATGCTGGAGATAAACTTGAGAGAAATAGCACTAGTGGCAACTGCACATTTCTCTGTGACAACTTAATATCTTGGTCAAGTAAGAGACAAAACACCATTTCCATGTCAACAACAAAGGTTGAGTACATTTTAGCAGTTGACTGTAGTTCTCAACTACTTTGGATGAAACATCAACGTGAATACTACAAAATCCTAGAATCCAACATTCTCATCTATCGTGATAACATTTCTACCATTTGTCTAACCAAAAACCCTATCATATATTCTAGAGCAAAACACATAGAGATCAAACACCACTTGATTGGGGACTTTGTTCAAAAAGGCGTACTAAACATTCAGCTTGTAGACACTAAACATCAATGGGCTAACATATTCACCAAACCACTACCTGAAGATTGGTTTGACTTCATAAAAAAAAAACCTAAACCTTACCTTCATACCTGATTGATGTTGTGATGACTTCAAAGTAGTTTAGCTTTACATTAGTTTTTATATTTTCTTATAATATGTTATATTCATGTTATTTAAAAAAAGGCAAAAAAAAGCAACAAAAAAAGCGTAACTTTCACTTTCGTGTCTGACTACAAAATAGGGAGAAAATATATTTGATAAAGTGGAGAGAAAATGGCATTTAGACTTAAGGGGATCCCTAAGTTAAGGGAGTTAAAGAAATATAAAGAAAAGTTTTTATTAAAAATAAGTTTTGTCATCATAAAAAAAAAAAAAAAGATTGTTATACAAATATATGAACATTATTGAACATTATTAAAGATATGGTCAAGATATATGCAAAGATATGGTCAAGTTATACAAATATATGCAAAGATATGGTCAAGATTTGAAGAAAAGTTAATCAAGATTTTTATACAACAAAATATGAACATTATTAATATGAAGAATTTTCAAACTCAATCTAAACAAAATACAAATAGAATAAATCTAGAAAAATTGCTCAAATTGGATTCAGAAATAAAGAATTTGCTAAAGAACATATTATCAAAAAGTATTTTGTTCAGAATTATTTTTGAATAAGATCATTGTTGATCAAGCTATAAATGAAGATACAATTCAGAATTAAACAAGAACTAAATTGAAGCCTTAATTTTAACTATAAATAGATACTCAAGGCGGAAGAAGAAGATCATCGAAAATAAAAAAAGAGTAGAAGAACTCAAGGTCAAAATTTCAAATTCATCTTAGAGTTCAAATAAAGAATCACTTGTTCGAATGAAAAATATTTTCTGAGTGTTTTTTTTAGAGTGTGGGAGTTGTTGTTTTTGTTGTTGTTATTATTATTATTATTATCAGCTTTGTTAGAAGTAAACACTTATAGTTCCAATCTTTTGTATCCAACTTTATAGTGGTTTAGTTCCTTCTTCAATCTAGGGTTGTCGGGTTGTTTAGGAGAATATTTGGCTTGTAGGGTCAATGTGGTTAGTTCCTCAAAAGTCTGGCGTTGTAAGGCTGTTTGGGAAGACTGACTTGGAGGGTCAGGTGCTTTATAATTCAAGGTATTTGAATTAGTGGATTAAAGCCTTCTAAATGAAGGGACTGGATGTAGCCAAGTTAGTGGTGAACCAGGATAAATCTATGTGTCCAATTATTTATGCTTTCATTGTTCGCTGCCTCTGAACCTGATTGCTTCTTATCTAAGTAATTCATAAAAACCAACCAACCTTCATCAAATTAGCAAAAAGTTATCAATTTTGGCAAACACAATTCAACCTCTCTTCTTGTGTTTGCACCTTCACAAGAGACTACAACCAATCATACTTCCCTTTCTTAAGTGTAAACGATCAATGTTCTCTTCATTCCAATATCAAGAAACACACTACTCTTGTCATAGATTCTAGGATCAAACATTTGAGAGTGTTATTATTTCAACCTATATTGTTAGAGTTGTAAAATAATCATCTTTATCATTTTGTTGTGAACACCATCAAGTTTGTTTAGTTGAGAGAAAATCCAAGTGTAAGGCTGTTAAAGTTAGGAAAATACAAGTGTATAATCAAGAGTGACTAAAGAAAGAAAATTGAGTAGAAAGAATTTTCAATATACTAGTGAATATCTCACAAATTTTAAGGATTAGATTAGCACACGTTGGATGAACCAAAATATTTCTTATATGTGACTTTCTATCCTTTATCTCTTTAATATTTCATTGTTTCACTAATAAATCACACTACCGCCACTTTAGATTAAAATTATTATTGAACCTTCTTAAAACATGAATAAGATCATTATGCTAATATGAAATTTTCAAGTCTTATCTTAAGAAATATTTTTAATAGTGCAAATTAAAAAATAGTTACAATTCAAATCTCTTTTTCTTATGACAATTATATTCACGTCTAAATATTCTTTTATAAAAGCACATATAAAAATCTTAGTTTATAATTATTTATATCATTAAATATATTTTTAATTCCTATATTATTTTAAAATTTTATTTTTAGTTTTCATAAATTTTATATTCTATTTTTAGTTCCCATAATATTTTACAAGGAATAAAACTTATAATAGAAAATATTGTGGGGACTAAAAGTTAAAAAAATATGTGTACAGAGACTAAAAATAAAATTTTAAAGTTGTATAAAATGATTGAAAATATATTTAATTCTAGATGTGAACAATTTCTTATATAGTGGAAAAAAAATTTCACTTGTTTAAAACTTTATATGATAATAATATTTAAAACAATGTAAATATAATTAACTACGAAAAATAAATCTTTTTCAAACGTTTGTTATAATATAAAATATGTTCCTTACATGGAAACATAGAGTTGACCTCTTTTTTTTGTGTGGGAATGAATCGTTGAACAAAGAAAAACGATTAAAGAGTTTGAAAAATCTCATTTGACTAACGAAAGTTTGATAAATTTAGGCTAATCAAAACAAAATTATTTTTTAAGATAAATTGAAAAATGTGAATTGAATTGAGTTAAAATCTAGTGCTTTAGTTTTTGTTAATTAGTGTAACAATCCACTTACTTGTCTTCAAAGTAGTTAATTCTTCTTGTAATGGACTCAAGTACTCCTAATACTTCCCTTTTATTTATTTAGATTATAAAAAAATGAAAAGAAATGAAATTATTTTTATTTCTACCACACCACGAAAGGATTTTGTATATATATATCCTTTTTTTTTAATTTTTTCCCAATACACCCCACTTTGAAAAAAAATTCTCAGGTTGCCCTACTTTTTGGGCCCAGTTGCTCGTCGCAACCTGGGCCTGCGATGAACTGAAGGGAAAATTTTGGAAGCCTGTTGATCTTCGCACCCCCAGGAGCGATGATCTGAATGCGTTTTTTTTTTTTGCTCATCGCACTCCCAGGGTGCAATGATCTACACCCCCCCCCCTTTTTTTAAATTTAAAAATTTAAAATAATTATAATAAATTATAAATATTTAAAATAATTACTAAACCCCAAACCCTAAATTTTTTTTAATTTAATAATTAAAAATAATTATAATAAATTATAAATATTTAAAATAATTCATAAACCCTAACACATAAACCCCAAACCCTAATTTTTTTTATTAATTGAATAAGTAAAAATAATTATAATAAATTATAAATATTTAAAAAACCCTAAACCCTAAAATGAAATAAAAAAAATAAAAAACTTTCATAAATAATAATAATAATAATTTTAATAATAATAATAATTACATATTAAATAATAATAATAATAAATAAAAAAAGAAAATTATTATAATAATAAACATAATAAAAAAATTAAAATAAATTAATATTTATTTAGGATAAAAAAATTTGTAATAATAATAAAATAACAACAAAATAAAATTATAAATATAATTAATTATTTCCATGTAAATTATAATAATAAAAATTATATTAATGAATTTAAAAAAAATACATTAAATTGAAATGAAAAAAATACATCAAATTTGAGTAGATGTGCCGGCAGCGTTTGGACAATGTTTTCTAGTATGACCAGAGACCCGACATAATCCGCATTTTCTTGACACCCTTTCTCTATTGTCCATTTCTGTTCTAATGCGTTTGGTTTTTGGGCAACCTTTCTTGACTCTCCGCATGAGAGGATTGTGACATACCTTAACACCTTGATATTCTGGCCAATATCCTTTGTTTGGTATAGGTCTGAACGTTTCGTCGTACACTTTTAGTAACGTTTCCACCTTGTACACATCAGGTATAAGCCTCAAATAATCATATTTGATACTAGAACATGCTGCTATCACATGTGAACAAGGCATGTGTTTAGCTTGATATTTCCCACAGTCGCACCAATTGTTAGAAAGGTTTACACTGTAATGACCAATTGGTCGTCCTTCTATTGGATTTACCGTCTCGTGGACCATGAAAGTATGGTTGCTTCGATCAAAACTATCAACTCTATGACTATTAGATTTAGTTATTTCAGATTTCATAAAATGGAAGCATGTTTCTGTGAATACCTGACCAGAAGCTAAAATTGATGCGTATAGTTTTCCCATTGATGGAAATAGTGTCCCTGTTTTATAATATGTTGATTGGACCAAAGCAGTGATAAGAAGGTTCCGCGGTGCTTTTAACACTCCGTTGATTGACTCCACAAGGTTGGTGGTCATCTGACCCCAACGGCTACCTTCATCAAATGCTTGAATCCAATCTTGTCGCGGTATGTTATCTAACCATTTCAAAGCCTCCGGGTTTAATATGCCGATTTCTCTGCGGTAGTGTCGATATGTAGGTTCATTAATTGAGTAACCTGTATTGAATAGTAGACAATTCATTGTTAACTAATTATAAAAATTAACAATTAAATTATTAAAAATTACACTAATTATAAGAAATAAGAATGAAATTATTACCCATGCAAACAACTTTTTTCTTCAAAGCATTATCCTTAAATTCCCTTGCGAAATTTTGTGCAATATGTCGGACGCAGAACACATGCTTTGACGGAGGATCTTGCCATCCATTATTTGGATTGTTGTAAGCACTCTTAATGGATTCGTGTCTATCCGAAATCAAACAAATGTTGGGTTATGGAGTGACATGTTTTCTTAAATTTCTCAAAAAGAAACTCCAACCCTCTTTTGTCTCACCTTCCACAAGAGCATAGGCAATAGGAATTACATGGTCGTTCCCATCTTGGGCAACTGCTACTAATAGAGTTCCCTTGTACTTGCCGTACAACCAAGTCCCATCAACTTGTACAATTGGTTTGCAAAATTTGAACGCAGATATGCACGGAAGGTAAGCCCAAAATAGTCTATGAAATATCGTTATCCCACTTATCAAACTATTCTCATGATAAGCTGGGATCGTTTCCATTTCAATTTTGGTTCCTGGAGCAAAAGTTTGCATAACCAATAACCATTGTGGGAGTTGATTGTAAGACTCTTCCCAATTGCCATAAATTTTTTCAATGGCTTTATTTTTTCCCATCCAAGCCTTTTTATAACTAATTGTGTAGTTGTGTAAGGCTTGAATCTGAGCAATAATGACCTTCACTTTGATTGAAGGATCCACTTTCAAAACTTGCATTATGCTTGCACATATCATATTAGAATCGAGCTTCGTATGATCTTGTGACAATGCCGAATTTGTGCATGTATGAGGCAAATTCAATTTACCAATCACCCACAAATCACTTTTTTTGCGTTTTGAAGCTCTACATCTAAACAAACAATTTGGAGATGAACAACAAATAATGTACCTTTCTAAATCTGATTTCTGTACCACAAAATTCAACGATTGTTTTAAATGGTACCGTTTGATTGCATGTACGCATTCATCCTTGTTTTGAAACTTCATTCCAACGGCAAGAGTTCCATATTTTGCTGGGTCCTCGTTAACGAACATGGCATCAAATTCACTTGATTGCTCTCCATTATCCAAATTGATATTCTTCATGTATGAGGGTGGATTGAATTCTGCTTCCATATCTTCGTCAACAACATTGTCATTGTCAGAATCACCAGATGATTCATCGAAGTATGTCTCATCATCTTCACTATAATCACTCAATTCTTCCTCGTTGATATCATATAAGACACTAAGGGGAAGATCACATTGGGGACTTACTGGAAGAGATTCCTGATGGAATTGAAAACTTTCTGGATGAGTTTGTTCTAGTTGGCTAGAGAATGGTTCATAATGTTGTGATGGTTCACATTGTGATGGTTCACACTGTGATGGTTCATAGTGTTGTGATGGTTCATAGTGTTGTGATGAAGAATATAAGTTGGGTTGAGAAGGGTTGGTTTGATCAAAAGATGGGATGTAGTCGGGATTGGGTATGTTTGAGGATGATGGTTGATCAATGATTGAGTATGTTTGAGGACCATCTTCAAAGTTAACATATAACTTAATGGTGCCAAGTTGTGACCACTGTGCATAAACATCAAACATTAGCTGAACATTTTCGTCGTCGCAAACCTTAAGAAGTTCAAACCTTGTTATATTTTCACCAAAGAAAACAAGGTGTCGATAAACTATATCAGTTATCGTCACTTTGTCATCGAGTTGTAACTTTTTTTTAATAACATTCTTTAGACGAGCAAGATTGCTTCGAGAATGTATTTTGAACGCATTTTTGTAATCACTTACAAATGTTTTACCTTCAACTCCGTCGACTATTGTACCATTGTAATAAACAATACAAATTACTTGTTGAGAATCCATGATAAATTTTTTTTTAGTAAGTATGAAATGCTACAAGGTATATTGAGATAGAAGGTGTGGTAAGATAGTGAGATTTATTGTTCTATTTATAGAATGTATTGAGATTTATTTATCATCTAGATCATCCACAACCGTTGATAAAAATAATTGAAAGGCCAAGATTAAATATGATTGATATTTTTCATCCATATCATCCACAACCGTTGATATAAAAATTGTACGGCCAAGATTAAATACGAATTAGATTAATTTGATTGGTCTAAATCCAATAACTTGGATCCATCATCACAACCGTTGATAAAAAAAATTGGAAGGCCAAGATTTAATACAACTTGGACCAATTTGATTGGTCGAAATCAAATATCTTGGATCCATCATCCAAGCCATTCATAAAAAAATTTGGAAGGCCAAGATTTAATACAAGTTGGACCAATTTGATTGGTCCAAATCAAATAACTTGGATCCATCATCCACAGCCGTTGATAAAAAAAGATGGAAGGCTGTGATTAAAACAGCAGAGATGGATGGCGCGCATCGTGAGGATGCCATGATCAGACGGCCAGCAGGCCTGCGCATCCTGGGGATGCGATGATCAGAGGGCCAACAGGCCTGCGCATCCTGGGGATGCGATGATCAGAGGGTTCAGATAGCCTGCGCATCCTGGGGATGCGATGATCTGAATGGTCAAAAGGACAGCGCGTCCTGGGGATGCGATGATCAAGGGCATCGTACGGTGGGGATGCGATTATATAATGTTGCACCCACCTTCAACTTTCTCAAACTCAATTTTCTCAATATCATTCTCATTCTCAATCTCAAATTTTTTTCAACCTTCTCAAACAAATTTTTTAACATTATCAATCCAAATTTTCACACATGAAATTATCTACTAATCATCGGGCTGAATTTCGATACATTAATGCATTTGTAAGTTTATTTATTATTATTAATTTCTTTATAGAATGATAATAATATATTATTAATATTATTTTCATTAACTTCATAATATTATTTTTATTATATTCATAATATTATTTTCATTTTTTTTATTTACAGATACCATCAACGGACAAGTTGAAATGTCATGGTCACGTAAACAAAAAAACCAAATGCGGCAATATTACCATATTTGCAACAGGCGGGATTTGGTGAAGTCATTAAACTTGGAAACTATAAAATAGATGTCGGCCTAATTACCGCGATGGTTGAAAGATGGAGACCAGAAACTCATACATTTCATCTCCCAATAGGTGAGTGCACGATAACTTTAGAAGACGTGTATTACCTTTTAGGATTAAATGTGTCTGGTATTCCAGTTTCTGGTTCAAATTTTGTAAATGTTAGAACTGTATGTGAAGAATATTTAGGAGTCATCCCACCTGAGGGGCAACCACAGGTAATTTTATTAAATTAAAATCGCTTAAAGATACATTTGACGGTGTTGGTGAAGATGCATCCGAAGTACAAAAACAAGCATCGTGTCGGGCATACATTCTACGTATGATTGGTGGACTGTTGATGCCGGACAAATCCAACAACCGTGTACATTTAAAATATCTTTCCTTAATAGGGGATTTAAATAAAGCATCCCAATATAGTTGGGGTTCGGCAGTTTTAGCTACACTGTATAGAGAATTATGCGTTGCTACGAAACCGGATGTCAAGTCTATTGGAGGATGTGCTCTGTTGTTACAAAATTGGGCATGGTATCGTTTGTCTTGTGTCGCTCCAGAATCACACAGTGCATGGATATTTCCACTTGCACAAAGGTAACTATTGAAATTAATTTTTATATATTTTTCTTTTTTTTTAAAACTAACCACTTACCATATTACTAATATTATTATATTTTTTATGTTTGATATATTCCACAGATTTAATTCCGGTGGTCTAAAATTTAGTAGTGTTCCTCATAACGACATAGAAGGCTACCGGAATACAATCGATCACATGATGGTTCAGGAAGTAATATTAATATTCATTCACATTTAGTTAAACTTTTTTAATTATATATTTTTATATATCTTAATATTTACTTAGCATTTTTTTAACATATCAGTTTCGGTGGAGGTCGTATCTCGGATTCCAACACGAGGTACCCGAACAAGAGATGAACACTTGGATGGCATGTACCTATCTACATTGTTATCATATTGTTGAAAAACATCATGTAGATAGAGTCGCACTTCAGTTCGGCTTCCATCAACCAATTCCGCAACCACCAGAGGACATGAAAATGTACCATGAGCTCGACATGAGGTGTGGCATTGATGAAAATTGGAGGGTGGTTTGGAAAGATGAGATTCAACATTGGAATGAACATCAGAATTACGTACTGCACGGTCAATTCATAGAAGGTTTTTTATGCCACAGTAACGAATATATGAATTGGTTCAGAAATCACACCAAATTATATATATCTGTGGAAAGATATCTGCGTGATCCACGTTCGCAACCTTCAATGTATTCTGATGTTCACTCAAACCCTCAATCAATGCCACAACAACATACCATGCACCAAATACCATCTTTATCGTCACCAACACATCTACACGAATCTACATATATACCGACTCAGGAATACGTTCCTTCAGTGCCAACATTGCCAACACCCGTTAATCCGATAGATAGCGGACTTTTCTATAATTTGTTTGGTACTAATTGCACAACACCTGAGTCGACTTATGCTGTTTTTGATTCGATGTATAACATCGAATCTCAAAATTATACTGAGGCAGGTGGTAGTGGTTCTAATCCGCATACAACTTATAACGAAGATAATGATCAAAATGAGGATCAACCACAACAACCTGAACTCGTACAAAGGGCTAGACGAGTTCGACGACCGCGTAGATGTGGAACCGGAGGACATTTAGATGGAAATAATTAATTGCAAATTCATGTAGTTTTTTTTTTCAATTTGATGTATTTTTTTCATTTTGATGTATTTTTTTCATTTTAAATTCATTAATATAATTTATTATTATAATTTACATGGAAATAATTAATTATATTTATAATTTTATTTTGTTGTTATTTTATTATTATTACAAATTTTTTATCCTAAATAAATATTAATTTATTTTAATTTTTTTATTATGTTTATAATTATAATAATTTTCTTTTTTATTTATTTATTATTATTATTTAATATGTAATTATTATTATTAAAATTATTAATATTATTATTATTATTTATGAAAGTTTTTTATTTTTTTATTTCATTTTAGGGTTTAGGGTTTTTTAAATATTTATAATTTATTATAATTATTTTTACTTATTCAATTAATAAAAAAAATAGGGTTTAGGGTTTAGGGTTTGGGGTTTATGGGTTAGGGTTTAGGGTTTATGA
The DNA here is from genome assembly GCA_037974295.1 of Cicer cuneatum. Lineage (NCBI taxonomy): Eukaryota > Viridiplantae > Streptophyta > Magnoliopsida > Fabales > Fabaceae > Cicer > Cicer cuneatum. The sequence goes on along the minus strand of JBBPBO010000002.1, from coordinate 14,449,098 downwards.
ATTATTTTAAATATTTATAATTTATTATAATTATTTTTAATTATTAAATTAAAAAAAAAATTAGGGTTTAGGGTTTGGGGTTTATTAATTATTTTAAATATTTATAATTTATTATAATTATTTTAAATTTTTAAAATTAAAAAAACAAAAAAAAGGGGGTGTAGATCATCGCACCCTGGGGGTGCGATGAGCAACAAAAAAACGCCGTCAGATCATCGCCCCCTGGGGGTGCGAAGATCAACAGGCTTTCAAAATTTTCCCTTCAGTTCATCGCAGGCCCAAGTTGCGACGAGCAACTGGACCCAAAAAGTAGGGCAACCTGAGAATTTTTTTTAAAGTGAGGTGTATTGGAAAAAAATTAAAAAAAAGAATATATATATACAAAATCCACCACGAAAACTATAATAAGGTTAACCACTATTCCTAATATATTTAGTTAGGTAGTTAGTTTTATTTATAAAGCAAGGACATATCTACTCATTACAAATGGGGCACCTAACCCCACATGTTTTTAAAAAATTAACTAATAATTATATATTTTTCATCTTTTGACCCCACTTTAAATGTAGTAATTTCCCGTATAGTCTCACAAATAACATTAAATGTATGAGACGAATCTTAATATATATTATTTGATAGTGTTGAAAGTATAAATTGTTTTACAAAACAATTATAATATTTTGATATTAAGATGTTTTTTATGTTCAATTTTATAATTTTTGTAACTTCAATTCTTTGTTTAATGTTGATGTCATCGTTTTATCAGTTATACGATAAATATTTATAATAATTAACCTGACTCCACTTATTAAAACTTTTGGAACCATATTTAAGAATAAGTTTCAATTTGTAAAGTTGATTTTTTTTTAAAAGGGTTAAATAATTTTTTAGTCCTTATAAATATATTATATTTTATTATTAGTCCCTCTAAAAATTTTCTTCAAACAATGATTCTTCTAAAAAATTTCTTCAAACAATGGTTCCTCAAATATTTTACATCATTAATTTTGGTTCCTGCTTTTAAAACAATTCATATGTATCGTCTAAATTTTTATTTTAGTTTTTGCATGCATGTTCAGAATATTATAAGAATGTCTCTGGAAAAAATTCCGAAATTTTTATCAAATGATTAATTAAATATAACTTTTTTAAACTTTTACCTATTGAAAATTCTTATTTCATTCATCTTTTGTTGAAAAATTTCTAAAAACTTATAGGAGTTTTTCTTATAATATTTTAAACATTCTTGCAAAAAAACATTCAAAAATTAGATTGATACATATTAGTTGATTTAAAAGCAGAGACCAAAATTATTGATAGAAAACATTTGAGAGACCGTTAGTTGAAGAAAAAAATAAAAAACGAAATATAGTATATTTATATGAACCAAAAATTTATTTAAAAATTTTTAAATATTAAATATTAATAGTCTTAAAGACATTGCCACACATAATCCAAACAAATTTAATGATAAATTATAAAAGTAGGGTCAATTTGCAAAATTGAAGACTTTTTTAAAATGTGAATAATCTTAAAGAGTTAAGAATAACTTGCTTCAAAGTCAAAAAGAATTTTTGTGGTTTAATATACTCATTCTTGAGAATTGATGATCCAATAAAAGAAATTGCATAGAAAAAAGGCCAAAAAAATACTTAACCAATACTCTATATAGTTACATTTCATGTGTTTTGGCCACTTTTAATGTTCCATTTTACAAGTTCAATGGTGAATTCTACTTTGAACGACAATTGTAAGTGGTCTACGGTATATCAGTAATTAAAAATTATTGAAAATTTTAACGATGATCATAATACTCTTCAAAAATAATAATTCATAATTTTTTTTATAAATAACACACTAATTTAATTTATGTCAATTTAATATAATATATATATATATATATATATATATATTCATTTTTCGCTATTTTTACGTATTAGTCCAAGTGTATATTTATTTACAATCTTCCAAGAACTATGAGCATAGATTTTTCCATATAGTGGATGATTTACAACACAATCTATAACATCTACTCCACTCTCATCAATCATATCTGTCTGAATGTGGGGTCAAAATGTTAGATATGCATTTCATGGGACCCTATCTACTATACCCAACTCTTAATTATGTCATGAAATCCTTACACTTTGGTCTATCCACTCATGCAGTACACGCCTCATTCATCAATTCCCCTATTCTTATGGGAACACCTTGGGAATCAAGCTTTCAATTTTAATTCTTAAATTTTATTTCATTCCTCTACAATAACTGTTTGTTTAAATTTTTTAACTGTTGATTTATAATAAGTGTTGTTTAATTCTTAAAAGGAGAGAAGTTTTTAACTAAAATATCAATTTCAACTATTGATCTATTTTATACTATTATTAATATAAAATACAATAATATTTTAGAAATTGCGTACTTAGTAATTATTAAAGAGTATTATAAGAAAAAATAATTAAAATTATAATGAAAACTGATAACCATATTCATTTTGAGACTTTTTTTTACTAAAGTGATACTCATTGTGAGATACAAGGAATAATATTTTTAAAAAATTGAAAAATATGATAAATGAGCATTTATAATACCATGTTGTTCTTTTAATTTTTTTTAAATATTAAATATATATATCAATAAATAAATTTAACACTTCAAAATTCTCTCCTGCTAAAATCCTCCAAAACCAACTCGCAAACACGCCATAAAAAAATATTTTAATATAATTGAAATGGCCCCTGCTCCGTCTCCTCCCTCCTCTCTCATCATTTATTTCAAAATAAGTTTTTATACTTTATCATAATTTCATATAATATTACTTTTAAGTTAGGGTCATGCTAACAAATGTCTTTAGAGTATTTATTAAGAAACTAAAAAGAAATAAAAGTAAAATATTGTATTGTATGAAAAAGATCAAAATTTAAAATTTTAAGGAGTTGAATATTTATCAAAGATTAAATTTTCACTTTTTAGTGTTTTAACAAATGTTGTTAACTTTCAATTTATTAGTATTAATATGCCGGTACTTCATTTGTCCTAAAATACAAGTAAAAATTTATTAAAATAATTGATATATTTTTATCAAAAATTTGACTCAAATGCATTAATTTTTTATGATCCATTTTTGTTTATATTTTGGAACGAGTAATTTTTAAATTTTAAATATAAGTAAAAAAATGTGATTTACTAAAAACTTAATTATAAGCAAATTTGAACTAACTTGTTATGTTTAATGCTTTTAATATTCTAATAGTATCTTCACTTAATTCAAGATAAGTGAAAACCCCCTAACCCGCCCCATTTTCTTCCTACTAGAGGTGTAGGATAGAAAATTTCACTCTACTCCTTTTTATAGTGGATTGATCCGTCAATAATTTTTATTTCTTTAAAAATATTAATTAAAATATTCACCAATACAACGTTAAAATTGTAAAAAAAAAAGAATAAATATAAAGAACTTAAAGAAACCAAAATATGTAACCATTGAGTATGTTAAACATATGAAATTATTATTCAAACTTCCATATTTTATTATCTAAAAATCTATAATAAATCAACAAGACATCAAAAATAAAAAGTAAATGAACTCGCCAATCGATAAATTATTAGAAACATGAGATTAAAAGCGTGAAACTAAAGTAATTAATTTAAATGATTTTTCTTTCTACTCTATGGAAGAGAAAATTAGAAAATGAATTGTGACTTCAAATAAAAAGAAGTGTAAATAAAGATTTTTATTTTATTTTAACCCGAACGGTCAACCCGTCCCGCCCTATTTTTAACGGATTAGGTGAAATAGATCAACTAATAGTGACGAATTCGAAATCTCAACTCACTGTACCAAAAAAGACAGACTAAATAGATCGACCAACATAATAAATCTGTTTTGCCATCAATAAGTGAAATGTGAGAACTCTTTACAATTAATTTCATAGTAGTTTATGAAATAGTTTCATTTTTATATGAATTTATTAAAATTAATTTAATTTATATTCCTAATTTAACTTATAATCGAGTGTAAATGGAGTATTTTATCTGGTGTTAGCAAAGCTTTTACAAACCTAACAACCTCTTTCTTTTCTTTTGTTTTCTTCGTCTAAAAGAGGTGATTTAGAATTAATTTTTGGTTTGAAATCACTTCTCTAAATCGTTTTTTACAAAAAAAAAATTACTCAAATAAGTGATTTTCTCACTTTTTTGTTGTTGTAATTTCGTCATCATAGTAGAACGTTTTGGTGTCGCGCCTTGTTGCGGAGTTCTTTTCGTTTCAAATTGACAGATGATCTTTAATTCAATGCAAATTCAATCAATGACTTTAGCGTCTTCAAAGTTACAACTCCAGATACATGAGTATTTCCGACATATCAATTATATCATATGTAGATTTTATCACATTTATATGCATTTTGCCATTTTATACTATTAACGTAGATATAATGTGAATTCGTTTATGGACGTAATTTCTAAATAAAACTATTCTACTCAATATAGGGAAAACATTTCAATGTTGCAGTAAGACTTGGTACCATAGTTGCAGACTTAAAGATTATTTACCCATCCATTATTTTCCATGCAGGCCCACATACTCAACCTAACCAAACGACAACTTCCTTTTTTTGCTCTCAAGATACTATTGCACAACATTTATATTTTATTTAAATAGAGAGGTACAATTTTGGACCTTTTTAATTTCGTATTGAAATTTCTAACTCATTAATTTGGCAATACCCTTTTTGGCTGTTTTGTGTATTCATTCATCACCACTTTTATGACATGAAAATGAGAACACACTTCCTAATGTCCCGTTCAAGGTTTCCTAGTTTCCATTTAATTGGACAAGATAACTATTGACTCACAATAACATGGGGTGAGACAAACTTAAATCTCTTAATCATTTGGTCTAGACTTTTATTTTAATAGGTGTGTATAGAAAAGTATATGATCGCCAACTCTATAAATAGATCTAAGTTTTTACGATAATCAGTTAAATCGAAACATTATTATTTATAGTTATACGTTAAGATACTCTCTCATTTTCTTATTAAATGTCGCTTTTATAGAATAATTTTTGTACTTATTGATATGTCGTTTTTAAAATTAAATATTTCAATATCTTTTTCAATCAATGATGGACAACTCCTCATTATTGTTGTTTGGAGTTTGTGAGATAATATGTGTAATTGATCTAATATTTGTAGGGTTGGTTTTGGATTGGGTTCAGGTTGGTGGTCTTTTTGATGGGTTGTAATGATCATAATGATTCAGACTACTTTTGAATTTCTCTTATGAGACACACCTTGTGCTTTGTTTTTTTTTTTATATATTATTATTTTGGCTTTTAAAAAAAGAAATAACATTAACTTTAATTTTATTAATAATATCCATAATTATATTTATGATAAAAAAAAAAGTGAAATAAAATAATAAATAGTTAAAAGTATTTTAGATGAAGAAAAAGTATCTTAGTCAAATTAATTGATTTTTTAATGTGAAAATTAGTTTAAAACTCTCACCAAAAAGCAACACATAAAAGACTATGATTAAATAAGTTTTTAATCTCTATAAAATTTTATTTTTAATTTTTTTTAAAAAAAAAATTCAACTTTAATCTCCAAAAAAAAACTCCAATTTCGTTATTTGTTCCTACTTTTAATTCAATTTATTTGCATTTTTAAAATTTTATATGATTTTTTTCAATTATATGTAAAACATTATAATATTCTAAACATGCATCACAAAAATCATTTCAAAATTTAAATGATAAATATAATTTGACTTGAAAAGATATATAAAAAATGAAACTTATTTTTTTTTATAAAAACTAAAAATAAAATTTTATAGAAATTAAAAATTTATTCTAACAATAAATACTATGGACTGCTTTGTTTCATTTAATGCTAAAAACCACATAAAATTTTAGATGATTCCTAACATCCAAATCTTAAAGCATATGATGTTGCATTTATTTCACCCGTGTTTCCAAACATACACAAACTTCCATTATACCTTTCATAAATAAACTCACTAACTCTTTTTTTACCATATAATATATTTTTCTTCTACTTTGCACCATTCATACTTCTCTTTTCCTCTCTTTTTCTCTCTTCCTATATTTTTTCCCTTCTTTTTTTGGCATTTTCTCGGTTTAAATGGGTATGAAGAATCTTCATGTATCGTTAATGCTACTTTTTTTGCTAATATATTTTGTTGGTGGTAGCTATTGTTCTAGACATACTCAAGCTTTTTATGTGAAGGTAAAGTCTCAAGGTTTACATCAAAATTTCTTAGGTTCCATGCCTAAAGCAATGCCAAGGCCACCTTCTGGACCTTCAAAGGCACACAATGGTATTGAATTACACAATTCAAAGGGGAAACCGTAGAGAGTTATTGTTCGGGTTTCGAACTATAGTTCTCAAATTTTGGCTGAAACAAATTTTAGTCAGACTTTAATAATCTCTCACCTGAGCTCCATATTATCAGGACCTATTCTCTTGGGTATCGGAGGTTTAACACAAAAAATATATGTAATTAGAGTTTATGTTGTTGTAGTGAATCATGATTAATTTTGTTTTAACATTCTCTGTATTTTTTCTCCCTTTCATTTTAGGACACTTTTGAGAAAATTTTAAGGGATGAAACATAGGAATACATTGCGTTTTAAGTTCATTCATACTTGTATCAAGATGTACTCTGAGGTTTAACTTTATATTATAACTCTTGTGCATGAAAGCATAAAGAAACCAGCTACATGCTCCATGAATTTGGTTAAGTATGTATCTACTATTACTACATGTATGTTTAGTTTCACAATAAAATCACAGTAAATTACAGTTATTTTGTAAAAACTACCTAGTGTGTTGCAAAAGTGATTTTGCTGGTTAAAGCAAACATATGCAGTATAATCAATTTTATTGCAATTTGTAAGATTTTAAATTGTTAGAAAATACAAGTTGCACTAAGAATTATAAGAGAAGTTTCATATGGTTAAACTCTTTAGGGAAAAAAATACAAGTTAACCATATGCTAAAAAAGGTTTTCCTACATGTTCAATAAAGGTGGTGTGACATTTTATCTCTAAAATATTAATATTATTTAGGCTAAATAGCACTCGTGTTCCCTTAACTTAATTTCAGTTAACGTTTTAGTCTTTTATCTTTTTTTTTTCTTCCTGATTTGGTCCTTTATTTTAATTTTAAGTGACAATTTGATCTTTTATGTTTTAAAATGTCAATAATGTTATTTTTTTTTTTACAAAAATTCAAAAAATTCATCAAAATTTTCAACCAAAACCCATAAAATTATTTATATTATTCAATATAATACAAATTTCATCAAATTCGAAACTCAAATCTTCAAATAAACTCATATTTCCATTTTTAACAACGTCAAATAAAGAATGAAATTTGATGAAATTTTTGTATGAGTTTATTTGAAGATTTGAGTTACGAATTTGATGAAATTTGTATTATATTAAAGAATATAATTAATTTTATGGGTTTCGGTTGAAAATTTTGATGAGTTTTTTGAATTTTTGTAAAAAAAAAAGGATAATATTGTTGACATTTTAAAACATAAAAGATCAAATTGTCACTTAAAATTAAAATAAATGACCAAATCGAAAAAAAAATAAAAGACTAAAACGTTAATTAAAATTAAGTTAAGGGACCACGGGTGCTATTTAGCATATTATTTAAAAAGAGGAGGATACTCATTTTTCGTTGCACTTGAAATAAATTTTTAGCGCGACAATTCTAGAATTTAGCAATGTAAGGTGGCGAATGGATAGCAACGTAATTCGGGGATGTAACACTCGAATTTTTATTAATTATTTTTAAGTCTTAAAAGTCAGTTATGCTAATTGTTACATGGTTGAATGTTTAGACCTTGATATAGGATAATTAGATATAGTAAATATCTATTTAAACATTGTTAATCAATTAATAAATAGTATTAATTGATTAATCAATAAATTTATATGGAGTAATTGATTAATCCACGATCTTGTATTAGAGGATCCTATTTTTACTCAATTATGTCCTTATTGTTAATTAATTATATTGGACCAAAATTAAAAAATAACATTTGTTTCTTAATCTTGTGAAGTTAATTCAACATCTTATTTTTTAGCTACCTCCCTAATCCTTAAACACTCACGACAATGTCAATTCAAAACTGATTATGATTCTATTTGTTGTTGTGTGTTCGGTCCTTCAAAGAAATTTAAACTATATTGTTTCATTCATTTATCAAAACTGTTCTCAATCAGTAAAGTCATACCAAAGGAAGCTCGTGCGACATCACGCACACTGGTCTATTTGAGACATTAGTACTAACATAGAAAAATATACTCTCGTACTCAAGACACGTGTTTAAAATCATACAATGATCCGTATATGACATATCATACAACTCATTATTCTTACAAACTATTTCTAAAAACTTAGGGAATGTCCTATAAAAAAACCTCAAGCACATGTTTAAAGATAAACAACATTCTAATTATAAAACATCTCACTTTCATACCCAAACTTAATTAATTAATTATAGAGTATATTCATATACATCCTCGTCGAGGAGATATCACAAATCATCTCACCATCCTCAAATCTAGGTCCACCTTGGACCACCTAACATACTAAAAATATGTTGCATCTTCCACATAATTACAAGTTACCACTCGCAAGAATAATTAGTGTGTTTTTCATAAGTTTTACTCACTCCATCTCACAATAAGGTTAAGTTTAGCAACAAAACAAAAATTTATACTTCCTAATTAATAGTTTGTACACTATTTTTAAATTAAAACATTATATTTCACTTTATATTAATAATAATAAGAAAAGACATCAATTATTAATAAAAATAATTTAGTGAATTATTATTTTATTTTATTTATAGTATTTTTTTAATAAATGTAAACTTAGTAAAAATGACCCTATGTGAAAGAGTGAGAAATTTCTTTCAATTGGTTCCTCAAAATGATATCTTTGTTGGAGGGTTTAGCTGACTTGTGTCATGTCTCAATTTCAAAACCCAAGTCGTATTACAGATACACATTTTCAAAGACAAAACCCAAGTCAAAGATGGATTATTAATATTAATTTTTTTGGACTTGAGGGTGGCTAATTTCATTTTTTAGTAGATTTGATTAAACAAATAGTCTTTTTTGCTCAGTTTCTATTGGTATTAGACCATTCATTGAAATTTAGAGGTAATGTACATGATAATCGGGTGAACATGATACAATTACTGTTAAATTGTCGGTAGCCTATAAGAGTTATACAAGTGGCTTCATTTTGTTGAGTTAACAACGATACCAAATTATACTACCACTACCTTGTGTATTACGATTCACTAATTAAATTAAGATAATTAAGAAAATTGCCTGTAATATTAAATATGTTTGATAATTTAAATTATTTTAGTAGTTTACTTTTTAAAAGAAAAATTTAGTTTTTATTTTTATTGTAGCATTTATTATAAATTACAGAAAATGAAGTTGCATAATTAAGAATAATTTAATACAGAAATAATTAATACAATTAATAAATTAAAATAATTTTATAAAAAAAAATTAAATAAATCTTAAAAATGTCATATTTAAAGACAGAGATAATAATAATTTATACAACTCATATTAATTTATAATATCAAATACTCCATATTATTTGAAATAGCTCTTTTTTTATGGTCAACATTTGAAATAGCCGTCGTATGATTTTTTTTATATCATGTACTTCAAGAAACAAATCCAAAAACAATCAGTGAGAGAGTGGTTACCATGGATGAGTGGTTAAAATTCATTCAAAATTTTAACATTATGCTTTTCAGAAATTTAATTTAATATTGATTGGAAACGAATTGAATTTTAAAAAGCACATTTATTTTTCTTTATTTTATCAAATTAACATCAATTGAATGATTGTCTCATCCGTAAAAACCAAAAATATCGTTAATATATTTCCAACGAATGTGATTATTCGTCATTAGTGTTTTAATGAACTTTTCACAACCAGTTTAATGATGAACCACCTATAAAAAATAAATAGACTTTGAACAAATATCATCAGTCATCTTTAGTGTTTTGATCGTCTTTTATGTGAAGATCGAAACCAAACACCGGGAAACAATTGTTTTCCTTTAACAAAAGTAAATAGACTTGAGAGCAGTAAAACATTCATGTTTCATAGGACAATTTATCAATCACATTGCATCATCAAAATAGCTCTTGATCCCCAATCTATCATTTAAAAATGATCACAAGTTACCATAACATTCATTTTTTTAAAACCATCCAAAAAGTTTCACATCCATAAGATAAAGTTGAAATTGCACCAAAGACAACGTTTACAAGTATTATACACTAAATGGGAACAATTTATTTTGTTTTTAAAAAAGGGTCGCAATGAAAAACCAATTATGTAACACCAAGTACAATATTATCTCTAGAGAAAAAATGAATGAATGATATAATAACTATCACCATGTATACATTTGAATTTGAATGCATAGGAATATATTCATAAGGCAAGAAAAAGTGTGCTAGAAACAACGAAGAACAAGCAAAGAAAATAAAAGGTTAAATGGGTAGGGGTTGTTCCTGCACCGAAATTATGTGAACTGATGATTTTATATACACTACTCTACAATAAATAAAAGACAATTAATTTAGAAGAAGAAAAAAGAAGGAAAGGGTAAAAGGATTGAGAAGAGAATAAGAATAGACATAATAAATAATATAACTATGATAAACTATCGAGCCAACTTGTAAAATTGCCCGAGTTTGAGTCGAGTCTACAGACACTCCACGAGTTTACGTAGACTCCTTAGTTTGAGCGATTTCTTCATATTCATTTTTGCTTCCCTACAACTTCCTCATTGTGACAAAAGGGGTCAAAGAAGAATTTTCCTCCCACTACTTTACCTAAATTTGGGACACAGGAGAACCAGCACCCTCTGCCCTATGTGCTGCTTGGGTAGAAGACTTGTCTACGCTACGGACATTGTATTTTTCGTATACCTTTTCTCGGTTCTCTGACCACCAATTCTCGGCTTGGTTCTCTCCAAATCTCCTCCGGCTGCAGTCACATTTACCATCAAATACATTACATACATAGTTCAACTATTACAAGACAATTTATACATCTTATCTTAAAGCAAATACAATGATGTATGTTTCAGGGAGCTCTAAAATGTCTATTTAAAGATTTAGTCATGCAGACTCTATCCAAGATACAATATTATTAGCAAAGAGTTGAGAGTCTCACATTAAATGAGATATAGTTTGAAAATGTATTTATATGTGAGAGACGTCTTTGACCTTACAAACTGATATTGTGGGTTCAGTTAAACATAACTCAAATTTTAAGATGGTATCAAAGTTTATCTAGTATCCGTTAGACTACCCATTGTCAAACCACTCGGGTAACCCTCTAAATGTTCAATCCTGGGCGTGAAGGGGATTTGTTGAGAGTCTCATATGGGATGGGATATGGTTTGAAAGTGTGTTTATAAGAGGGGACATTTCTCACCTTACAAGTCAATTTTGTAGAATTGCATTAGACCCAACACAAATTTTTAAACAAAGTAATGACCTAAGAGTCAGATTCTAGTTAAAAGTCCATATTTTTATATTCCACTATCCCTATCAGCATAAATCATTACCACTGGTGAAATATCGGTGAGACTATATAAAGTTGGGAAGCAAATATAAAAGTAGAAACGGATAAAGATAACTTGGTCGTGTGAAGGATTTTTCTTACCTGAAGCGCACTCGTTTCAGATCTCTTGTTCCATCATGCATGGCCACCAGCGTTATATAGACACCAGGTTCATACTGTTCAATCCATTCTGCCTCAACTTGATTGCTATTAGTGGCCAATGCATTTGTCGATTTCAAACCACTCGCGTCATCACGGAAATTCCCAGAATCCCTACCATCAACAATATCTGACATGCTGCTACTACTTGACTGAATCACGGTACTGCCATTTGGCAATTTAACATCTGGATAATTACTGGTCCCGTTAGAGGTCACAATGCCTTGGATTTGCTGGTGGAGATTCGTTCCATAGGCTCCTGGCAAATTACGCGCAGTTCTGTCGAAGAGAGAGGGTTCGAGTCCTATGGAGGCTAAACTAGAGCCACTGGTTGATTCCGCTATTGAGTGTCGCTCTCCATTTGTAACTGGATAGTGAATGCCATTGGAGCCGATACCATTTGGAAGGTAAGCTGGTCTAATGTTGTCGGCATCATAAACTTCAGAAGGAAGCCTCTCAGCAAGATCTTTCAGCTGAAACAATGTTAATGTGTGGTTACTTTTCAATGCATGAAAGGAAAAAAAGGAAAATGAGGGGTAATTTACTCTAAAGAAGACACGGGTGAACACTCTACGAATGAGACTCAAACCTGTCTGCATAGGTCCCATTGAAGTTATGAGATTTTAAATAAAATAGAGAGAGAAAAAGTAATGAAAACTTTAAATATTATTCATAATAACTTGATCCTGACTTCACAGTGGCTTGATACAAAAGACTAATATTAATCCCTATTTTTTTTTCAAGTAAAAAAAAAAGATACATAGATTTAATCATAAATAAATAGGAAAATCAAGATACAAATAATAATAACAAGAGCTATGAAATAAATAATAGGACAAAATCTAAAATATGCTAAGATTGACCACTTATCCTAGGGGATAAACCAAGATATATTAGAATAATATCAAAATATTATCCGATATTATTTTATTTTCTAACAGGTCCCAACAAATAAAATAATGCAAAATCAATTTTAAAATTACATGCAATAAGATGATGAATAATAACTGTTCCTAAAAAACTGAGTTCTAAATATCTTGCTACCGATAGAAAAAATATGAAATTAAATTCCATATTTTATACATGGTTTCATCAGGATGTCCATATTATTCCAAAGAACATGACAAAAAAATTTAAAATGAAGCTGCAAATAAGAATGCATCATATGACAACACACAATTCGAAAGGCTTCAAGGGAAGTAAGTACATTAAACGAAAAACAAACCTGTGCCGTAAGTGACTTTATAACTTCTTTTGCAGCTTTGCATTTAGTAGACTCCTCAGTAGCTAGTGCGATAGCTTCTTGAGTCTTTTTTACAGACCTTTGAAGCTCTAATTCTTGCAGTTCACATCCCTTTTTCAGGCTCTCGACCTAATGACATCTAATAATTAGACTTCTCTTGATACTATAGAAATTCAGAAGAAAAAAATAGAAAAATACGTATATTCATAAGCATGTGATATTAACTTTTCCCACAATTTAAGCAGAGTCATACTGCATGTATTTTGCAATGTTCATTTGCCAGGCTCAAAATGGTAAGCAAAAATTTAAATCGAGAAAAACCATAATGGACGGAATTTTTTATATTTGACTCGAAAGGGAAGCAAAAAATGTACCTGAGCACGTAACTTCTTTGCTTCTTGATTTAAAAGTTCGTTTGTTTTTTTCAAACCATCAGCAACATTTTTGGAGAATGAAAGCCCCGCCATTGTCGGAATAGGTGTAGCTGAACGAGGAGGACTTGATCTTCTAGAGAAAGGGGACACGGACCTAGAACTAACTCCCGATGATCCAATCAATGGTCTGGGAGTTGGAGCTGTTCGTCTCAGATCAACAGCAGTGGAGAAGACAACATCTTTCAGCTGTAGCAAAGGTGTTTGAGAGTTGCGAACTAGCGAGAACGTATCACCTTTCTTTCCTTGTTTGGCTGCCTTGTTATCTAGCTGCTTTATCAAATCCATATTTGAAGGAATAACAACTTTAGATAATCTTAAATCGGATTTTTCTAATAACCTGTCCTTGTTTTCACCTGAAAGACGCGGCAAAGCATTCCTCCGATTATTACTGTTAGCTTCTGCAACCTTGCTCAATTTGGCGAAACAAGAATCACATACACGGTATGGCTTGTCGGGATTAGGAGACAGTGCTGCTCTCAATACTTTCCTTGAACTACATGAATGGCAATGCACAAGTCCGCAATTATAACAATTGTGCCTCTTTCGAGTGAAGCCGAATGCTTGTCTACAAGCAGAGCACTGAGACTGCTCAGCACTGGATACCCACTTATGAAGGCATACGGCGGCAGAGTAGTTTGAACCACATGCAATAAATTTCACATGTCTATCTTTCAATGCTTCAACCAAAGTTGGTGTTTTTCTATCTTCAAGATCTCCATGACCTAATCTCCCATTTGAACCCTTACCCCAAGTATAAACTTCATTTTTGGATGTTAAAACAGCCACATGATATGCACCGCAAGCAATTTCTTCAATGGATTCTGGCGCAATCTTATCTCCAACTAAGCATGGCAGCTTTCCATCAGACTGAGTATTTCCAAGCTGACCGTAAACGGTACTTCCCATGGTAAAAACACGTCCAGATGTTGTCAGCCCTACTGTCAAACTGTGGCCACAAGCAATTTTTTGAAAATTGTAATCGATAATGGCGGGCACACAAGTTGGTTTAAGCCGTGCCTCTTTGTCCCCATGCCCGAGGCGGTTTTTGTCTCCGTCGCCCCAAGTAAATAACTTACCTGATGATAAAGTAGCAATAGATTGCGTTGCAATAACCTCTACAACAGCTGCAGTATGCCACACTCCACATGCAACGGCTATTGTCCTCAACCCTGATAACGATTCCACTTCTCTAGGATATGAAACATTTTCCCGATCTCCGTGTCCCAAGACACCGAACGTTCCATCGCCAAATGTGAAGAGCTTCCCCATTGAAGTAATCAAGGCCGTGTGCCATGGACCACAAGCAACAGATGAAACTTGAAGTCCCTCTAATGGACCCTCAATTCTCTTTGGCGTCCATTGACTAAAATTAGATCCATGACCAAGCAGCCCCGCATTATGAGTACCATCACCCCATGTATATAGTTCCCCGGTCATTGTAACAGCGCAGGAATGGAACTCCCCGCACGCAACAAAATCAACAGTTGTAGAAGTCAACGCTTCAACTAGACAAGGTTGAACCACATTCTTCCCAACACCGTGACCAAGGCGTCCTCCCGATTCTTCACCCCACGTAAAAACTTCACCTTGCCGAGTGACTAACGAAGCATGTCTAACACCACATGCTATATGTTGTACATCTAAAACTATATTGGACTCCAGTGGTCTCGGGAGAAGCACATCTGCCCTCGGGCTGAAACAATGGACACTTTTATCAGCACCAACTTTCACGTTTTCACAGATAATCTCCCCCCATATGTATACATCCCCCAGAGCATCATAGTCATCGGGTGCAGATCCATGACTAGATGTGCTGGGGGCACTTGAAACACTAACACGAACAGTATCTGAACCAGATCCTTTTACTTGCATATTTGTTGAGTCTGATGGTGCATGTGACCTTTCGGAATTTAAGGTGTTGTCAGGCGGAAAGGACTTTGGTGACGTATTTGGAAGACTAGCAGAAATGTCAGGAGAACTGATGTCTTGTGACGCACTGGCTGAACTTTCACTTGGACTATTGGATGTTAAGTCTTTGCTATCCTGAAATTAATTGAGAGAGGAAGAATTATAAGCAACTAAACAGGCATTTCACTAGAGAGCTATAACGAAGCATAACAGTATCAATAAAAGTAAAGGAATTTAGAAAACTTGCATACAATCGGTTCTTTTTTCACAAAAAAATAAAGAGACAAAAAAATCACATCATATAAAGATTCGAGTAGATCTATCACGTTTTGAGGTAATACATATAGTAGAAAAAACATAACACAAGTACACTGCTAAAATGAATTTTAACTACAAGTTGGTGTGTATTATTTACATCAATATTAAGGCCCCCATCACTCCATCCATCAATTTTTGACCGACCACCTTGACCAGACGATATCAGTCTTTTGAGACCAGAAATCCACACATCTGCCTCAACTTTATCTTTGCAAATCTAAGAAAAAAACAACACAGAAATTACAGAAAACATAAAACAAAATAATGTTGTAGTTATACATGGAGTCACATAAACTGTCACTAACCAAATCAAGGGATCGCTTTCCGTTATTATAAATAAGTGAGAAAGATACGTAATCCTTCTCAGGGCGCAGGTACCGTTGGAAAACAGCCTACTCAAAGATCAAGGATATTAAAATACAGAAAAGAGGAGTGTAAACTTATTGAACTATTTTTTGAAATCATTTCATTAATCAAAAAGAATTCCATCGCATAGTATGATATCAACTATAGGTGCAGAAATCTCACAGTTCTTTGTCCAGGAATGATTATTGAGACAGAAGATAGCTTCAGATTTTTTTCGCCACCACTTGAAATCCAGATTAAAGATGACGCATCCTGTCGTTTTAGATATTTTAACATGTACACATAGAAATAAATGCATGTAAATTCCAAGCCTACAGTACATGAGCATTTAGCAATACATTCTACAACCAAGGCAGCACGGTATACAACTAAAAAAGCACACATCACATAAGAATTAAATTTGTCCATCAATAGAGCTACAATACCACTACTATGAAGCATTATCACTAATTCTGAAATGAGAAAATTAGGCTACTCAAGTAACAAGTCAGTATAACTGAACTGAATCTGAATCTAACAAAAGTATTTCAATTTTTATTTATTTAAGAATTGACTATTATTATTATTATTATTAGCATAAAAATATTAGGAGCAGCTGATACAAAACAGTCAACACATGAAAATTAGTAAGCAATCACAAATTAATAATCACTCCCTACTGATTAAATTAAAAAGTAGAGCACACAGTTTTCAGAATTTAATCCAAATAAATAATAATAATAATAATAATAAAACAATGCATTATCATATGCAGAGAATATAATATGAAAAACACAAATTAAAAGTATCTGCATACTATATTGCGCAAATAGTTATAACATCAGTGAACATCAAAACAACCTATTTTTCTTAGAGTGATGATAACAGTTACTGTTCAACAAGGTAGAAAGACAATGATATAGAGAATCCAAAAACAAATTCCTAGAAAAGCTTTCATTAAACTTACATGGGAGAGTCTAAATGGACAAAATTTTGGCTTTCCCTTACGACCATATTTAAGCAGTTGAGCACCCTTTTTCAAAGCAATCAATGTCTGCAGGATGAAAAATTAACATTGTAAATCAGAAAAGGAAAACAAAAAAGATCAAACAAACAGCAGAATTAGTACAAGCTATACATTAGAATATTAGATAGGGAGGAATGAAAAACACGAAGAGTTTAAGCCCTTTTTTATTTATATTGTAAATGTTTTGAAATTCCACAAGAAATCCAGTAAATTATGACATTGATTCGATCTCCATGAAAAAGTCTCTGTTCCCTCTTAATTTTGCCTAAACTACATGCTGGAAATGTTGAATGATGATTACAGATATTTCACACTTTTAGGTATACGATACCTGTCATTCAAACAATAAATAAACATGTTCAGCTTCCTTCAGAACTAGATAATAAAAGGTTAGTGTTATCAATCACCTATCACAGAAAATGGTAGTTTGTTCAAACCTGTTACAGTGCAGTCAGTGCTATAGCGTCACTATTTGACAATACTGTCCAAAGAAGCATATTGCAAAACAATAGCGATTTGTTCAAATTCCGCTACGCTACAGCGCTCTAGCGCTGCTATTCAACAACACTAAGGTTCGGTTAGGGAATCAATTCTTCAGGTGCGCGAAATTGAATTTTCCAAAAGTAAATACAATAACATTGATGAAAAGTTCAATATCCCGTTTGAAACAATGCAAGACAACTATAAAAATCTGCACTAAAACATTTAATCGTGGTTGTCAAACTCTCAAGTTAACTAAGAATAATGAGTTTAAAACTCCGGGTATCAAAATTGAGTTAACTCACTTACAAGGTTTAAAACTGTTAATATATAAACTCGAGTAGGCTTACATAGAATCGCAAGTTTGAGGATAATTGAACGGGTCTACAACATAAAGATTACTTTTCCCCAAAAATGGTTAAAATAACAGTGGTTTAGCATTTTAAAGAAAACAAAAACAAAATGAAACCACTGAATGATACGGCTCTATAATGCACAAAACATTAAGCTCACAGTTGTAGTACTCACTCAGTCACTCTACATATATGCATCTAACATCCCAATGGAAACCCATTTGCAAAAGAGGTAAACAATGTTGTATTGAGTGTCAAACCCGATAGATCCCAACGTAAATGAAGTCACAAACCAGAAAACATGAACAAATCCATAGTTTGCATTCAAGTATGCAACGAAACCATAAGCCAACAACATGAATGATAAGCTCAGCATAGAAGAGCTGGAACCTGGCTCTACCAAGCTGAAACCAGTGCCAATGAGGGTAAGGGGAACACACATCCGCCATCCTCTACTTTTAAGTACTTTAGACCCTTGTGATTTGTTAATTTGTTCATTAACTTTGAACCTGTTATGCTTTTTGTGTTCAGAGTTGTGAACCAGTCTTGTGATTTATGAATTTGTTCATCATTGTGAATCTGTGATGCTATGTTGGTGAATTCTAGTCTGGTGGTCTGGTTTAGTGTCGTATGGTATGCTTTAAAGCATTATTTTGTATTAAGGACGGATTCTTATGCCTTTACAAGTGAGTTTACAAGTTTGAGTTTCTACCAATTTACATTGACTCTCGAGTGTGACAACCTTGCATGTTACCATTATAGAATGTCATAAAAAAGACATCTATCGTCAGCTACATCCCATTCAAACACAACCATACATGCCAGTATCTCTTTATTTTGTTTTTCAAATTCCACATTCCATGGCAATTCATAAAGCATCAAACCATTTAATGAACTAAATTCTAAAAGGATTGAAAATCACACTATTTAACTCTGTACTCTGTAGCACTAACGCTTTATATTGAAGGTGTGTCCAATGTCCAGCATGTAACAGCATCTAACACCGACACGACACTGACACAGGTGGTTACATTCAATCTTTTCTATTGTCTTAAATTATTATTGATGTATACGTGTTGGTCTTAATATCGTGTTCGTGTATGTGACTCATAGCTACTTAATCAAAAAATGGAACATTTAATATTTTAAAAAAAAAACAGCAACACTCTCCATTTGTGCTCCCCATACTTCATATCCCTCAAAGTTCCCATTATTATTTCAAACAAGCAACACAATACACAATCATAGCATTCCAAACCAACAAAAAACATCAACCATTTCTCATATCACTACAAAAACTAAAACAACAACAACAACCACTCAAGCCTTATCCACTAATTAGGGTCAGCTACATAGAACGACATCATTATGTTCTGTCATTATGTTCCAGCTCATTAATTTCAAGGTCTTTCCTACAGGAAGGGAGTGGAGTTATAAGGAGATCGCGAGTTCGATCCCCCACCCTCAACAAAATACTAACGATATTATCGATACTAATTACTAAAATTGGCTGTAGTTTTTGAAAGAAAAATACCCTCTATTTGATCTAGTCTCCTTACTACCAAATCTACTACTACAAAAACTAAAACAATAAATCAAAATTAGACACAAAATTGGTAACTTATACACCAAACTAATAATCTTTCTAGAGAGAGAAAGAGAGAGCTTACTTGGTGAATGTCACGGTCAGCATTCCCGTAACTAACAAGATCTGCCATTCCATGTGAGAGATTCACCGAAACGACACCACCGTCTCCGATCCCTTACCGGAGTTCCGGTCATCATAAACAACTCCAATCACTTCTTCTCTGAACAACCATTCACCTTCACATCAAAAACCAAAACCTCTCTCTCTCTTAAAAGGAACCTCGCTGATCCACTCCACGTCGCAAAAAATCAAAACATAAGAAACAAATTTGACGATTCCAAGTCAAACTCACTTCTTGTTGTTGTTGTTGTTTTCAATTCAACTTGTGAAACTGAATTGGACCGTTAGAAAATCGAGTTTTGAACCGGTTGAACCGAACTCTTCGAAGGAAACGGTGGTTGGGGAGAGGAAAGGGGTTTCAGAGATGAACTCCGGTGACGAATGCCGGCACCGGCGAAGAAAACGAGAGAGAAGAAGAAAAAAAATGAAAATACACTCAAACAAAAAAAACGACTAAGAGGCAAAGTGAGAGACAGAATCGGATTATGTAAAAAGTGCAACTGGTCAAAGCTGAAAAAAAAATGAATAAATTCCAATTCTAATATTCTTTTATCGTTAATACTACTATATTAATATATTTATTCTAGAATACAAAAATACTAATATTTTAATTAAAAAAACACTAATATATTGATTCCTATTTTTTTAAAATATTATTGGAATTGTATATTTTTACCAATTTAATTTTAAAATATATTTAATAGCATTTCAATGAGATGATGCATATCTCTTCTATAAAGTTTATTGTACATTTGAATTTTATATATTCGAATGATTAATCTCTGCACTGTAGATAAAAATACTCAATTTACAACGCAAAATAATTATTCTTAGAATATTAATATTTTAAAATATTACATATGTTTCTATATATAATATTCTCTTGAGAAATTTATTTGTCCTTTCTTATAAGACTTTTTTTGAATATTCAACAATATTAATTACTCTTTTTACTAATATGTCTCTCATTAATTTAGATATTTTTCTATAAAAACAATAAATATTATAATAAAAGTATTATCTACTTCTCTTTTTTGAATGGTAAAATTATAAAAATAGTAATTCTTCTAATTTTGAATATAAGCGAAAATTAAGTTAACAATTTTAATATTAGTATCAATTTTAGTATAATCTTATCTTTAGTGGTATTTGTACTTTTATAAAAACTAAAATGATACCAAAGTGATGTATTAAGGATAGTTTGATATTAATTAGATGAATAATTTCATATATGTATTTGATAATAGATTAAAAAAGAGATACTTGATTAATATTTTGATATTAGGTAAATTTTAGGTTCGAATTTCTATATATGTGATAGTTATCACATACTAATAATTACGTGATAAGTTGTTGTTTTTCTAAAAAATTTAATATAAATAATAAATTTTATTAATTCAATTATTGATTATTAATATAATACATTAACGATTAAGTATAAATTATATAAATCGAAAATCGTAGTTATGAAATCTAGTCGTATTTGTTTATATTTTTTAAAATTTTATGATATATTTATTTGAAATTATTTAATAAAATATCAAATAATTTTAAAATTTTATAAAAATTTGTATAGTTGATCTACTCAATAAAAATTATTGATTTGATGATTAAATTTGAAAAATCTATCATTTATATTAAATTATTAAATAGAAAATCAATATATATATATATATATATGTCTCTCACTAAAAAATAGATTAATAGTTCATATAGTTGTTTTAAGGTAATTGAGAATATAAATAAAATCTAATGAAATATTATTGCTTGACACAAAAATTTAGCTTGATACTTCCAATTAATTCGACATTCCAAATTGAGTTAATGTTAGTTTGAAAAGTGATGATTTAAAGTTCCACTTGATTGCTTCACAATCAATGCACGTTTCATTACCTTGGCCATGTTCCCAAACATACTATTAAATTATTTAGTGTTGTATTAAATTAACGATAATTTTTTTAGGCAAAATTAACCGTAAATTTATCAGAATTGATATTTGCCACCTAAATATTTTAAAAATTAAATTTTAAAGTTTCGCCAAAATTTCATTTTTATCATAATTTCGACAAACTTACTTTTATTTAAAAGATGAATAATTATAAAAATAAAATCAAAGGGAGTATGCCGATTTATTTATTTGCAAATAAATAAAAGTACACTTTAGTTGGTAGACATCTTTGTCTTTATTGTTTTTGTTTTTTGGGTACATTCTTTGTCTTTATTTTACTCACGTGAAACCTAAAGTTTGCTTCCCCAACACTTGCCTTTGTAAACGGGTTTTCCTTCAAATTTTAATAATAAAAATATAAGTTATTTATTTACTTTATTATGAAAGTACAATGCATACTTTCCAAAGAAAGTCAGAAATTCTTGATAAATTTTAGTTGGAATTTTTTTATATGACTATTTATTATTTTATTTATGTATTTATTTAATTCTATTATGCGATCTTCTGAATGCTAAAAAAAGTAAAATATTTTAATATATTAATTTGAAAGTAGAGGGATTTTAAAAAATAAAAATAAAAGAGATATAATTGAAAAAAATCCTCAAAACTACAATTCTTGATTTTGTTTTTTATTATTATTGAATTGAAAAAGTTAAATAAATAAATAAAAAAGACAACTTTGTGCTTGAGAGGGAGGCACGTAGGGTAGAGGGGATGTTTTGGTAGCCCCCTGGAAAGGGGCTGATAATTAAATTTGAGATGTAATGCTAGTAGTAATGTACTCCATGTATTAAATTCAATATGGTTCATGTTTAGGCTAAGGTTGAAATAAATGAGAATGACAAATTCTTCATTTTCTTTTGACATAGAGAAAACAAAAATTCTTAAAAAAATCATGAGATACTTCTAAAAACTTCAATTGTCATTTTTTAACAAACTAATTTTGAGTTTCATACACTACTAGTATTAAGTAGTCCTTAATACGTTCTATTATATTTATGCAATTCATATACATTTTGCTTTAATGATAAAAAAAAATTATGCTGACTCTTAAACAACCCTTTTTCATGTATTGGTTGTGGGTGGATGGTTGATGAAAGAAACAAATTTTTATTCATATGCTACTATCTTAGTTAAGATATCTTAATACAACTCACTTTGTCACATCAAGTTATTCCAATTGGACAAAAAAATCATGTTGATAAAAACAATGTCATTTATTATAGAATTCATCGAGATCTAGTGCAAGATATTTTAAAATTTCATACATGCCTAAATGAAATTTTATGAAATAGCATAAGCGAAAAGAAATTAGTCTTGAGACTATTTCAAAATTTTACAATCTTTTTTAATAGTATATGTTTAGGAAATCAAAATCAAAACAAGTCACTAACATAAATTATTTGAGTTAAAAAAATTGAGGGAAATAATGAAAAACAATTACCACTACAGTGTTGTAGTGGTAGTGGGTAAAATTAAGTTTAAGGATAAAATAAAATAAACCAACATTCTCTCATTTGATCATAGTGACATTTCCTTTATAACAAAGTATTATCTTCTAAGTATCATAATGTACTATATGTCTATCCAAAACAAACAACATAACAAATAAATTTATAATCTCTATGTTTATTCTAGAAATAGAAGTGTTTCTATGAAGTACATGCACTCCATGCCTAGTGTTAGTTACAAACTAAACATGCTACCAGAAAATTGCACATAGCAACAACAATACAATGGTTAACTTATTTATTAGTTAAAATGACAAATTTCATCTTCAACCTCTAAATGGATCTCTCGACTTGAATAAAAAAACATCAAACTCAATTTAAAAAATTTATAATTTTAACACAAAAATACAAGATTTTTACAGAAAACATGAATGAAAATTTATTTTCTTTATGATTTTAATTTTTTTTGCATCTAATCAATCAAAAGTGAACTTGAAAGTTTTCAAATTTACACATAAAAATATAAAATCAAAACATGAAATTGCAAGCAAGAGGTTAAACCACTCTAATACCAAATGTTAGAATTATATACATGTCTAAAAGAAATTATTTAAAATAGTGGAAACGAAAAAGAGAAAGCATATTAAAAAAAAAAAATATTTGATCCATGTCTTTTTTATCATATGTGAACTCTTCCCACCCAAGACTTTTGAGGATTATTTTATATTTCATCCTAACTATATTGGCTTCTCCACTTGACCACAACAAGCTTCCTTTACACCAACTACCCCTAAAAAAATAGGTATCATTTCCATCTCCAACCGATTTCTTAAGCCTATTTGAAAATCAGTTCAACTGAAAAATCAATTAACCTAGAATTTCCATACCTTTAAAATCTCTCAAATTTTTTATAGTTTTCCCTCGTATAGCTTTCTACAAATTCTATCTCATTTGACCTAATTATTTTTTTCTTTCCTCGCTCCCCATAAACTTTTATGAATTTTTTTCTAAAACTCATATACTACTTCAAATAGTTTTAACACTTCATTTATAGCTCTCAAATCCGTATAACTTTTATCTTCAAATGTTAATGTATCGTCGGCATATTGCACATGCTATATTTGATCCTCCTAATCACCAAACATAAAGCATGGAAATTTGTTAATTTCCAACATCTTGTGCATCATAATATTGAATCCCTTTGGTATCGACAAAAGCCATTTTCTTCTTGTTATTGTTTTGAACTCATGAAATTAACTTGGATCAGGAAAAACGGACTTTTGAGTCGATTGATTCGCATTCTTTAATGGGTACTAAATGCTCAAGTAAGAAATGGTGTTTCAAAGATGAATTTCAATGATGAATGTGCACTCCAATAAAGAGACATAAGAGAGAGAGAGATTATAAAAAGTGCAACTGGTCAAAATTGAAGAAAAATAGAAAATAAATATTTCCTCTATCCCTAATTATAAACGGACTTTGCAAAAGAAATTGCCCCTAAATATAAGTTATATTTCAAATTGCTAGATGCATTATTATTTATTTCAAATTTATTAATACAACTAATTTATCTTTGAAGACAATAAGTGAAAAGTTAAATACATCTATATACAAAAGGTATTTCAAGAACGTCCACACACAAAATAGACATATTTTATTAACTACCTATTTTCTCAATATATATTAAAACAAAAAACAAAATATGCTTATAAAAATAGACAGGGGAGTGAATAAATAAATAAATAATTAAAAGTATATTTTGTTTTAACCCTTAGAAGAAACAATATCATAAATAAATAAATATGTTAATGATTACACCATTATGTCGACCTCAATCCAAGGGTTCAAGATAATATCATAGTTTTTGAAATTCACATGTCTCAAAATCGAAGCGATGTTGCAACCGCACGATGGCTAGAAGCACAAGTATAATAATTGAAGAAAAAATGACATCCATTTTCCAAAATTCGACACAAATTAAAACATTGAAGCAAAACATTCATTATTCCAAAGTTACAAGTACAAAGTAAAAGGATGTTTACCTCAGTGGTACAAACTACAATATAGACAAAGAAAACTAAATAGGTACACAATTCTCTTCATCTTCAACGTTAATCTCTAGTTATATCTCAATATAAAAAGGAGTTTCTTCGACATCTCGAGGTGTGACTAACTTGCCATCGACATACATCACTTTCAGGGACATAATATTTTTGTTCCTTCTCAATGACTTCTGCATTCAACGTCTCATGTCAAATTGAGCAACCACTCTTCCAATAATAATAATCATATCATGGTATGGGGATGAAAACACTTAAATAATACCCAAAGATCCTCAAACGCCTATTGATAATTCCCAATGTTTGAGGGGAATACACGATCATCTCGAGGAAAATGAGTTTTCTCCATTTGTGTTCAAGTGAAGGGCAAAGAAAATGCCTCCCCCATGGCCACTCTCAAACTTCGTAGTCATCCATCATCAGACGAGAACAAGATGCCACTCCCCTCGCATTCCTCCTCGAAAATCACAAAATGGAGGGGAACATAAAGCAAAGAGATTAATTAAAATCTAAAGTTTGGAACCACCACTAAGGTCAAGAAGCCACCACTAGCGATGCGCGGAAACCTCTAGCATTATGGAACTACCCGGGCAAATCAAGAAGAACAACCCTAGGATGAAAGGTTAAAACAACAAGAAAGTATAAAATAATTGAGAATATACATTATAAAGTCAGGAAGAGCTTGACAAGAGGAAGTAGATCAACCACCGTGAAAAATAACAAAAACAACCGCGAGAAAACTCTCTTTAACAACACAAAACAAAACAAACTATGGGAGAAAAATACTCAAATAAAAGGCCCTTGTCTTGATAATAGAAGACTCCCATATTTATTGAAGAAGATACATAGGTAAATGAAGATCTAATCTCTTCAGTAACTCCCAAGGTGCCTCGAACGATACAACCCATGATAATCAGACATCATAGACTAGTCAAATGGGTACAACAGACAAACCATTTGTTGTCAGGGGAGAAAAGTGTGAAGTAACTAGAATATCACTAGAAGGGGGGTTGAATAGAGATATTCAAGGTTTTAAAAATTCTGTTTCAGTTTTAAACTACTGTCCTCTTTCAGAGGATGATTTATCAGATGATGTAAAGTTGAGAGAGAGAATAATGACTCACGAATTTTTATACTGGTTCACCCAATGAAGGCTACGTCCAGTCCTCACACTCTAGTGAGTTTTTTACTAAGTATCAAAAGCTATCAGCCTCTCACTGAGGTTGATTACAAATTGTGTATTCTTTAGCTTCACCAAGCTTACAATTCTTTCCTTCTGATGTCTCTTCAAGTGTTACTCACTTGAAGGTCTAAAGATGATATGAAGTAGTTTGATAGGAATTACTTTCTACAAAGATGAAACAAAGATCTAGTGTAAGATTATAGAAAGCTTGAAAGGAGATTGATAATGCTCTTGATAGCCTTTTGATATTTTTCTGTTTTTTGCTTGTGTAGTTCTTGTTTTGCTGAAGAAGAGCATCATTCCTTTTATAGAGAGAAGGAAACTTTCTCTTCAAGAAAATTTTCCTTTCTGACCGTTTTTTCAAGATGTAATGAACCTCACTGTTGTTTTGAATTTACAGCCTTGCCATTCTGTCTTATTACAGCCTGACACTTGGGAGGTTACTTCTTTACTTGTCTTTCCAGGAGGTTAGATCATTCCATATGTTTTTAACAACTGGTCAATGCTCTTTTATGGTTCCAAGACATGACCCTTCTCTGGTCGTGGATGATGCAACTTTTGATACTCTGGAACAGTTAGTTGTTCTTAATGTGAGAGGATGAATGAGCAGCTAGAAATTATCCTCTGGTAATTTCCTTTTGGTGTCTGAAGTCCACCTTATGGTATCTGACTTCTGATGTTTACTTTCCAGAGTTCATCTTCTGATATTTATCTTCTGGTGTGTATTTTCTGGAATTCATCTTCTGATGATTATCATGTGAAGTCCGTCTTTTGAGTTTTATCCTTTGATGTTCATCTTTTTATCCTCTGATAAGTTTCTTCTGAAATTCATCTTCAGATGTATATCTTCTTATATTTATTTATGATTTTCATCTTCTGATATTGGCCAATCTGGACTAGCAAACTGGTCTGCTGAGATCCTCTGATCTCGGCCAACACTGGGCCATTTATTCTGACTTTCTGGTTTCGACCAACACTGGGCCATTTATTCTGATCTTCTGATCTTGACCAACACTGGGCCATTTATTCTGATCTTCTGATCTTGGCCAACACTGTAATGGGTCTGGATTAGTTCTGGACAAAGGATATTTCAGTCTTGACCTTTTAGCTTATCTTCTGATTAATTCAGGACTGTTTTTTCACTTCACTGTCAGGCCATCTTCTGGTCAGAAGAACTTCTTGAATAAGTCTGACTTATGATTTCTTCTGGTATGGATCCAGTATTCCTCTGGCAGGCTTCCTTCTGGTCTGGTCCATGTCTCCTTCTGACTTTGTTTCCTTCTGATATGGGCTAGCAAAGATATCCTCTGATGATTTCAAGATGCATCCTTTGGTATCTTCTAGATGCATTATTTGGTGTTTTCAACTCTCAGGTTTTCTGCTTCAGCTTCTGGTTTTCTGTTCCAGATGTTTTGCTTCTGGTTTCCCAGATGTTCTGCTTCTGGTTTCCCAGATGTTCTGCTTCTGGTTTCCCAGATGTTCTGCTTCTGGTGTTTTCCAGATGTTTTGCTTCTGGTGTTTTAACTTCAGATTTTCTTTATGGATTAAACAGCTTTGTTTCCTACATGCATTCAATCTTCTGGACAGGAGGTTGCGATCTTTGGATCCTGTTCCTTTCTTAATACAAAACTTAAATGCACGCATTAGTGTAATCATAATCTTAAGATAGTTTTGTTATCATTAAAAGAGATTTTTTCTCAACAAAGTGAACCTCCACCTTGAGTATTTTAATAAGGTTAAATTGAAATTCAAAAATAAAATACTTGAATGTTATCAGACTTGTCAATATAACTGCAAAATTCAATATTTTTGCATTATTATTATTATTATTATTATCATTATTATTATTATTATTATTATTATTATTATTTTTGAGTAATAAAAGTTGAAAAAACGAAACGATGAGGTTCTACTTTTCTTGTCTTGGTGTTTCTCCACATACACACAAACTCTAATGTCTTCTTCAATGGAGGCCAGGATCTCATCTTCACTCGCCTTTCCATCTCCAAAACCCAACCAACTCTCAACAACCCTAACTGATTTCAATTCCCTCATCAACCATTTCACAACCCACCACTCTCCTCCCTTTGCCACAATCTCCGACCCGACCCGACCTAAACGAATCCCCCAAACCCTCCTAAAAAACCTCACCGTCCTCGAACGCGCATTCATCGGCGCATCCGCTGGCGGAATAGCCGGCGCATTCACCTACGCATGTCTCCACCCACTCGACACAATCAAAACCAAGATGCAAACGAAAGGCGCATCCCAAATTTACAAAAACACCCTCGACGCAGTTTCCAAAACGTTCACAACTAACGGAGTCCTCGGTTTCTACAGCGGATTCTCAGCCGTTGTAGTGGGGTCCACAGCTTCGTCCGCAATTTACTTCGGAACTTGTGAATTCGCAAAGTCGTTTCTGAGTGGTATCCAACACTTTCCGAAAGTACTAATACCGCCAACGTCAGGCGCGTTAGGTAACGTCCTATCGTCGGCGGTAATGGTACCAAAAGAATTAATAACACAAAGAATGCAAGCTGGCGCTAAAGGTAGGTCTTATGAAGTTTTAATTAAAATTCTCCAAAACGATGGCGTTTTGGGTTTATACAAAGGCTATTCAGCTACATTGTTGAGAAATTTACCTGCTGGTGTTTTAAGTTATTCATCGTTTGAGTATTTGAAATTAGCGGTTATGAAGAAAACGGAGAAGAATTATTTGGAACCGTTTCAGAGTGTGATTTGTGGGGCGTTGGCGGGAGCGATTTCGGCGTCGTTGACGACGCCATTGGATGTGGTGAAGACGAGGTTGATGACGCAGGCGCACGGGGAGGCGGTTGGGAAAGTTGCCACTGTTATGTACGGTGGGGTTTCGGATATGGTTAGGGAGATTTTGAGGGATGAAGGTTGGATTGGTTTGACTAGTGGTATGGGTCCTAGGGTTGTTCATAGTGCTTGTTTTTCTGCTTTGGGTTATTTTGCTTTTGAAACTGCTAGGGTTGCTATTTTGAATGAGTTTGTTAAGAGGAAGGAATTGGAGGAAGTTGTTGTTTCTAGTAGTACTTGAGTTTGGGAAATCGATTCGATTTGTTGCTTTTTTCTACAATCTTGTTAAATAGGGGCGGAAATTTGAATAAATCGCCATTGTTATAAGGTATGTTATTTTTAGTTTAATATGTTGTTTATAGAGGTGCTATAGCATTGTTGCGTAAGCGGCGTGATATAATTTGAAAACTACTATTTTCTGTTATTTGGGAATGACAATACTGGAATGTTGATGATATTTGAAGAGTTGAAATTGGTTTGTGTAGTTTATGATATGAACTGGTTGATCTGACATGAATGTGTTGATTTTGAAACTGTGTGTGACTGTATGGATTGTTGGCTGTAGTGCGTACCAATTAAACTCTTGTTGAAATATGTTTCTGAGAATTGTATAGATTGAACCATGTTAATATGTATTTCTCACAGTTATTGCATTTTGCTTGGATGTTCAAACATCTAACATATTGGATGCTTATTGGTATCTGTATCAATCTTTATCAGAATCTCTTCTAAATTAGACATGCCTCAACCTTGTGATAGATTAATATGTGTGGTTTTCAAATGCAGGGGTTAAGAACAAGTGAACAACCAATAATACTGCTATGCTATATGTTATTGTAGAATTTAACAAAATTTTTAGATAATAGTTTGGTTTTCATTAAGGGAAATCAGTCTCTTGACAGAATGGATTTAATGTTATTCTAAATCCTAACCCAAGAGCTTATTTCAATTGTTCACAATATCTTAATTCATTGGTACGAGTTTAGTGTTATAATCTCAAGAGAAGAAGTTCAAATATCTTCGAAGATAGTTGTAAAATGGTCATTAGTGTTACTTTAATTAATAATGATTTTCCCTTGTCCCATTTCTTTTTTTATAAAAAATTTAGCTTATTTCAATCCTTTAAACTCTAAAAATACTGAATTTCACTGATATTCACAATACAGATGGATAGTTTATTCTTGTTTAATATCCTAGCTGTACATTTAGTTGGGAGTTTGTCTACATATTTGAGTGATATATTGTTTTTATTTTAAGAATAGTGTTAAGTCATTGTTGGAGTTTAAGACTAGATTATGCATCCATGCATTATTATGAGTATGACCTACTGCAGAGTGTTTTTTGAATTTTATGTCGTAATTCAAAATTGCAATTTATAAAAAAATGTAGCATAATTTAGTATAATGTATTAGTATGTATTATGTGGTGATCAAGTGATGTTGTTCTTCATCATCACACTTTTCTAATCTCAGTCTCAACTTTTTGAAAATGGGCATTAATGTCAATTTGAATAATAAACAAAAATTCTCCTTCTCCAATTTTGTTTGTTTGTTAATATGTGCTAAAATTTTGGCAATATATATTTAAATAATCTACCATTTTATATTTAAATAAGTCAATGCACTTAAGCCAGCAAATGATATATAGTATACCAATATGGCAAACAGCCCCATTGGTAATTCATAGGAGTAAGAGCAGAACATGTTCATCATGCTAATAAGTGTGAGAGAAATGACTAACTATTTGTACCAATTATAACTGGTAATCTACCAATCTTTTAATTCTTCAAGAGATAAAGATATATAGCAAAATAAAATAAAAAGTCCATTTTTATTTTTTTATTGGTTCCATTTTAGTACAACATTGACGTTTTATTAGTTCAATTTTAGTTACGATAATGACATACTAAAAAATACAAATAATGACAAGTGATGAAAGTTCAAAAGAGAAACTAACAAAGTTTTTATATTATGATTAGGATAACTTCTCCACCTTAATTATAAAAGTTAGTGCTTGCAAGAACATAATGTGATCTTGTGCTACTATTTCTTGCTTCATAACTACAAGCCATCACCCCAAAGAGAGGAGACATATATACTACAAAATGGAAAAGTGAAAAGCAACATTATTTTACATGTGCACGAATGTGTGAAAGCATGTAAACCTAACTATATATGCAAATGATGTTTAATAACTCTTTATCTTTGATTATGCAAGTTTTTATCCACAAAATCAAATAACTTTTTATCCTTTTTACTTCTTTCCTTTGATTAAACATTTAAAATTAATATTTTAGAACCTAAGTTGGACTAGAATCTAAGTTATAACGAGAGTTTGTACAAGAAACAATTATTTGTACCAAACTATAATTGACAATCTACTAATCTAATATTTCTTTATGCGAAAAAGAAACATGGAGATAAAAAAATTCATTTTAATTTGTTTATTTTTTTAGTTTACTTTTAGTAAAACAATGACATTTTTATTGGTTCAATTTTTGTTACAACAATGAAATATTAAAAAATAACAAAAAAAATGATAAACTAATAAAGTTTCAAAAACCAAAATAGCAAAGACTTGTGTTGCATAACTTTCTATTTATATCCCCAATGAAATCAATTTTTATCCTTTGATTACGAGAACTTCTTTTCCTTAATTAGCTAGCCATAACCCCAAAGAGAGGATACATGTATGCTTTAAAAAGGAAAAGTGAAAAACAACTTTACTATACAAGTTAATGAATGTGTGAAAGCATGTGCCCTTAATTATCTATTCAAATGAATTAAATGATGTTTAATAACACTTTATCATTACATTATATAAGTTCATATCTACAAAGTCAAATAACTTTTTTATTTTTGCTACATCTATCCTTTGATTAAATGTGTGAAAATTAATCATTTTAAAACTGAAGTTGGACTAAAACCTTGAGTTATAAAGGGGGTCTTTGACTCAAAAAAATAAGTTATAAACGGTGTGACACTACAAGGAAATTGATTTTTAGTGGCAGATAAAATTTGTCACTAAAAGTAAAAAATTGTAGGTCTAATATTTTGAGTGACACTCGGATTCACTATCAATTTTAAGGGGACGCTTTGCTATGCACTGAGGACTGTCACTACATATTTGAGGACTGTTATTACATATTTGAGGACTGTCACTACATGTTTTTGATTTCTACCTACTATAATGACTGTCACTAAATACTAAATAAATATAAATAAAAAATTGATCTATTCCTATAGTATTGTCTGTCACTAAAACTTATTATTATTATTATTTATTAAATTAAATTTATTTTTATCTCATTACTAATTGTAATTCTACATTATTAATACAAGTAAATTAAATTTAAATTTCTAATTTATTTTTATTAATTATTTCCATTGAAACTTACAATAAAATATAATTTAATTTTACTAATTCCATTTAATGCATTTACTTGCATTACTAGCATTTTAATTATAGCAATAACTAACATGAGTATCATATCCTTGTGGCAATATTAAAATGAAATTATGAGCATTAAAAATTTATGAAAGAAATTATAGTTGATTTTCCATAACCACTTACTCTAACTAATGTCAATATTTTACTTAGATGAAACTTT
This sequence comes from Cicer cuneatum, assembly GCA_037974295.1. Lineage (NCBI taxonomy): Eukaryota > Viridiplantae > Streptophyta > Magnoliopsida > Fabales > Fabaceae > Cicer > Cicer cuneatum. The sequence goes on along the minus strand of JBBPBO010000002.1, from coordinate 14,416,388 downwards.
AGACAAAAATCATTTAGGATCACACTTTTTTGATCTTGATGGATACAAAAATTCAACATTCTTAAATTCAACTTATCCTAATACTTTCTCTAAAATCTCTCATTCCATATTTTCATAATCTATCTTTGGAACTCTATTTATCATTTCCATTATTCTTTGTCTTGCAACACTTGCTTATGAGAAATACTTCAGATTTGATAAACCAACTCCTAAAGCCCTGTCACACAATAAAAAATATATAATTAATAAAAATCATAAAAAAAAGACACCACTTCAAAATCACGATCAAGTCATAATATTTGATACTTTTGAGAATCGCAATCAAATATGATTGACGAAGTCTCATTTATAGTAACTGAGACTTAAAAATCATGATGACACGATCATAACCGCAGTCACATATCATTTAGGTTCGACTGAATCCGCTCCTGATCATGCTCATATCAAACATCAAACCACTATCCTTCCACTCCACCCTCGCTAACATTGATGAAACGTATTTATGTGGAAGGGGTGTCATGGTCTGTGAGTGAAAAATATATACTAGCACGTGAGTCAATGACATTATTCATAAAGCATACATATTATGATTTTTTTACAAGAAGCCTAGTACCTTACAAGCATTACTAGCCCATTAGCAAGCAAAACATCTGTGAAGACATCAAATATGCAGTAGACTGGGGCAATACTCATCCAGAGAAAGTAATCAGTCTATCTATTAATTCCTTCCACCATCATACTCTAATGTTTGCTCATATATATATATATATATAATATCAATATATTATATTTTTGGACAAATTAACATCTCCACTATAATGTTTCTGTCTTGTTTTAAAATTGATCAGTCTTAAGATGTAATAAATATGTTTGTGAACAACTTTGAACTATCTCAAGTAAAAAAACACATAGTGTGCTCAAGTAGACTATTCCTGGTTATCTCAAATAAACCAGAATACCGACTATTGATCATAACAACAAATTTTGTATGAATTACAAAATATCTATACAATATCATTGAAGGAAAATACATGTTAAGAAAAATTACATGATATTATTTTAACAAAATCCTTCAATCAAATTTGCGCTTGAAGATGAAAAACTCCATATATGTTTTTTTGCTCTACCACTATCTTTTATCTGAATATGAAAATAGAAGAACTTCAAATCAATTTTAAAATATTAAAAACTAAAATCAATCAAATCATTCAAACACTGCAAATTGCTAATAGAGGAAAAATAATTTTCACTTACTCGTGAATCCCTAAATCGTAAATTGCTGAATCGTAAATTGTAAATCGCTGAATCGTAAGAGAAATATGATTAAATGAAAACAATTGAAGATGAATACATATTGAAGAAGAAATTGATTGAAGAGGAAATTGAAGGAATTGATTGAAGATGAAATCGAAAAAATGATGAAGAAATTGGGAAAAACTTCTTTAATGGGAAAATAAGAATTGAAATCGGGAAAAACTTTAATAATCTCTGAGATGAAATAGGGAAAAAATTTGAGAAGAGCTTTTGAAGATGAAATAGGAAATTGAAATGGGAAGACCTTTTGAGCAAATTTGAGAAGGAAATACAATGGAAAAAAAATTATGAGATGGAAATGGGAAAGAAAGGGAATAGATATTGTTGGGTGAATTGATGTTTGAGTGAATAAGTGAATACTTTTTTAGATGTCAATATTTAAGTTTTTTTTTTAAGTTAATAGGATGTATCGATATTAAATGAAAACTGTGACATTTTATATGTAGCTAAAAGTAACTATAGTAATAAATAAAGAGATATCATTAAATGTCACAACAAATTTTGTTTTTAGTACGAGCATAAGAGCAACTATTTATACCGACTAGAATTTATAATCTACCAATCTATTACTCATTTGACTAGAATTTATAATCTACCAATCTATTACTCCTTTAACTAGAATTTATAATCTACCAATCTATTACTCCTTTGAGAAAAAAGAAATAGCAAAATATAAAAAGATGTATCAAAATTTTTATTGGTTCAATTTTTAGTTATGATAGTGACATATTAAAAAATACCAAAAATGATAAATAAACAAAGTTTAGGAGAGAAAATAACAAAGACGTGTGTTGGACAATTTTTTATTTCTATCTCTAGTGAAATCAATTTTTTATCTTTTGCTTGTGATAACTTATTCTCCTTAATTAGCAAAGTTACATCTTTCAATCACATCATGTGATCTTGTGCTATAGTTTCTTACTTCATAGGTACAAGCCATTTTAATTTATACGTTGATACTATACAAAGGAAAAGTGAAAAGCTATTTTAATTTATACGTTGATGAGTCTATGAGAGCATGTGCCCCTAATTATCTATGCATAGGATGTTTAATAACTCTTTATTATCCTTTTATTATGCAAGTTTCATCTACAAAGCCAAGGAATTTTTTTCCTTGCTTGCTTGATTCAACAATTGAACTATAGTTTCAATTTTGATTCAATAGATTAATTTAAACTTTTGTATAAAAAAAATATTATTTTATCACCTCTAAACACTAAAAATAAAAAAATATAAAACACATAAATAAAATATAAGAAAAAATAAAAATCACAACTATATTTTTTATAGAGGTTCATATACTTATTCTCACAATTAAAAAATACATTCAAATAGTTGATTTGTAATGAAAAAACAAAATTCCAACAGTTATGTTAATCGATCAACACAGGATATGAATTAATTCATAGTAAATATGTATGATATACGTCCAAAGATATTTTCATAAAAAAAGAAAGAGATATGTTAAAAAAAAATATGATTTTGTGTAAAACCCTAGTTACTTCCTTATTTTTCGTGATTGTCTTTTTGTTCGTACTTTTTTTTTCTGTCGTATAAACATAATACGTCATAAAAAAAAAACTATATATTGTTTTTCTCTTTTCACGCTTCACTCACTTTACAATCACATCAATTCTTCTTATTCTCCCTTTTCATACTCTTCAATTTTCTCATCAGATAAACCCTTCAATTCCACACCATGGTTAGTTTTTTTTTTTTAATTCTTTCTTTTAGTTTCAGTTTATGCATCTCAAAGTGAATTTATAGATTATTGTTTCACTTTTTTGTTGTACGTGGAATTTTTAAGAATCTCTCTCTCTCTCTCTCTCTTTTTATATATATCTTCTCTGAACCTTTTTGTATTGAGAAAATGTTGAATTTGATTGAATTAGGGTAAATAACGTTGAGTGATTAAGGGGTTTGGAAAATGGGTTTTTAGGTGGTAAAAGTTTCTTGTTTGGTTTTGAATTTTTTTCTTTTTGGAATCATTCTCTTTGTTTTGAGTTATAGTTTTTTGTTAAAAAGATGATTTTTTTTGAATTGGGGTTTTGGGAAAAGGTTGAAGATGAATGAATTCTTTCTGAATTAGGGTATATAATGCACGAATGATTAATGGGTTTGGAAAGGGGTTTTATGTGGTGAAAGTTTCTTTTTCGGTTTTGAGATTTTTTCTATTTTTTTGTTTTGTTTTTGATTTTGTTGTTATTCAAGATTAAGGACATTGATTTGAATGTATCTGTAAAGTTAGGATTGTACTTTGTGATTTTTGTGTCATGTTTAAAATCTCAATAGATATTAATGAAATTGTAGATTTTTAATAATCCCTTAAATTGGAATGCCGCATCATAGCCATAGAATGTCTATATCATAGAACGCGGTTTTGGAGTGCATGAGATGAGTGTTGGTTTGTGCATGTTGTAATTCTTGTTCTTTTATCGTTTTTAAAGTTACCGATCTTATTCTGTACTCAACTCTGTTTAAATGAAGAAAATTATGTTAAGTTGGTGAGTATAGTATAGAACTCATCCAAGGTTTCATGTTGATGGAAATTGCTCTATTTGAAACAAATTGACTTTGTCTCTTTGTACGGTGAAGTTTGGTTGAAATTTTCGTGAAATTTGAATAAGTTAGATGTGTCAGGCTTGAATTGTGAACAATGCATAGGCCCACCCAGCCTTCTGCTGAAACTTAGTTACTTTTTTAAGAGTGGGAGCAACAAGCATAATAATATAGACCACTTGTTCATAGAATCTCTGATTCTATTGCATAAAAAGTAGAAGTTCTAATACTATTGCTATTGCTATTTCACTATGTCATGAATCAGCTGTTTCCAAAGCATTAGTTGTTAGGTGAGAGACATGAATGGTTTTATATCTAACACCTTGCTTCATGTTGTTTATTTGCAGGATAGGAATTTTCAAAACAATTATAGAGGTGGCTGGAATGATATGCCATTCAATGATTTTAGTCAAGGCCATTTTAACCACCCTTACCAAATTCCCAATGATCGGGGTCATCACTATGCTGAGAACAAGCACTTACATCATCAAATGTCAGAACACTGTGCTGATAACAAGTTCTTACCACATCATGCGCGACAGTATTATCCCGATAATAAGTCTTTACCACATCAAATGCCAGAAAAATATGCTAACAAGGGTTTACCACATCAAATCCCGGAACTAAATATTCCTAATGTAGCCTCACCCCCAGTACAACGTCCACAACATGCACCGGAATATTATGCCGATAATAGGTATTTACTGCATCAAACGCCGGAACACTATACTGGTAAGATGCACGTACCACATCAAATGCCAAAAGAATATGCTGACAAGGGCTTACCACATCAAATCCCAGAACGAACTATTCCTAATGTAGCACCGCCCCCAGTACAACATCCACAACATGCATCAGAATATTATGCCGATAATAGGTATTTACCGCATCAAACGCCGGGACACTATACTGATAAGATGATGCACGTACCACATCAAAAGCCAAAAGAATATGCAGACAAAGGCTTACCACATCAAATCCCGGAACCAACTATTCCTGCTGTACCCCCACCCCCAGTACAATATCTACTACAAAAGATACATTGTGAAATTTGTGATGTTATATTTCATCGCAAGAACTTGAAAGAACATAATAATGGAAAGAAACATCGAGGAATTTTAGAACTACGTAAGCGATTAATGAAACATAAAACTTCAAATGGACAATATAGTAGAGAGATTCCAAATACTCAAATGAATCATGTAGCTCAACCTATGAAAGTTCCAAAAACTAAGCAAAATGGGTGCTCTGTAGAAAATAAGAGTTATGAAGCTCGTAGACTCAGGTACAGGGACTTTCCAAATGAAGGGTCTAAAAGGAAACACAGGGATAACACTTGTGCAAAGGATTGTGGTTTGATGGCAAAAAATGTGAGTTATGATGCTCGTAGTTTGGAATACAAGAAAGTTCCAACTGAAAGGTTTGAAGGGAAAAATGGGGATAACACTGGTGCAAAGGATTGTGGTTTGAAGGAAGAAAATGTGAATTATGAAGCTCCTAATTACAAGGAAGTTCCATATGAAGGGTCTAAAAGGAAACTCGGGGATAACACTGGTGCTCTGGATCGCAGTTTCAAGGCAAAAAATGTGAGTTATGATGCTTCTAGTTCTGAAGTTCCAACTGAAAGGTCTGAAAAGAAAAACACGGATAACACCTGTGCAAAAGATCATGGTTTTAAGGTAGGAAATGCGAGTTATGAAGCTCCTAGTTACAAGAAAGTTCAAGCTCAAAGGTTTAAAAGGAAATTCAGGGATAACATTGGTGCGAAGGATCATGGTTTCGAGCACAGAATTGGAGGTGCCACAGGAGGTAAATACATGAAGATGAATGATGGGATAAGAAGGCCCATGAAATCATCAAAACCTAAGGTCAATGCTCTGTCAAATTCAGTCAAATCTCCTGTCCAAATGCCTGAGTTAACACCACCATCAGGGCATGTGGCTTCTCCTATAATGGAACCAATCTCAGTAGAAGAATCTAGTTTCGATCCACAGTTTCAGCATGTCTCAGACTCACTGAGTCAAGAGTCCAAAGGCAAAGAACATCATGAGCTTCAAGATACTACTATGGAAATGAATGATCAGCAACAATCAACCCCAGTAGAGTTGAATGCCTCAGCAAGCTCTAATATTAGTGCCCGGGCAGAATATATGAATTGTGACTTTGCACCAATAGCAATGCCAGAAGGAAAAGAACATGATGAGATTCAGAACTATGCTGTGGAAACCAATGATCAGTTGCAATCAATCTCAACGGAGTTGCATGCCTCTGCAGGTTCTAATGTTAGCACTGTGGCTGAAGATAAATGTTCTGACTCTGTTGCAATAGCGATAGCATCACCACAAGGTCCTGTGACTTCTCAGGTATTCACACCATCACCAACAGTTGGATCAAGTTTCAAACCCAAAATTCAAATTGATTCACAGACAGAAGTAGTAGAAAGTGAAGAACATCACGAGGTTCAGAATTGCGGTGTGGAAACAAATGATCATTCTCTTGCAGGTTCTAATACTAATAGCCCGATTGAAGACACTTGTTCTGATTCTGGTGCAATAGTAATAGCACCACCACAATCTCCCATTGCTTCTCAGGTATCCACACCAGAAGCAGTGACAGTTGTATCAAGTTTTGAACCCAAAAGTCGACAAATTATATCGACAGAAATGTCAGAAGACGAAGTTCTTAATGAGATTCAAAATCATACTGTTGATTCAAATGATCAGCAACAATCAATCTCAATGGTGGGTCACACCCCTGCTGGTTCTGTGAATTCTGATTCTGCAGCAATAGAATTAGTTATAGAACCACTTGCATTCAAACCACCACATGCAGTGGAGTCAAGTTTTGAACCCCTAACTGAACAAGTATTGGAAGCCATAGCATGTTCTGAGAGCCAAAATCCTACTGAGGAAACAGATATTCAACCACTCGCATTAGTTTTAGTGGAGATGGCCCCTTCAGATGGAAGTCATCAAGCTGAACTTGAGATGCGTGTTTCCGACACTGAGTTAGGGATAACTCAATTTTCTCAGGTGTTTATTATTTTACAATTTCCAGTGAAAGTATCAAATATTACTGTACTTTTTTCTTAAAATATGTGCTTTTATAAATCATTGTAGTAAAACTTTGCTTACTTGTTGCAGGTCCCTGTTTGTCTTAAATGTGGTGATGAAGGCTTTGTAGAGACGTTGGTATATTGCAAGAAATGTGAAGATTATTCACTGCATAGGTACTTGTTACTTTTTCTTTCCATCTATGCTTGCATGTACTTGTAGATAAATTTAATTGTCGTACTTTGCTGCATAATAAAAAATTCAACCACTTTTATTTCTATCAGGAAATGTGACTCCAAAGAATATTGAAATGATATACATTGCTTTGCATCCATACCCTGAAACTTTTTATTTCTATCTCATCTTAATATGTTAGTAAAATTGCCTGGGAAATTATGATTTTAGCAGGTTTTCATCGTCGCACTCAAGTAGCAAATGCATCTATTTTTATTGCAAATATGGTCATGCTTTTAAATTTCTACTGGTTTGAAGGTGAATTCTAAAGACGAAAATAAGGGTAATATGTATCTGAAACATGATTTAGATGCATAACTACCATTCTCTTCGTTTGAGTCGGTGAACAACTCATTTGTATCAATAATACGCCAAACTTTCATTTCAGCATCAGAAGTTTAGTGATTTTATCATGCTGTTTTATTTAATTTTTCCACATTCTTTCTATACACTTGAACCTTTTTCATTTTATATAGTTGTAGCTTCACATTCTTAAATGCCTTTTGGCCTCATACACCTCAACTTCACCTTTTCAGGTATTGTTTAGACGGGCCTGTGGTTTTTACCGACGAGGTTATTTGGTTTTGTGAGGATTGTGAAGTAAAGGAAGTTCACACAGCTTATCCTGATCAGTGTACTCTTCCTCTCCCATCTCGAACGAATGACACCGCAGTTGATTCTAGTGAGGATTGTGTGACTGTCATTGTTCCACAGCCTGTTGCTGATCCAATCTGGAGGTAAGAAATTTGTTTCACAACTTCTGTTACCTTCTTTTGTTACTCAATGAATTTTGTAGTTGCTATCTATGAAGCACCGACACAGACATCACACTGACATTGACATGTAGACACCAATAATACTTTAAAAATAGACGTGATTAAATGTAACGTATGTCAGTGTCATGTCACAGACACTGGACATGCCTTCGTTCAAAGGTATTAGTGCACTGAGATAGACATGACACTAACATTAACATGTAGACATCAATGATAATTTAAAAACATGTGATTAAATATAACATGTGTCAGTGTCGTGTCGGTGTCAGAGACACTGGATCCAAGGTGTCAGTGCTACATACTGAGGTGAAAGCATTGTCTGAAGTTGAATTTTTCTGGCCAATAGGGGAAGTTTGAAGCTTTACAATCCAAGGTTAGATGATACAGTTACTAGACTAATGGGCCATTTGTCCACTTTAGCATGCCCTAAAGTTCTTGAGAAGGCAAGACATCTCCCTAATGTGCTTTATCCAGACTTGCTTCAAAGATCAGCTGTGTGGCCAGAGAGTTTCAAGAAATGTGGACCAAATAACCAGAGCATTGCCATTTATTTCTTTCCTCAAAATGAAAGGTGACATTTTATACAAACTTAACATGTTTTGATTTGATAAACTTTTTATTTTTTTAATTATGTTTTCACTACTTATTATAGAAATGTTACTTTCATTTTCATTTTGTTATCTGTTTTCAAGTATTTGTATGAAGACATCAAAAACAATCTTTTTATGGATTTAAACGATATGCATTGGCAGTGTAAACGAAAACCAATTTTACATTGGCATTCTATCAATATTTTTTTGTATTTTTAAATTAATGGTATAATATGGAAAAATGGAGGGCTCCTTTTTTATTATGCATATGCATATGAAACTCTATTTTTATTGTGTTTACTTTTTTTTTTTTATAAATATTTGAAAACATGAAACAATGTAGGAAGAAAACATTTTGTTTATAATTATTAAAAAAAAGTATAATTTTCTTTTTCAAACCAAATAGCTCTTAATATGATTTTTCTATGCTCTCATTTAGACTTGTATTAAATTAAATGTTAATGTCTTGTTACAGAGTTGAGAGGTCATTCGATCAGTTGGTTGATGAAATGATTACCAATGACCTTGCCATAAGAGTTGGTGTTGAAAAAGCAGAGCTTTTAATTTTTCCTTCTACAGTGCTCCCAACCCAATACAGGAGTAAGTTACATTACATTACATATATGACAAATTTTAACGGGGACGGTGATTAAAAATTACTCGAATTTCTAAAGATGATCGACGACAGTATTGGAAGTGTAAATTAACAGCTCTACTTATCTTTACGACTAAGACGGTGACATGATTGTTGTCGATTTAACGTGTTGTGTTTGAGAGACAGATTTGTTTTAACTTTATTTTTATTGAATTGACTTCAATCGAGTTATTGTCTTAGGTATAAAAATCAAGAGAATTGTTTTGAGGAGTGTCGTCGATTCTCGTTAAAATTTTGGATGACTTTTAACCACCTGTCTATGTGATGGTGGTCCACTGTAGCATCTCGACTTTAATGTTTGTTAATTGTGTCTAAATATTTATGTTACTCATTTTGCAGGATTTCAATCAAAATATTACTTGTGGGGAATTTTCAAAAGAAAGCAAGCATCAAATCCAAGACCAATGATGCATAATGCTAGTGTCTTTGAATAGTTTGACGAGTAGTGGTAATTTTTGTATTATTAATGCATAGTAGTAATGTGTATCTAACCATAATTTATGTATGTATGCATCCTAACAGTTTCACTCATCACCCTTTTGTTAATGTTTTTCTTAAAAGTTGGTGCTTTTATTTTTGTAAGTATTTTTTAAGAATTTTATGATAATTAAAGATGGTTTTCTGGAGCAGAAATAGTATTTCAATACACATTTATATTCAACTATGTATTAATGATTAAAAGATTAGGCTAAACGAATTAATTCTTGTAGAAACATGTAGAATTAATGTTCTTCAACCTTACATTTTAAAATGTAAAATTAAGTATATGGTCTTTTAACTTTGATTCATTTTGTGGGTTGGTTTATGAAGTTTTTTACTCATTTTTTAGATTGGTTTTTGAAGTTTTTTTCTTTCTCTTTTACGGAATTGGTTTTTTTAAATTATATTATTTTTAAATCGTTAGTTCTTTGTCTCATTTTCAGCAATTATAAGTTAAATTGAAATCATCTGAACATAAAAAATTCTACTAATTGCTACAATAATGTCACTCACGATAATCTTTTAGAAAATCTCTATTAAATTTTATAAACTATCTACATTTTTTGATGTTTTCTACGACTAATGTATAGTCTCTGTAAACTTGGCAATGAAAACATATTCACATGTTCAATATTATTAACTTGTGGCGATTTTTGAATTATATCTTAAAATTTTATGATAATAATTTAAGAAAATTGTTAAAATTAAAAAATACGCATCATTTAATATAAATTAAAGGTTAATTGTACCGATTAAATATAACATGAAAGACCAATTCAAAAAAATAAACTTAAAGCACTAGTTCTAAAAATAGTCAAAACATAAATAAACGTAAGCATAAATTTTACCTATTTTCAATGTCTTTCATTCATTTCTAAACATTACACATTCATTCAATTTTTAACTACACACTAGCCCAAAAATATAGTTGGTTTTTTTGCAACCGTGATTCTGCAAATTGAAAATAAGAACAATATTCTTTGGTGATTGTTAATTCAATCTTCCATTTTAACTCACGAATTGTAAACTATTCTCCCTTCGGCATGTGCCATATTCTTTTACAAGTTGCATCTTTCTTTCATAATCAACTTCATTGATTCGCAAGTTTGAACTAAAACTTATTAAGGTCTAAATCAAATTCAAACAAAATCTTGATAAAAAAAAATAAAAGACTTATTAATATTTTTTTTTTACGTAAAATGTCTTTTTAATAAATAGAAAAATTATATTTATCTTACCTCTCAATCGAGGTTTCAGTGATTACATATGTTTAGAGAAAGAAACTCTTTTCGGTCAGAAATTTTTGTATTGAAATATTATCCCTGTTTTTATCTTCTTTATAAAAATATAATTCATCTTCTTTATTTTAGATTCTCTTAGTTGAATTTGATCGTTGTCTCACCTGTTTCTTTTTATATTTTTATCTTATATATTATTAATATCTAGTGGTGCATATAATTGTTAAGAGTCAAAAGGTACAAATCTAATTGAAATGATGGACACTAGTGATGCTATCACACCTTCCTTTTACTTTTAAAAAAAGAATATAGCTTGAATTTGTCTTTGTCTATCTTGTTTGACACTACTACGTGTGGGGTCCACGGTGGCTCTTGGGGTAAAATAAAAACAACATATATAGACACAGTTTCCAAAAATTCAAGAAAATATTGTTAATTTTTTTTTAAGGAATTGTTAACATTATTTTTGAAAACAATGATTAAAAAACAAACGGTGCAAATAGTTAACAATAAATATTTATTCTGTTAAGAATATCAAATTTAATAAGTATTTCTGAAGAAGTTAAATATATATATAGTAAATAGATGTTGTTGATGTGAAGGGCACCATGCCAGCTTTAATTGTATTTTTTTCACTGTTATTTTGTGCGGCTTTATCATTTGTCTTTACTTTTAACTTTAGAGGCCATTTCTTTTTTAATATAACTTGAATTTGTCTATGTCTATTATGTTTTGGTTTGGACACATCATTTGAACAATGAAGGTTTAAAAAGAAAATAAGAGAATATGTTACAATCGGTTCATTCTTGTAATTTTTTTACAAAGTTTGAGCACCAAAAAGAAGCTTAAAAGAAGATGGAGAATCCTTTCTGTTATGATTTCATGCTTTTGAAAGATCCTTCCTCATGTATTAACCATATGTTGGTCATTTTCTTTGATTTGTTCATGCTGATGATGCTGTCATTCATCATGTTCCTGAAGTTTTCCTCAAGACCCTTTTGGAGTCTAGTAAAATATTCAAACTTGCAGCTAGTTACTGCCATAACCAATGGCTCTCTTGGGTTGTTGCATTTATGCTTAGGAATTTTGGTTTTAGAGGAGAAGTTAAGAAAAACACACAATGTATTTCCTCTTAACTGTTGGTTGCTAGAACTCTTTCATGGATTCACATGGTTGTTTGTAAGTTTAACTATAAGTCTTCAGATAAAACAACTCCCAAGATCATGGTTGTGGCTTTTTTCTAGTCTCATATTCTTTGTTTCATGTATATTATGTGTTTTTTCCATCTCTTATGCAATTGGAAGTAGAGAACTATCTCTCAAGGAAGCTTTAGATGTTCTGTCGTTTCTAGGCGCAACGATACTTCTGGTATGCACTTACAAAGCATGTAAATGTGAAGATGAAGTTGACAGAGACACTAGTGAAAGGCTTTATGCTCCCTTAAATAGCCAATTCAATGATGTTGTACCTACTAGCCATGTAACTCCATTTGCTAAAGTTGGATTATTTAATAAGATATCTTTTTGGTGGTTGAATCCATTGATGAAAAGGGGTCAAGAGAAAACACTTGAAGATGAAGATATCCCAAAGTTAAGAGAGTCTGACCGTGCCGAAAGATGTTATTCGTTATTTGAAGAACAGTTGAACAAAAGAAGCGAAAATGAATCGTCATTCCATTCATCGATTTTATCGACAATAGTCTTGTGCCACAAGAGAGAGATTTTGGTAACTGGATTCTTTGCTTTGATTAAGGTACTCAGTCTATCTTGTGGTCCTTTACTTCTGAATGCCTTTATATTGGTTGCTGAGGGTAATGAAAGTTTCAAATATGAAGGTTATATATTGGCTATATCACTATTCTTTATAAAAATCATAGAATCCCTATCACAAAGACAATGGTATTTCCAAAGTAAACTTGTTGGGATGAAAGTTAGATCAGTACTTACTGCAGCCATTTATAAAAAAATATTAAGGCTATCCAATTCTTCTAGATTGATTCACTCAAGTGGTGAGATAATGAATTATATGACTGTAGATTCTTACAGAATTGGAGAATTTCCATTTTGGTTTCACCAAATATGGACAACAATCCTTCAACTGTGTATTGCATTAGTAATTTTGTTCCGCACAATTGGACTAGCGACACTGGCATCGTTGGCAGTGATAGTTATCACCGTGCTATGCAACGCTCCATTAGCTAACTTGCAACACAAGTTTCAAAGCGAACTGATGGTGGCGCAAGACGAGCGATTAAAGGCTAGTTCAGAGGCTCTTGTGAATATGAAAGTGTTGAAGCTATATGCATGGGAAACACATTTTAAAAATGCTATAGAAAAGTTAAGAAATGCAGAACTTAAACTGATATATGCAGTGAATTTAAGAAGAGCATACCTTGTTTGTCTCTTTTGGACTGCGCCTATATTGGTGTCAGCTGCTTCTTTTCTAGCATGTTACTTCCTAAAAGTTCCTTTGCATGCAAGTAATGTATTCACATTTGTGGCAACTTTACGCCTTGTTCAAGAACCAATTACAAGCATCTCTGATGTTATAACAGTTGTAATTCAAGCAAAAGTTGCATTTGATCGGATTGGTAATTTTCTCGATGCATCAGAACTGCAGAGTGTAAATTTGAAAAAAATGTGCCTTAATGATAACTTCAAAGGCTCAATTTTATTCAAATCTGCTGAATTTTCATGGGAATGTAATGTATCAAAGCCAACACTAAGAAACATAAATTTAAAAGTTGGAAATGGACAAAAGGTGGCTATTTGTGGAGAAGTTGGCTCAGGCAAATCAACTCTCTTAGCAACAATTCTTGGAGAAGTTTCTAAAACAAAGGGAACTGTAAGCTTTTATTCTCTTTTTACTACAATACACTCCTAAATCAGTGTTTGATTCTTTATTCTGAATTACAGATTGAAGTTCATGGGAAGTTTGCATATGTTTCTCAAACAGCATGGATACAAACAGGCACAATACAGAAAAATATTTTATTTGGATCTGAGTTGGATGATCAAAGATATCAAGAAACACTTCAAAGGTCTTCACTGGTAAAGGATCTTGAGTTGTTTCCTTATGGAGACCTCACTGAAATAGGTGAGAGAGGAGTTAATTTAAGTGGAGGTCAAAAGCAGCGAATTCAACTAGCTCGCGCTCTTTATCAGAATGCTGATATATATCTATTGGATGATCCTTTTAGTGCTGTTGATGCACATACTGCAAAGAGTTTATTTAATGTATTCATATCTTTTCTTCAAATTTTATATGTAACCATATGTGTCAGTGTCAATGTCGTGTTGTTCTTTACTCAAAGATGGTTTTGAAACTTGACAGGAATACATCATGGAAGGACTCAAAGGGAAAACTGTCTTACTGGTCACTCATCAAGTCGACTTCCTCCCAGCATTTGATACTATTTTGGTAAGTTCATTCATCTTAAAGCAAGTAAGAAGGACTCAAAGTGCTGTTAATGTTATTGTTGTTGTTGCCTACATGTAACCATTAAATTTAATTATAAATTTTGAAGACACTAATTTAATTATTTTATTTTATTTTATTTATAGTTGATGTCTAATGGGGAAATCCTACAAGCTGGTTCATATCACCAGCTATTGACCTCAAGCCAAGAATTCCATGACCTTGTCAATGCTCACAAGGAGACTGCTGGTTCTAACCAGCTTGATAATGTTACTTTTTCTCAGAAATATTCAACTACTAGAAAAATTACACAAGCTTTTGAGGAAAATCATATTAAAGAAGCAAATGGAAATGAATTAATTAAACAAGAAGAAAGAGAGAAAGGAGACACAGGGTTGAAGCCTTACTTACAATATATGAATCAGATGAAAGGCTACATTTTCTTCTATGTGGCTTCATTTTGTCACCTTATTTTTGTTCTTTGTCAGATATTACAAAACTCATGGATGGCTGCAAATGTCGACAATCCTCTCGTTGACACGTTGAAATTGCTTTTAGTTCATTTCCTGATCGGAGTTTCTTCCACAGTTTTCTTGCTCACAAGATGTCTACTTGTAGTTGCTTTGGGTCTTCAATCATCAGAATTTTTATTTTCACTGTTGATGAACTCTCTCTTTCGCGCACCAATGTCATTTTATGACTCCACGCCATTGGGAAGGATACTTAGTAGGGTGAGGTTAATAAATAGCTACACTTTTTGCTAGTTTCACCCCTGATTCTTCTATAAGTTATGTGAACTGAATTCACATAATCTACGTGAACTTAGTTCACATTCACGTATGTGGTAAAATAAGTTCACGTAGATTACGTGAATTCAATTTAAGTAACTTATTTGGGTTTAACTGGAAAGAACAGGGGTGAAACTAGCAGTAATGAAATAATTATTTTCCTTACTATGAAATGGAAGAGAAGAAACAACATTCTAACTGTTAGTTTCATGTTTAGGTGTCTTCTGATCTTAGTATTATGGATCTTGACATTCCATATAGCATTGCATTTGCTGTGGGAGGCACAATAAATTTTTACTCTAGTCTTACAGTTTTGGCAGTTGTTACATGGCAAGTCTTGATTGTGGCTATACCGATGGTGTATGTTGCGATTCGCATGCAGGTAATCAACAGATTCTTCTTTCAACTAACATAAATCGACTCTAACATTGTCAAAAGTGCAGATCGCAGAAAATAGTGGATTGTTCAATTAATTCCGCCATGCTAAAGGGCTATAGTAACATGTTGTACACAATAATGTATTGTGGAGCAAATTTATTATGAATCATTTACACAATAATCATATTTCTTCATATTCTTTTCCATATTTGATCTAAAACTCATAATTTTAACCAAAAGCAAATACCATAACACATTTTTTGTGTGTTTTAAGCAGAGATACTACTTTGCCACAGCAAAAGAAGTGATGAGAATGAGTGGCACAACAAAATCCAATTTAGCAAATCATGTAGCTGAAACTGTTGCTGGAACTATGACAATAAGAGCTTTTGAGGAGGAAAATAGCTTTTTTGAGAAGAATCTAGATCTAATTGATATTAATGCTAGTGCATCATTCCACAATTTTGCCTCAAATGAGTGGTTGATCCAAAGGTTAGAAACAATAACTGCAGTTGTTCTTTCCTCTGCAGCACTTTGCATGGTTATGCTTCCATCCGGGACTTTCACATCTGGTGAGTATGTTTGGACGAGATAATTGGATTTTTTAGAGAAATTTGAATCCTAAGCAATTCAAATGCTTAAATTGAATTTCTCTAAATTTTGTTGTATGAATAAAAATATTGTTCTTTTAAAATTGTTATTTTTATAAATTTCAAAAGTTTTGGGACAAAAATGAAAATTAAATTTGGGTCAACTAAAATTTTGAAAAAGTTGAGGGACTTTTTGCAATTTTTTAGAGACCAAATTTCAAAATTTTTGGGACTAATTTACAAAAAATACAAAATATAAAGACTAATATGCAAATTTTGAAATATATAGGATAAAAATTATAAATTTATTAGGTTTCATGTATTATTTGAAATTATTTAAATTTAATTTTAACAAAATATCTCATGAAGTCCTATCATTTTGAAAATTTGAATTCTCCTAAAAAATAACATTTTCTAAAAAAAATTCTCTTATCAAAACACACTTTTTTTTTCTTCTATCCTCAAAGAATAGTATCAACTTTCTCACGAAAAGTATATTTGAATATCTTTTATTCCAGGAGTTATTGGTATGGCTCTATCTTATGGTCTTACACTAAATGCTTCCTTAGTATTGTCAATTCAAAGTCAATGCAATCTTGCAAATCATATAATATCAGTAGAAAGGCTAAATCAATATATGTATATACAAAGTGAGGCACAAGAAATAATAGAAGAAAATCGACCTCCTTTGGATTGGCCTGTTGCTGGAGAAGTAGAAATAAATGACTTGAAGGTAATTGTCACTTATTTTCAAAATGTGTAGCATAAAAATATAGTTGAAATTAGGGTTGAGCAAAATCAATTGAACAGACTAAATCTGAGTCACTTGAACGAACCAATTTGATATATGGACCGGTTATAGTGAGTCGCGAAACATACCGGTTTGCCAATATGTATATATACGGATACGATTGAGAAAAAATAAACCCACGATTAGTCGAATTTTACTGCTTCACTTAAAACTCTAGGTATAAAAACCTAAATTTTGTAGGTTGAGTCTCTCAGTCTCACTTAGTTATCACATAACCAGTACGATAAATGGATTGTTTGATAAAAACTCACTCAAACATCGACAAAAATGTTGAAAGTTCAAACATGTTTTTTCTTAAAAAATGAATTTGAAAATAAAATGAACAAAAAGTTAAAGAAAATGAACCTCTTAATAAAAAATAAAAAATCTATCATATTAGTCAATCCACTTAACCGAAACCCACCTAAACCAATGCAAAAATCGGTCAGAATTCGGTCTGTAAATTATAAAATCAATTTTGGATGATGTAAACCTGAACCACCCATACCCGATCAATACTCAGCCCTAATTGAATTGAAATGAAGTATTTAATTTGTTTGTTTATACCATTAGATAAGATACAGAGCAGATGGAGCAGTTGTACTTCATGGGATCACATGCACATTTAAAGCAGGACACAAGATTGGTATTGTTGGAAGAACAGGAAGTGGTAAATCCACTCTTATAAGTGCTTTATTTCGTCTTGTGGAACCAGCAGGAGGAAAAGTTGTAGTTGATGGCATAGATATCTCATCTATTGGCCTTCATGATTTGAGGTCACGTTTTGGGATTATACCTCAGGATCCTACCCTTTTTAATGGGACAGTAAGATATAACTTGGACCCTTTATCTCAACACACTGATCAAGATATTTGGGAGGTAAAATAAGCTATGTTCTACGAATAATGCTAACAGAATATTTTTTAACACATCTTTTAATATATTTTTTTTTATTGGTTATTTCACAAAATTTATATGCCACTCACTTATTTTGGTGGGATATATATAAATTCTAACCAAATAGAATGTATTACAAAGTAAGTTAAAAAGTCTGTTGCCAACACTCTTCATATTCTATTTATCTTTGCTTGGATAGAAATGTGGAAATAATTCTTAAACCATATGAAGGTACTTGGGAAGTGTCAATTGCGAGAAGTTGTCCTAGAGAAAGAAAAAGGCTTAAACTCCTCAGGTACACATTAGCTTTGATTGCTATAATTATTCTAGAAGTCTAAGTAGCGTTGACACTTTTGATGGAAGATGTGTTTTGGTGTTCGACATGTGTTGGTATTGGAGATTGACACGACATTGATACGTTGATTATATTTAATTAATTAATTTTTTTAAATTATTATCGATATCATTGTGTCAGTGTAGTGTCGTGTCCAGTATCTCTATGACTATGTATGCTTCATAACTAGAATCACTTCTTTCAAAATTCTATCATTCTATTTATTTAAGATACATTTTTAGTTTTTTCCACTCCTAAATATACGAAACATAATATACTTTTAAGTTAATTTATTATTGAAATTTCATTTATACTATATTTTAATTTACCTATAAATCATCTTCCCGTGCAAGAAAGTTTCGTTTAATGAGTGTTAATTGAGTCTTTTACAAAGATGACTTCTAAGATAAAAAATAAAAAAAAATATGCAGAGATTTGAATAACTTGGTTTTTGTATTTTTTGTATTTTTTATTGGACTAGATTTATGTCTCTTGGTTTTTATTTTTTCTTTTATTTTTAATAAATATATTTTAGCTTAAAAGTAAAAATGTAATTAATTATTTATTAAAGTAAATTCCTGTAAAAAAAAACTTCCTTGTTCTGGGTGATTTCGTCTTTTGTTTCTTATAAATACAGTCTGAGAGAATAATTAGTAAAGACAAGTGACACATTGTTATGTAGTTGTTGAAGATGGATCAAACTGGAGCATGGGACAAAGGCAATTATTTTGTTTGGGGCGTGCTCTTTTAAGGAGAAGTAAAATATTGGTGTTGGATGAAGCAACTGCATCAATTGATAATTCAACTGATTTAATTCTGCAGAAAATCATTAGAACTGAGTTTGCAGATTGTACGGTGATCACAGTAGCACACAGGATACCAACTGTGATGGATTGCACTATGGTTCTTTCAATCAGTGATGGTAGCTTTCTCTTCCACTTTTATGTTCCCTCTATCTCATTTAACAAACACTTTTCAGACTAATCTATAATTTTTATTTTGATGATAAATCATTGTGTAGTAGACAACATTTTGCAACACCTTAGATCCTCTTATTATATTGTTACTTACAATCTTCTCATCCTCCTTTTTTACTATTGGAAAGTAATGAAATTTTGTTTTTTTTATGTGAATCGAACTCGAAATCTAAAAATTAAGTCAACGGTTCATTTATTCCCACGACCAATTGAGTTAAGAGTGAAATAATAGTTTGTAGTTTATCTAACACACCAAAGATAAGGTAATATATAATGAGGTAGTTGATTGAATATATATATATATATATATATATAAAACGTGGGGTGCTTTGATTTTCACACTTGAAATAATAAAAGAAAAATTTAGAATATGTTTCATCACTTATGTATTTGTTTCATACAACGGAAAAACCTCTAATTTGTATTTACAGGTAAATTGGTGGAGTATGACGAGCCAATGAACTTGATGAAGAGAGAAGAATCATTGTTTAGGAAGCTTGTCAAGGAATATTGGTCTCATTCTCAGATATAGATACAGACATAAACTGTTAAGATTAGAAAATATTCTGTTACTTAATTTAGATCGTTAAATATTCTTAAAACTGTAAATTAGGAATTTGTAAAGGTGTGAGATATGTATACAGCAATTATTCCTAAATAGAAGAGAGGAATTATAGGGCCTCCTATATATATGTATTGCATCATTCAGTAAAAAGTATGAAATACATAATTATCTTTTGAAACCTTTTCTATATGGTATCAAGAGCCAGCACCGCCTCCACAATATAGGAATCGGTGGTTTGTTGGTTTCTTTTGGTAATTTCTGATGACTTCTTCTGATAAAAATTCTGCTGCTGCTCATAATGAAGCGCTCACCCCAGAACGACTTGACGGCACGAACTATGTCGAGTGGTCGTTGAATGCGCAGAATAAGATCAGAGACAGAAAACATTGGGGCTACATCACCGGATCAAAGGCTGCACCAAAAAATAAGGAATCTGATGAATATGAAGCATGGGAAGATGAAAATTGTTTGGTCAAGTCTTGGCTTCTGGACTCTATGACCAAAGAAATCAGATCCCTCTTCATTCGCTTAGCAACGGCGAAGCAAATTTGGGAGACGGTGAAGGAGACGTACTCAGTCAACCAAGATGCGTCTAGAGCTTATCAATTGTATCGTGAGGTAATCTCTACTCAACAAAATGGAGGATCTGTCATTACATACTTTGGTAAATTGCAGAGGTTGTGGCAGGAGTATGATGTTATTAAAGATTGTACCATGGAATGCCCTAAAGATGTTGAGAAGTATAACAACATGGTTAATTCCCAGCGAGTTTATGTGTTTTTGGCTGGTCTGGATTCACAATTAGATGGAGCTCGTGGCCGTATCCTTGCTACCACTCCCCTTCCAAATATTCAATCAGTTTATGCAACTGTTTGTGTAGAGGCAAATCGCCAAGATGCTATGCTAGGCAGTGAGTCTACTGAGGTGTCTTCCTTTGCTGTCAAGAAGTATTCTAAGAAAGAATTTCGCAAGTTGTAACACCCCGAGTTTAAAACACAGTGCGGGTGCATTTTTTTTTTAAATTAATAATTAAAATAAGTTTTCCCAAATTTATTTCAAAAGAATTAAAATAAAGTTCTTCGTAAAATAGTACGTTATAGATTAATCGATGAACGTAAACCAAATACTTCATCAGGATTATCACCAAGTACTTATTTTGGAAATTAGTTTTTAAACATTAATACATCCCAAAATAAATATCATAGTACATGGTTCAGCGGAAAATAGTACAGAATTTCCAAAATACGACAAATTACAATTTCAACCCAAAGCCTAATACAATAAGTCTAACTGATCATGCGCTGAAGCTGCAGTAGCACAGATTCCCTCCGCATCCCACGCAAGTCTCTTCTGACTCTGCAGCTCGCTTTGACGTAACCTCCTCCTCCTCCTCGTACATAGAGGGATCGGTCTCCTCAGAAGTCAAGTCAATACACACTCGTGGCCGCTTCGGCGGTGCAGGAATCTCGTAGCAGTCCTCGGAAATCCTAGATGGACCCGGAATCTCAGTCGCTACTGGTCTCAACTCATCACGCTTCTCTACTGCATCAGACTCATGTATCTCCCTTCCAATCACAGGGTTGGGAGTCACCACTCCTACAGTGGCCTCCGTCTCAACCCTTTCAGCCGACTCCTCCGCATCGTTGAAGACTCCGTGTGCTTCTAGCACCAAGCGGGAAGGCACGAGAAACTCTATGCTCGCGTGAGTGCGTTCTACGAAGTCTTCCACGCCATCTGTCCTACTTGTTCGCTCCAGCCACCCGGTATAAGTCGCTCTTCTTGAGAAGGGGTCAAAAGCCCAAGCAGTGCGCGAGTAGCGGTCAAGGAAATTCAACGACGTTTCCGTCGTTCGGGTTCCCACGGGCGGCGTGGGTTTGGGAGGCATCTGAGGGCAAAGCCCAAAGTCCACAATATAAAGCAAGGGGTCACCGACCGAAAATAACAGATAATCACATAGCATATACTGCACAACAACATTTAAAATCATGGTATATCATACGATGATAAGGAAATAATCATGTTCATTTGAAAATTTATGACTTTCATGCCTTTTCAAAACATCAGTCAATGATTATGAGATATGCGGTAAGTACAAACACACGTCAACAAAACATAATCATTAATTCAGAATTTCAGATTCTGGACAGCACTCACACACATTAATTTCCCACATTCATCATATAATTAATCGTGACACAATGGTCAAATCCCTCAATGTAATGCATATATGCTCATGCATAATTTTCTTGGAATCACCAAGGTGCAGTCGCTCACAGACCAGCACAATTTAACGACCCTCATGACCAGGGTGCAATCGCTCAACAGATCAGCACCAATGCAGACGCTCAACAGTCCAGCACATCGTGCAGTCGCTCAACAGACCAGCACGTTTGACATCACCCAAGGTACAATCGCTCAACAGATCAGTACCTAGTGCAGACGCTCAACAGTCCAGCACTCGTGCAATCGCTCAACAGATCAGCACGGGGTTGCGCATTTCAGGGTACAGACGCTCAACAGTCCAGTACCAGTGCAAACGCTCAACAGTCCAACACTTATATACCAAAGTACAATCGCTCAACAGATCAGTACTTAGTGTAGACGCTCAACAGTCCAGCACTCGTGCAATCGCTCAACAGATCAGCACGTGGTTGCGCATTACTCTGTGGCCCATCGCGGGTACCACTTGACTATGCAATGCATGAATATGCAATGTTTCACTTCTCTAGAAACAGAATGCAAACTCAGAAAATTCATGCTCTTTATCATGTTTAAATATTTCAGCACAGTCAGAATAATATCACAATCATGAATTAAACAGTCCATTAATCATTCATACTTTGAAATATTTCCCATCCTCTCAAAAATTCAGACACAATGTTTAAAACTGGGATTTTTTGGGATTTACAAATCTGTATTCGAATACAACTCTTCTGTATTCGAATACAGAAGCTAAAAACAGTATAGAATCACTCTTTGTATTTGAATACAGCCCTCTGGTATCCGAATACAGAGGCAGATTTCAGTGCATAAATCAACCTTTTTCATTATATCAGTAAAGTTTTTTTTTTAAAACTTCATCACCACTACTTCAAAATCTCAGCAAAAGTTCCACTTTAACTCACCATAACATTCCCAGTATTCCCCAGACACTCAGGGTTTACAAAACACACTTGAAAACTTGGAATTTTCTGCAAACTCGAATCTGTATTCGAATACAGACCCCCTATATTCGAATACAGAAACAGGAACTGAAATTTAACATTCTGTATTCGAATACAGCATGGCTGTAGTCGAATACAGGAGTTCAACCTTTGAAAAATTCAGCCTTTCCTTCCTTGTGACTTAAAGGTGTTCAAACATCTTTCTCTCCTTTTTAAAACCATTTCACAGACTTCTTTTCAAATCATTTAAACCTTCTCAGAGTTTCTCAACACTTCAAAACTCACCTGACAGTGATTAAAACTTGTTTTTCTGGAAAACACGAATCTGTATTCGAATACAGCTTCCTTGTATTCGAATATAGAAGCTAAAAGCTGAGTTTCTGGAAAAACTCGAATCTGTAGTCGAATACAGCATGCCTGTAGTCGACTACAGTTGCGAATACAGTATTAAAATTTCACTTCTGTATTCGAATACGACATGATCGTAGTCGAATACAGATGCGAATATAGAAGCAAAAATCTTTCCTCTGTATTCGAATACAGGGCTCGTATTCGAATACAGGTTTTAAAACTTTAAAATAAAACAGAAACCTGGAAGGTTGTATTCGAATACACACATGCTGTAGTCGAATACACCTTCGAAAACCAGTGAAAGTTCAACCCTTTTCAAAACTGATTCTTTTAAAACAAACAGCCAACATCAAACAGATTCTGCACTTTTTCAAGAAATACCTTTCCTCATTTAAAATCCCTTTTTCCTTTACAAATCATCAACAACACCAGAATCATCACAAATAACCAGAATCAGAATCATTTTCATCACCAAAATCCCACAACACAAGACAGAATCAGAACCATTAACACCAGTTTATCCAAAACAGAGACAGATGATCAATCATCAGAACACCATGCAACATTCAATGTTCTCACTCATCAGAACAAACATGCAACACTTCAGTGTTCACACTCATCAGAACAAACATGCAACATTTCAGTGTTCACACTCCTCAGAACAAACATGCCACATTTAAGTGTTCACAAAATACCAGAGCAAACATGCATGCATTCAGTTTTCCCAAAACACCAGAGCAAACATGTATGCAATCAGTTTTCTCAAAACACAACAGAATGACAAGCAAACATCACAGAACACTAAGCACCAACAGGATGCATTTTGCATTTTAATGCCATTTTCAAATCAGTTTTAAGACATGCATTTTTAATCATAACTAAAATGGCATGCAAACATTTTCCAGCATTCACACAGGAATAACACAACATATTTTACCAGTAAAAACAGCCAACAAGAACTCATCAGAATAATCACTTATCAACAAAATGCATTTTCTCTCAAAATGTCATTTTTCGAAAATAGCTTTTCTTTTAAAAACAGAACTGAAACAGCACAAATTTATGGCCCTAATGCAGCTAAAAGATGGAAGGTGCCCTTACCCTTGTAGCGTGCTCTGCTATTTCTCTTGTTCCTGCTGTGTTCCCTTTTCCGCGTCCAAAAACGGTGAAACTGTTCCCTGAGTTTGCTGCTGCAAAACTGGGTTCTTTCTCTTCGTATTGAGGTGGGGATTAACTTTACTACTGGAGGTTTTCAGGTTTGAGGCTGGGATTCTCATATAATCATGTTTGGAGGAATTTCCCTCTCTTAAATTTGAACTCGGGAATGGCAGAAACAGAGGCAGAATGGGAGGGGTGATGGAGTTGGTACATGCAATATGGGTAGTAAGGAGGAAGGAATGGTGTTCTGACTTCACCATCCTTCTCACTCCTATTTATAGACTCTCATGGTGCCACCTCACTTGCCACTTGTCTGATTTTTCAGCTTTTTAATTATCTTGCAATTAGCCACTAATCCTTACTTAATGGTCCAATTAATTTAATTACTTGAAATTAAATTAATTTACTTCTTCATCCAATAAATTTTAATTCATACTTCAAAATAAATATTTATATATATATATATATATTCACTCAAAACATACATATATTAAATATTTACAAAAATTCCCAAAATGCCCTTGACATTAATTCCAATATTAATATTTAAAATTAAGGGTCTTACACAAGTGTACCCATTGTAATGGGGATAATCATTTCAAGGAGACATGTTTTCAACTCCATGGCTATCCAGATTGGCATCCAAAAGGAAAAACTACTTCCAATAACAAGACAGAAAATGTTAAAAGCCATGTTGCCACTGCTACTGGATTTGTAACCAAGTCAGGTATTTCTAACTCTGCTCTTAGTTTTTCTGTTGTTACTAAAGGTAGAGATTGGATAATTGATACAGGTGCTAGTGACCATATGACTTGTGATCCTCATAAATTTACTAATTTTTCCTCTAAATGTTCTAAAACTGTCGTTATCAATGCCAATGGAGTCTCATCTCCTATTGAAGGTGTTGGTACTGTATCCCTCTCACCCTCCTTATCAGTACCTAATGTTTTATTTGTTCTTAAATTGGATTGCAATCTTCTCTCTATTAGTCAATTAACCAAATCACATTCTTGTGTTGCTTCATTTTATCCAACCCATTGTGATTTTCAGAATATACAGACGAAGGAGAAGATTGGCAGTGGTAGAGAAAGTGAAGGGTTGTATTATCTTGATAATGTTTCACCACAAAATCATCAAGGAAGATTGGCTTATCTTGCAAGTGAGAACATACAAGATAACAATAAAAAAAAGGAAATATGGCTATGGCATAGACGATTGGGACATCCCTCCTTTGGTTATCTGAAAAAATTGTTTCCCTCATTATTTCAAAAATGCACTATTTCAGATTTTCTTTGTGAAACTTGTGTAATGGCGAAAAGCCATCGTGCTGTTTTTCCCTTGAGCAATAAAAAAACTGTTTTCCCTTTTTCATTAATTCACACAGATGTTTGGGGTCCTGCCCCGCAATCTACGGATAATGGAAAAAAATGGTTTGTCAGTTTTGTTGATGATTGTACTCGGGTAACTTGGGTATATTTGCTTAAACATAAAAGTGATGTGTATGGTGTGTTTCGTTCCTTGCATCAAATGATAGTTACACAATTTAACACATGTATAAAGGTCATTAGATCAGATAATGGAGGGGAATATTTTAGGACTGAATTAATTGAGTTTATGATCTCTAAAGGCATTTTGCATCAAACTACATGTCCTTATTCACCCCAACAAAATGGAGTGGCTGAGGGAAAAATAGACATATATTAGAGGTGACTAGATCACTTTTAATAGAGGGTCATGTTCCATCTCATTTATGGGGAGAGGCTGTGAACACCGCGGTTTATTTAATTAACCGAATCCCTTCTAGTGTGCTTAACTTTAGAAGACCTCTAGATGTGTTGTCTGATCACTGTGTTCTTCCTTCCATAGTTCATCTACTACCTCATATTTTTGGATGTGTTATATATGTTCACTTACACCCACATCAACGAACAAAGCTTGAAGAAAGAGCTATCAAATGTGTGTTTGTTGGGTATGGATCAACTCAAAAAGGTTATCGTGCTTACCATCCAACATCAAAGAAATTTTATATTTCTATGGATGTGACTTTTCATGAAGAAAAATATTTTTATGTTGATTCTGAACTTCATGGGGGGAATGTGAGTGAAGTGCATCATCAAGATGTTAGCATGTTTAATATTGATACACAATTATATTGTGAAGACGAATTGTCTTGTGAAAATCACTCTGCAGAAAGTAAGCCAATCCTGGACATGGGAAGTTCACCTTTAGATAATACATCGCTTCCTGATCAAAACCAATCAGCTCAATCTTCTCCACAGGTTCAACGTGATTCTTCAGAGGTATCTCTTGATCCTATCATTGATAATACAATTATAGATGAAGTTGATCCTGTTTTTAATTCTGAAATTGATTCTTCTTTGCATGAAACTGATCATGAAATTGAACCTGGTTTGCATGAGACCACTGAGTCTACTGTTGTCCAATATAATCTTCCACCCGGTTCTAACCGTGGTCAACCTCCAATCCGATATGAATCAGACCTCCAAGCTAAAATTAAATATCCCATTAGTAAATATGTGTCATTTCACAAGTTATCTCAGTCATATGCATCTTTTGTATCTCAATTATCCTCAATGTCTATTCCTAGTAATGTACAGGAAGCCTTGGCAGATCCTAGATGGACAGAAGCAATGGTTGAGGAGATGGCAGCCTTGAAAAAAAACCACACTTGGGATATTGTTCCTTTACCAAGAGGGAAGAAAATAGTAGGTTGCAAATGGGTCTTCACAATTAAACACAAAGCTGATGGAACTATTGAGAGGTATAAAGCACGATTGGTGGCGAAAGGTTACACTCAGTCTTATGGTGTAGATTATCAAGAGACATTTGCGCCGGTTGCCAAACTCAACACTATGAGAATACTTTTATCACTAGCAACAAACCAAAATTGGCCTCTTCTACAATTTGATGTGAAAAATGCTTTCCTACATGGAGAAATTTCAGAAGAAATCTATATGGATTTCCCACCAGGCATGATAGATTCAAATGGAACGAAGGTTTGCAAATTAAAGAAAGCTCTATATGGATTAAAGCAATCCCCAAGAGCATGGTTTGGAAGGTTTACTAAGTCTATGAAGATTTTTGGCTATAGAGCAAGTAATTATGACCACACTTTATTTTTGAAGAAAGGAGAAGGTAAAATTATAGCTTTGATTATCTATGTGGATGATATAATAGTTACCGGAAATGACCAAAATGAAATTTCTAGTTTACAACAATACCTTGCATCTGAATTTGAGATGAAGCAACTTGGAAACCTCAAATATTTTTTGGGTATTGAAGTGGCTAGATCAAAGCATGGTATTTTTCTATGCCAAAGAAAATATACTCTTGACTTATTATATGAAACTGGGCTGCTTGGGTGTAAACCAGTTGATACACCAATTGAACAAAATCACAAGCTCTTTCAATGTTTAAATTCTGCTACAACAGACAGAGGAAGGTACCAGAGGTTGGTTGGAAAACTAATTTACTTGTCTCATACACGTCCAGACATTACGTATGCAATGAATGTCGTTAGTCAATTTATGCATGATCCACACAAGCCTCACATGGATGCTGTTGAGAGAATTTTGAGATATTTGAAGTCCACTCCTGGAAAAGGAATTTTGTTCTCAAATCATGGGAATTTGAAGGTAGAGGGGTACACTGATGCTGATTGGGCAGGTTCAAAAAATGATAGAAAGTCTACCGCTGGATGTTTCACCTTTGTAAGGGGAATCTTGTAACTTGGAGGAGTAAAAAACAGCCGGTAGTAGCCAGATCTAGTGCTGAAGCAGAGTTTAGAGGCATGGCACTTGGGGTATGTGAACTTTTGTGGGTTTGAAATGTTCTGACAGATTTGGGTTTTAAACCAAATGAAGCTATGAATTTGTTTTGTGACAATACATCAGCAATAGCAATTGCTCATAATCCTGTCCAACATGATAGAACAAAACATGTGGAGATTGATAGACATTTCATCAAAGAAAAGCTTGAAGCTGGAATAATTTCATTTCCATTTGTAAGATCAGACTTGCAATTAGCTGATGTTCTCACCAAAGGAGTGGCAAATAGGGTGTTTAATGAGTCTTTATTCAAGTTGGGAATGTGTGATATCCATGCACCAACTTGAATGGGGGTGTTAAGATTAGAAAATATTCTATTACTTAATTTAGATCGTTAAATATTCTCAAAACTATAAACTAGGAATTTGTAAAGGTGTGAGATATGTATACAACAATTATTCCTAAATAGAAGAGAGGAATTATAGGGCCTCCTATATATATGTATTGCATAATTCAGTAAAAAGTATGAAATACAGAATTATCTTTTGAAACCTTTTCTATACATGACATTAATTTTACACGTAGACATTGTTAACAATTTGAAAAAATAGAAGTGATACTATCTTACTATATGTGTCAGTGTCATGTTAGTATCCGACACTGTCAGATGTTGGATACTATATAAGTTTGCGGTTCTACATAGTTTATGACTTTCTGTTTATTGTTAATTAGTTTGTTATGAGTCTATTTGAGTTATCTTCTATGACTTGTCTCATTCTACTACGCCGGTATGTATGCACTTGCACATGTATTTTTCGTATAAATTAATATAGTTTGTATCAATATAGCCTCTCATTTGTATTGTTCGAAATGAAACATCCTTTAGGCTATGTTTGGATGGAGGATTTTGAAGGAGATGGAAGGGGAGTCTTATTAATTATTACAATCTTCACGATTAATAACATATGATAGTGAATCCAACCCTATTAGGATAAAAGCAAAATCAAACTCTTTTATACATTTATTTTAATGCATATTCAACTCAATACCAAATATCAATTTATGAATAATAAAAATTTTTTGAGTCATGTCATAATGTTTTCAAATGATTTTATCATGCATAAATTTAGAGGGAGTCTGTTAAATCTTTTTATAAAATTATTTTGGTAAGATTGTTAAAAGTAGTTTAGTTTGAGAACAATATTCTTAATTATTTTGATGATAATAAAGAATATTGGGGATGTACAAATTAATTCCTACCAATTATTCAGAGTGTACGAAAATGAATGAAAAAAATATTTAGATGATAATCAAAGTAAAATCATGACCCACTAATCATTGCATCTGACATGGAAGAACATATGAGAATATTAATGATGTGATCATTAGTATGATAGAATCAACACACTTCAAATAGACTAAAAGGCAATTATGGTAAAAGAAGATCACAACAATTGTCTAGCTTAAGATCTCTTAAAATCTACTCACTTTATCCTATAATAATTGAACAATTTGATGATTTTACGCATATTAAGAGAAGTATAAAAAAAAAGAGAGAAAATATTACTTTTATCAAATTATTTTTGTTATGTATTGGTGCATTATTAATATCATAAATGCATAGCAAAAGATATTGCATTGAAAGGATACGTGTAATATTAATTAAAGGATACAATTGAAAAAAAGTACCTTGAAAATTGAAAGGTAATTCATTTAGGATTTTTTTATTTATATAAATGAGTCATTTATTGTGAGATGGAGGGAGTGCATTGTATCTGATAAACTAGATCCTCTGATTAAAGAGCCCACATTTTTTGATTACGTATCTCTTAGAGGTTTAGTGTTATGGATCGTCTGATATATACCACATCATTATATGAGATTAACTCTTCAAAAATTTAGATACAATGAATGCTAAGGTAAATCAGTACATGACATTATTATGCTTTATTGACACTCTCACTTTTTCTCCTTGACATATTTCAAGAAAACAAGCAATATCCGAATATCAACGATGTTGGAATGTCAACTTTTGACAAGCAACATAAAGAATCCTTTTCAACGAATCTATTCTAATTGGCTATAAAAAGCTAGGATTTTGAGAAGACTAGAGTATAGTCTGTTGATATAAGAATATTATATTCATATATTGATTGTTGGTCAGCTGATTGTTTCGTCAAAAATCATTCATGTTGAAGAGATCAGATGCAACTATCAAACGGATAGTAGTGAACTAATATAGATCTTATGTGTTAATAATCTCTTTCTCTATTCTCTTTAATTTTATCATGCAGTCTTGCTAATGAATGTCAATTTAACTCAATCCAACTTAAAGTTGTGATATGATAAAGATAATAAAAAAATTTAAATAACAGAATTCAAACCCTCTTTTTATATTTTCACTACCTACACATTGCCCTTAAACATTTTGAGAGTGGAATGGAAAGTGCTTCAATTGGTGAGAATGATGTTTTCACATAACCTAAACTTTTCATTAGATAGTGGACTAACATGTGCTAAATTGCCATAAACATATGCAAAATCAACAAAGTGAATATTTTTATAATCATAATTTCACATTCTTTAGCATCTCCCCAATTCTATGATTCAATCCTGGCATAGTATTCCTCATTTTGAGACATCTTCATGCTACAATATTCCTTATGTTAATTTTTTTAACTACATTTCATTTGCTTATTTTTTTAACCAATGCTCTTAAGCAAACTTCGAGGGAAATGTTCTGATAAAAAAGTTGAGTTAGATCTTCTAAGTTCTAATGAAAAAAACTCCACTGTCCATCTTGTCTTGAATATAAAAATAAAAATCATGGAATACCAACGAAATTTATTTAATATTTTAATTTTAAAAGTGGTAAAAAAATTCACCCGTGCATTTTGGGTCAAGACTTATCTACTCTATTCTTATTAACTTTAAGGATTCAAGTGAAACTTGTTTTTATTTTTATTTTTTATAATTCAATCATCACTTCTCACGTTAATTCCATTTTTATTGACACATTTAATATAAAATCTATTTTTTATAATTTTTATAGTGATGAAATAAATCTTACATACAGAAAAAACTAGAGCAAACATATAATAACGGATTTGAAATTGTAACCAAGCATCGCCCATCGGTTCTATTCCGGATTCATAACTAGAAAGTTTTTCTGGCCCTTTTCTAATCGGAGCTAAAATTAGAAATGCCAAAATAGGAATCAAGATCGATATTATTAGAAATGTCCAAAAAATATCATATTCGTAAAGCAAAAACATAAAAGTACTCCTATGAATGTGGAAAATATACCGAATTCATATTAATTCTTTGTCGATTTGAATTGAAATTTTCAAATTATTAGATTAATTAATAGTAATCTTATTAGAAATGCTTTGTATTGTATTAAGTTTACATCATTTTTATTTCTAAAAAAATGGAGACTAGTATCTAAGTATAATACTATTATTTTTAGTATAGTAATCTATTCGAATAGAAATTGATTCATTCTTTCTACTACTAAAAGTATTTATAGTATATTTATACTATACTATTACGACAATAGGGTATTTCATATTCGATATACTATTAAATACAATATAGTACTATATCGAAATCGAATATATTTGTAATGACAGATAGATATTAGATACTAAATCTAAATCTGAGTAGTATCCGTAGGAATATTAGGGCTATACGGACTCGAACCGTAGACCTTCTCGGTAAAACAGATCAAACTATTATTATAAAAATGATTTGAATTGTTTTAAAGACCCAACGTGCATTTTTTTTTGCATTGGGCTTTTTCATTAACTGATAGAAATATCAATTAGTCTACCATCTTTTTTCTTTCCAGAAAGAAAAAGGAAATGACTCCCTGTGCTCTGATTTCTTATTTAGATTAAAATCGAAGAGCACTACCAAAGTTTTTCAAAGAAGAAGGTTATCCTGACGTAGGTTTGCTTCTGGCCTGGATCAACTTAAGTTAAATGGACTCTCTATCAACCTACTAAAATATAAATATCAAATAGGAAATGAAACTTCATACACCTTAAAGTTCATAAGATAGGAAGAGAAGAGAATTTTTTTGAGGTCCCTAGACTCATTATGCCTAGCATTGAATAGATTAAGTATTCACCTTATCAATATCTCAAATCCATTATGGATTCCATTTGACGTCTAAATCCTTTGTCAGGCTATTGTTCTCTTATTTTGTTCCCAGAGTAAGACATCGATTTCTCAATAAGATCAACTCTTTTAATTACATGATGGACTCCTATGAAAAAACATTGGCGCGTGTGTAAACGAGGTGCTCTACCTAACTGAGCTATAGCCCTTGTGCTTTTGATACAAATTTTATCATATTCGATAAATAAATTCTTGTCAAGATAAATACTACATGATCCAATCTCGTTGATTGATATTGCGTTGGTATTGATTATAAGTAATATTACATTTATAATCCATTGATCTGATAGATAGTTATTTTTTTTTTATTTAGGATGAAAAATTACCTACTTAACTCAGTGGTTAAAGTATTGCTTTCATACGGCAGGAGTCATTGGTTCAAATCCAATAGTAGGTAAGGTATAGGTAGAACTTATTAGATACCATTGATTCTGGTATCTAATAAGTTTGTCTACTCACTTTTTTTTATTTTATTGTAATTTTCTATCTTTTCCTACTCTATTCTATATTGTATCTATTTTTTTTTCAATTTTAAATTATTTGGCTGCACAAACTTGTTACGGGTCATATTGATATGATAGCCTCAACTCGTGTCCTAGCTCGTCTGAGAGCTAGATTTGCCTCAATTGTTTGTCTCTTGCC
Organism: Cicer cuneatum; assembly: GCA_037974295.1. Lineage (NCBI taxonomy): Eukaryota > Viridiplantae > Streptophyta > Magnoliopsida > Fabales > Fabaceae > Cicer > Cicer cuneatum. Next base: position 14,383,468 of record JBBPBO010000002.1, on the reverse strand, counting down.
TTCAGCCTTATTCAAGTTAGCTTCTGCTATTTTAAGAGTTTGTTGTGCTTCTTGTGGATCAATGTCACTACCCTTTTCCGCATCATTTACTAAAATTGTGATCTCGTTATTGCCTATTCTAGCAAAACCGCCCATCAGAGCCATCGTTAACCATTGGTCGTTAAGGCGTATTCTCAAAATACCTATATCTACAGCTGTCGCAATAGGCGCATGATTTTTTAATACTCCAATTTGTCCACTATTAGTAGATAAAATAATTTCTTTCACTTCTGAATCCCAAACAATTCAATTGGGGGTCAGTACACAAAGATTTAAAGTCATTTCTTCAATTTGCTCTCCATTTCTAAGTTACGTTCGCAGCCTTCGCAGTAGCTTCATCGATATTACCCACTAAATAAAACGCTTGTTCGGGAAGACTATCTAATTCTCCAGAAAGAATCAATTTAAACCCTCTAATTGTTTCTGCTACCC
>JBBPBO010000002.1:14377997-14380497 GCA_037974295.1 Cicer cuneatum | reverse complement strand
TATTGTAGGTAATGTATTTGGTTTCAAGGCCTTGCGCGCTCTACGTCTGGAAGATTTGCGAATCCCTAATGCTTATGTTAAAACTTTCCAATGCCTTCCTCACGGAATCCAAGTTGAGAGAGATAAATTGAACAAGTATGGTCGTCCACTATTGGGATGTACTATTAAACCTAAATTAGGTTTATCCGCTAAAAATTATGGTAGAGCAGTTTATGAATGTCTGCGCGGGGGACTTGATTTTACCAAAGATGATGAAAATGTGAACTCCCAACCATTTATGCGTTGGAGAGACCGTTTCTTGTTTTGTGCAGAAGCAATTTATAAATCACAGGCTGAAACTGGTGAAATTAAAGGACATTATTTGAATGCTACTGCGGGTACATGTGAAGAAATGATAAAAAGAGCTGTGTTTGCGAGAGAATTGGGCGTTCCTATCGTAATGCATGACTACTTAACAGGGGGCTTCACTGCAAATACTAGTTTGGCTCACTATTGTCGCGATAATGGTTTACTTCTTCATATCCACCGTGCAATGCATGCAGTTATCGATAGACAGAAAAACCATGGTATGCACTTTCGTGTATTAGCTAAAGCGTTACGTATGTCTGGTGGAGATCATATTCACTCTGGTACTGTAGTAGGTAAACTTGAAGGAGAAAGGGAAATTACTTTAGGTTTTGTTGATTTGATGATTTTATTGAAAAAGATAGAAGTCGCGGTATTTATTTCACTCAGGATTGGGTTTCTTTACCGGGTGTTCTGCCTGTTGCTTCAGGTGGTATTCACGTTTGGCATATGCTTGCTTTGACCGAGATCTTTGGAGATGATTCCGTACTCCAATTCGGTGGAGGAACTTTAGGACAGCCTTGGGGAAATGCACCAGGTGCTGTAGCTAATCGAGTAGCTCTAGAAGCATGTGTACAAGCTCGTAATGAGGGACGTGATCTTGCTCGTGAGGGTAATGAAATTATCCGTGACGCTGCAAAATGGAGTCCTGAATTAGCTGCTGCTTGTGAAGTATGGAAAGAGATCAAATTCGAATTCGAAGCAATGGATACTTTGTAATCCAGTAATTACCATTCGTTCTATTAATTTCAATTAAACTCGGCCCAATCTTTTACTAAAAGGATTGAGCCGAATACACAATACAAAGATACTTGTTGTATCTATAATGCTATAATGAATCCTATGGATCTTTCGGATTAGTGTATTTTTTTATTTGGAATATAATAGAATTCATAATTAGAATTAAAAATTCTAAATAATAACATACTAATCTAATTGAATAGGATAATAAAATGAATTAAATATAAATAATTTTTATTTTAAAATTCTAATATAAATATTGTTTTTATTTGTTTTCTCGATTTTATTCTTTTTTCAACACTAATATTGACAACAGTGTATCAAACAAATATAATCCGATCATGAATAAAAGGATCGATTGACTGATGTTACATATATTTTTTGTACTTCATCCAAAAATGGTGGATTCGTTGTATTTTGTTTGATACAAACAAGAAGTTTTTTTATTGCGAATGGATATACACATCTTTTTTTTTTATTTAGGGTTGCTAACTCAATGGTAGAGTACTCGGCTTTTAAGTGCGACTCCATTTTTTACACATTTCTATGAACTAATTGGTTCATCCCTACCATCGGTAGGATTTGTAAGACCACGACTGATCCAGAAAGGAATGAATGGAAAAAGTAGCATGTCGTATCAATGGCGAATTCTAAAAATTTTGGAACCCGGCAAAAATTTTTGTTTGAATTGTTTGCTGGGAACAAAAGAATTCAGTTGGGTTGAATTAATAAAGGGTTAGAGCGTAGCTGCTCCAATTATAGGGAAACATAAAGCAACGAGCTTTCATTTTATATTTGAATGATTACCACATCTAATTATACGTTAAAAAATAATTAGTGCTTGCTGTGGAAAAAGCTTTTCCCACGAATGGATTAAGGGTTTTTGTTATGAGTCCTAATTATTAGCTATTCTCCATTATGTTATGGGATAGCGATAAATGTGTAGAAGAAAGAGTATATTGATAAAGATATTTTTTTTTCCAAAATCAAAAGAGCGATTAGTCCAAAAAATAAAGGATTTCTAACTAGCTTGTTATACTAGAACAATTATATGGAACAAGCGAGGGTAGATAGTCCATTGATGGGTTTTACTTGTTTTCTAGGTATCTATTGATATTTGTTTTTTTATTTGAATTCAAATATCTATCTAGATAGAATACCTTGTTTTGACTGTATCGCACTATGTATCATTTGATAATCCAATGAATCTCTGATCCTTTGACCAAATAGAAGTTATAAAATGAAGGAATATCAAGTATATTTAGAACGAGCTAGATCTCGCCAACAGGACTTCCTATACCCACTTATTTTTCAGGAGTATATTTATGGACTTGCTTATAGTCAAAATTGTAATAGATCCAGTTTTGTGGAAAATCTAGGTTATGACAGTAAATATAGTTTATTAATTGTAAAA